>ML776882.1:1113447-1192093 GCA_009831015.1 Picea engelmannii
TGCCTTTATCACCATTGATCCAGGCACGCTGATCTGGACCATTGAAGAGATGCGCTCGCGATTTCGGACCCCCCCTCTGGCTTAAAGGTAGAAAGGCAGGGGGGGTCTGGAATTCTATACATGCCGTTGATCCGGGCACGCGAATCGTTGCCACTCAAACTTGCTCGTTATTTACCACGGGCGCATTATCACCCAAAACTTAGGACAAGTGGGTTTTTAACCCATTCTTTTGCATTCTAGCCCCCCTACCAGAAATATCGCTAACAGTGTGGAAAGTTGGGAGTTTGGGTGGATTGGTGGAGAGCTCAGTTCACAGCAGTATGTTTTGTGGGGGGTTTCCAACTCTGTGGATGGAATTTCGATGGCTTATCATATTGAGTTGTGATGGGTGCATCTAGGGTGCTATGACACAAATGAGATAGCTTTCTATGTATGGGAGTTTAATGAGATTAAGTATTCATCAAACCGGAGAGTTAGATATTGTCAAGGTGCAACAGTGTATGAGGTATTTGACCTAGGAGGATGAGGACACTTGCAAAGATAAGTTGTATAGGTCTAGAGTGGACTAGACTGAGTGTCCAACAACAACTTGGGACTATTTTAGAGAGAGGACATAGGTTCAGTTTCGGCCTATGCATAGACATGGAGAGTTTTGTGACTTAGATTATAGTCTTGGGCAGAAGTTCATTGGATAGTCATGACCTGGGTAAGTGGGATGCTTTCCTTGGGAGGATAGCATGGTTCTTATATAGTGGGAGTCACTAACATATGACAAGAGCACATGATTTGTTTGATAGCTTCAAAAACCCCAACCCAGGTATGTACATGGAGCTTAGTATGGAGACTAGGCATGTAATACAAGGATCTGGAAGAGTGGTATTCTAGAAGGATTCAGGAGATGTGTTGAGAGTGACAAATGTGCTATGGGTGCCAAGAGTGTGTTGTTAGTCTAAGTGATTGAGGAGAAGGGCTATGCAGTTTTGTTTCAGGATGGACATGTGTTGTGTATGACCAAAGGATCTAGCCCAGACACAACATTGGTCTTGGAGTTAGAGAGAACAACATGTATGTACACGAGTCTTACTCAGGTATGTACATGGAGCTTGGTATGGAGACCAAGCATGTAGTATGAGGATATGGAACAGTGGTATTTCGAATGGATTCGAGAGATGTGTTGAGAGTTTAAAATGTGCTATGGGTGCCAGGAATGTGTTGTTAGTCTAAGCGATTAAGGAGAAGGGCTGCGTAGTTTTGTTACAGGATGAACAGGTGTTCTTCATGACCGGAGGATCTAGCTCATACAAAGTAGTGGTATTGGAGTTATAGAGAGAAATATGTATAGGAAAAAGGGCCAGCCTATGCGATCCATGACCAGTAGTAGCAGAGTGATAGTGGACATGTAACAGGTAGCTCCGGAGGATGTGTAGTCTCAAAGGGAGCCTGATTTTAGAGTGAGTCAATAGATTCAAAGGGAGTATGAACTCAAAGGGATTCAATGGGCTCAAAGGGAGAGTCAATCATTCAGAGGTTTTCTACATTTAGGATCAGATGGGAGAGAGACATATTCTAAGACTAACAAGAAGGTTTCATGGGTTGAGGAAGCCAAGAAGGAGACTCAAAAGTGGGAGGCTTCTAGGAGCAGTGTGTCTTTGCAGGAGAGACCATGCCATATAGAAATATTTTCTTCAGTGAAAAAGGGAGCAGCCAATCAGGTGGATTGGAGAGAAGTTATGGTAGTGGGTCCACTGTGAGAGACAAATCCACCTCCAATGTGGGAGAAAAAGATACTTCTAGGTGATGGAGGATGGAAAACCTCCCTTGCTAAGAGAGAGTGTTGATGTTTTGTAGCTTTGGGATGTGTTCCCACAAAATGCCTTGGTGTCAGGCATGTCGGAATCATTGTTGGCACCACATTGCACTTTCCATTTTTGTGAAAACCCCCTTGTATATTGAACTGGGGCCTTATGGGATTGTGTGGGGCTTCATAGGCTTGTGTTGGGGCCTCACACCCACATCATGAGCAATTAAATTATTTTAATTTAATGTTGAAATAAGTTAAGGGCTTTCACTCACCCTTAAGAGTTGTATAAAAGGACACTAGGTGTGAGATAGATTCTCATTATCATGGTGGTGTCTTGGTGACCTTAGCTAGCATGAGAGGAGAGTGTGGTGACCTCACTCCAACGATGGAGAGAGGTCACTACGCCTCACATTAGCAGTCTTTTCTTGTCTTGGGAAGGTAAGGAGGGTCTGAGTAGGGTAGCAGGAGGCTTGGCTAACAAGGAGAGAGGCAACGGTTGTCTTAGAGGACTTGGTCAGCATGAGAGAAGGCTGCAACTAGTTTTAGGGTGGCTCGACATAGTGAAATAGGGCAATCCCAAGTCCTAGATAGGCTGCCACGGGGTTGGGCCAAGTGTAGGAGGCTAGAAAGGGACAACAACAATAGGGTTAAGGGCTCGACCTATTGACAGAGGTTACCATAGGAATGTGGGAGGGTTTAGCCTTGCTAGGAGAGGTCGTCATAGTTTCCTAGGAGGCTTGAACAACAAGTACATGTGGCTGACAATAGGTACAATAGTGAGCAACAACTTCTGGGCAATTTCATGGGACAAAACAACAGACTAGGAGCATTTTTGAGAGTTGAATGAGGGTTGTAACAGGTGTTTTACAACAGTCCTTTGAAGTGGATTTTTGGACAGTTGTGGAGGGTTGGTACAATTAGTTGAGTTGACCTAGTTTGGGTACAAAAACCAAGGAGGGTTTTTATGGTGAATTTGTAAGCATTTGGGATTTTCTATTGTAAGAGAAAAAGGCCATTTCCCCTGGTATGGGAGCCCTTTGTTCTAGATTTAAGAACATGTATTTTGGGCTATGTTACCGGATCCGTCAAGCCCGAGGGTTAGGTACATGGATCCCCTGATTGGAGATAGATTCGGATCTGGATCCACCAGGATCCGCCCATGACAAAGAAAACATCAATTATCCTTAATTTTGTTCAATACGACCCATTAATTTTGACCCATGTAATATTTGATGGTTCTTACGTGGTCATCCCAATCAGAATAAGTTTAAGTGTCTTGTGTGTGTGTGTGTGTGTGTGTGTGTGTATATATATATATATATAAGTTTAAGTGTCCCCTGTGTGTGTGTATATTCGATTTCAATCATATTTTCACTCATATAACTACACATTCTTGATTAGTCCTTAACTCCATTATTAAGGGGTCGAACGAGATAATTATTATTGGCATTCTTTCCAAAAAAAAAACAATAGATAGCATACATCAGCTTTATCAAGTGGTTGTCTTTCAAAGCAGAACTGTAGCGAATCTATTCTAGATCAATCACTACTTATTTCAAGTTTTTTCATGGAGTCGGAACTGACCTTGAACGAATTCATGATGGTCGAAAGGTGTCCATCCGTAAGGTGTGAATTAATAGGCCAAAAGGAGAGGAGAAACTTTCACTAAAGCAACTACGCGTGGAAATAATAAATATGTGAGAGAGAGAAATTACTCAATTAATAACTTATATAAGTTATTATTAAATTTACATGAGTTAAATAGTATAATTAAATTATATGAGTGGGCTTAATGGTTAAGAATGTGTGTTTCCTTCTAAGAGGTCACAAGTTCAAATCCAAAGGAGGGTAGGGTATGTATACCTCTGTAGACTTTACTAGTCAAATCGTTGGGCAGAGGGGGTCCATTGTCCCACAAACAATGTAATGTTCCCCTCCTCTTGACAGGGGTCTTGAGAGACTTAGTAGTCTGGTTGTCCCCTCTAGACTATAGTCTCATGGATAAAAGGGACTAAGAGGCGACAAAACGGTCACTCGGGAGCTAAAAGTTATATTATTAAAGTGAGGAGGAGGAAGACGAGGTTGGACACCTTTAGAACATGGAAGAAACTAAAACAAATGAAGAGCATATACAAAAGGAAGGTGAAGAGGAGAAAGTGTGCAAACAACCAGGAATTAAGAAGGCAGTTATAGCATCCATCAGTTTCGTGTAAAGGTTTAGTACATTCAGGATAAAGGAGTTCTCCAAGGGAAAAAGGTTACAGTGTTGATTGATGGTGTAACTTCGCATAACTTCATTGATGCGGCCTTGGTAAGCAAGATACATCTACCCATAATTGATTTTGATGGATTTATGGTGGAGGCAGCAGGAGGGCGCACCATGCCTTGTGAAAGGTAAAATCCCCAAATGAATATCACCATGGGAAGGTACAGTTTAACTCAAGACTTCTATGGGATGGATCTTCCAGACACTAATGATACTGGAAATTAAGTGGCTTAGCACCTTGGGACCTATTATTACTAATTACAAGACCATGGAGATGTCCTTCAACTCTGAAGAAGGAAAAAGGGTGACGTTGAAGGGAATGACAAAAAATTCACCCAAGGTAGTTTCAGTAAAGCATATGCAAGCAGTTTTCAGACATGGGGACATGGCTTATGCAGCAGAATGTCTAGTGGTCACTCAAAATGCCGAAGAAAAGCACCTTTCCTATTCAGGTGACATACAGAGAATAATTGATAAACATAGGAAGGTTTTGAGCCTATTCCCCAGGGCAGCCTCTGGATAGGGGATTTGAGCACATCATAGAGTTGGAGGAAGGGGCCAAACTAGTTATCACTACACCATACAAGCACCCCAAGAAGTTCAAGGATGAAACTGAAAAATCCATCAAGGAGTTATTGGATATGGGCCACATTAGACCAAGTTTCAGCCCTTTTGCATCTTCATTAGTATTGGTCAAGAAGAAAGTTGGTACCATGCACGTGTGGATTGATTACATAGCTCTAAATAAGAAAACCATCAAATTAGGTATCCCATTCCCCGGATAGATGACCTATTAGATGAGCTCAACTGCACAGTATATTTCACCAAAATTGACTTGCGCTCTAGATACCACCAAATCAGATTGAGAGAACAAGAAGTGCACAAGACAACTTTTAGATGTCACTATGGGCATTATGAGTTCCTTGCCATGCCTTTTGGGTTGACCAATGCGCCAACCACCTTCCAATCCTGCATGAACCATGTATTTAACAAACAGTTGAGGAAATTCCTACTAGTCTTCTTTGATGACTTGTTGAATTACTATAGGACATGGGAAGATCACTACAAGCATGTGGATGAGATCTTAAGAATCATGGAGAAAAAATATTTGTATGCCAAAGAATCAAAATGTGAAATTTGGATGACTGATGTTCTTTACTTGGGACATATTATTGGGGAAAATGGGGTACAGGTTCACTAGGAAAAGATCCAAGCTATAATTGACTGTCCCACACCTAAAACACTTACAAAGATCAAGGGATTTCTTGGTATCTGCAGCTATTATAGGAGGTTTGTTAAGGGTTTCTCTTAGTTATGTGCACTTTTGACTAATTTGACCAAAAAGGGCGCATTCAAGTGGAGTAATGAGGCATAGTCAAATTTTGATAAAATGAAGAAGGTAATGAGCACTTGTCCTATATTATCTTTACCATATTTTTCTCAGTCCTTCATTCTAGAGTGTGATGCATCAGGTGAGGGGATTGGAGATGTACTCATGCAGAATAGGCATCATATTGCATATGAGAGCTGAAAACTAAGAGAGTTTGAGTTTCTATACACAATTTACGACAAGGAAATGTTAGCTACAATGCATGCATTGGCCAAATTCAAACAATATTTGGTGGGGGGGGAATTTGTGGTCAGGCTAGATCATAACAGCCTCAAATACTTCCTAAAGTCAAAGGACCTCAATGAGAGACAATAAAAGTGGGTGAGTAATATTTATGCCTATAAATTTGACATAGAATTTGTCAAGGGAAAAAATAATGTGGTAGCAGATGCTTTGTCTAGAAGACCTTCAGCCTCTTCCATGTCAGAGATATCAGTTGATTGGAAATCACATCTATTGGTAGAGTATTCAAAAAATAAGTTTGCATGTGAAGTGATGGATGGACAGGTACAAGATTATAGATAACATCATATATTACAAGGGGAGGATTTATTTGGTTCCTCAATCCTTGTTCAAGAAGAGGGCGCTTCAAGAATTTCATAACTCACCACTATCGGGGCATCACAGATTCCTTAAATCATATAGACATAGACGAGAAATATTGTCTTGGAAAGGTTTCAAAGAGGATGTCATGTGCCACATCAAGGAGTGTATCACATGCCAATAGAATAAGAATGAACACACCCACCCAACAGTTCTATCCATGGATTTCATTACAAGACTATACAAGGCATGAGGTAAGGATTGCATTTTTGTGGTAGTAGATCATTTGACAAAGTTTTCTCACTTTTTTTCCATCTCCATGGACTATAGCGCATTTCAAGTGGTAGAATTATTTTTCAGATAAGTCTTCAGGTTGCATGGGTTTCCCAGGACGATTGTGAGTGACAGCTATAGTAGATTCATGAACACCTTTTGGCAGGAGTTATGTCGGCTAGTGGGTACAGAATTGACCCCTAGCACTCACTATCATCCACAAACAGATGGTCAAACTGAGATAGTCAACAAGTGGGTGGAGGGATATTTCCGATATTATGTGTCAGGGAAACAAAAGGCATGGGTCAAGTGGCTACACTTGGGTGAATATTGCTACAACACCACTTACCACATGTCCATTGGCATGTCTCCTTTCAAAGATTTATATAGTTATGACCCCCTCACTTTTGTAGAGATTGTGTTTGGAGACATTAGAGATCCTATAGCTAAGGAGTGGATACATGAAAGTTGAGACATACTTAGAGAGCTCAAAGAACATTTGAAAAGGGCTCAAAACCAGCAGAAGCTATATGTAGATAGACACATAGTAGAGTGTACTTTTGAGGTGGGGGACTTGGTATATTTGAGTCTTCAACCATACATACAAGTATCCATAAAGAAAAATGGCACTGAGAATCTCAAACCCTGCTTTTATGGGCCATACAGGGTGAAAATAAAGGTGGGGGCAATCACATATGAGTTAGAGTTACCACAGAAAAGTAAAATCCATAATGTATTCCATTTATCATGCCTTGAAAGGGCATTGCGACAACATATTGTATGTGATGTCCCATTCCCAAGAGTAAGCCAGCAGGGAGTGACTTAGTAGTCTATTTTTTCCTGTAGACTATAGTCAGGCACAAACAGGGAAAAAGAGGAGAAATAAGTGGTGATTTAGTGGTGAAACGATGAATTAAGCCAAAAAAGCATAAGAAAAGTCACTTAAGATAAAGTAAACAGAGAAATAGAATGAAAAGGTGTTGAGGGGGAGACTTAAATAATTAATTACTCACCTTAGGAGGAAAAGCACCTAGCTTAAGTGATGTCAACGGAGAATTAGATCAAGAAGAGTATAAAGAGAGGAATTTGACCTAATTCCTAATTATGTTATGATTTGATGTTGAGAGAGTTTCCAGAGGGGGATAATTGACCTTTTGTTGTTTTGTGGATGTCTGTAGGAAACCACCACCTTGATCGGTTTTGGTGTTGAGAGATACACCCTATCCTATCAGAGATACCATCTAGGTATTTCATCATGCTATTCAGAAGTATCCATTTTGCAGTGATTGTGCAACTCAGCCAGTGAGGGCGCAAGGGTTAGAGAGGGTTTTGTGTAGCTGCACGAGACCAGGATTATCTTGCAGATTCCTCTCGACCCAATTGAGGACTAGCCAGGGCGCATTTTTTTAGCCACCAGTCATCAGATTCTGATGGTGGAATCTCTCAGGGCACAACAGACAACTAGAAAGTGTGCAATTCTTGAGGAGAGTCATTTGGGGTTCTAGACGAAGTTTGGGATCATATCCAAGGAAACCCTTCCGACCCAGCACAGCATTGGCCAGGGTGCACATTTTGAGATAAATAGCAATAGATTCTGTTGGGGGAATCACTAGGGTGCACTCATTGAGCCCAGGAGGTGCGCAACCCCCAAGGGGATGACATCCAGAGAAGACGACATTCAAATGCCACTTTGGTCATTTTGAGTTTCTGGCTATACCATTTGGGCTAACCAATGAAGTGGCTACATTCCAGTCACTTCGTATCGGTTCAGGAAATTGGTCTTGGTTTTCTTCGACGACATCTTGGTCTGCAACAAGACATGGCAGGAGCATATGAGGCACTTGGATGAGGTACTGAGCATCATGGAGACACATTCACTATACACCAAAGAGTCCAAGTGTGAGTTCGGTATGATGGAGATACTTTACTTGGGTCACATTATCAGTGCATAGGGGGTACAGGTGCGCTAGGAGTAGATCAGGTCCATTTTGGATTGGCCAACACTCAGGAACGTCACAGAGTTAAGGAGATTCTTTGGGCTATGTAGCTATTGCAGGCAGTTTTTCAGGGGTTTTCCTTAGCTTGGAGAACCACTTATAGATCTCACCTAACATGGGGCTTTCATCTGGACCGATGAGTTGCAGAAATCCTTTGATCACATGAAGGAAGTCATGGGCACCTGTCCAGTGTTAACATTACGAGACTTCACTTTGTCATTTGTATTAGAGTGTGATGCATTTCGCAAGAGTATCGGGGTAGTTTTGATGCAGGGAAGACATCCCATTTTGTTTGAGAGAAGGAAGCTCAGTCAGCCTAGGAGGTTGTACTTGATTTATGACAAGGAAATGATGGAAATCATGCATGCCTTGACCAAATTCAGACAATATTTCGTGGGCAGCAAATTCATGGTCAAAATAGATCACAACAGCTTAAAGTATTTCCTTGAGCAGAAGGACCTCAGTGAGCACCAACAGAAATGGATGATGAAGGTGCAGGCCTTCAACTTTGACATAGAGTATGTCGAAGGGAAGAAGAACATTGTGGCCTATGCACTATCTAGGAGACCTACGCCATGTTCTTTGATGGAGATTTCAGCAAATTGGAAATACCACTTGTTAGTGGAATATTCCAAGAACAAGTTCGCTTGTGAGGTTTTGGATGGACAAGTTCAGGATGAAAGGTACATGGTCATTGATGATGTGATATTCTATAAGGATAGAGTCTACTTAGTGCCAGATTCAGGACTCAAGAAGAAGATCCTCGTGACAGATCACGATTCACCACTAGTAGGCCATCAGGGGTTTTTCAAAACCTATAAGCATATCAGAGAGAGGTTCTCATGGAAGGGCCTCAAACAAGACGTTATGAGATACATAAGTGAGTGTGTGACTTTCCATCATAAAAATTCAAAGCATATGCTTCCAGCGGGGCTACTTCAGCCACTTCCCATTCTGGAGCAAAAATGGTAGTATAATGATGGACTTCATCATAGGCATACCCAAGGTCCAGGGTAAGGACTGCATCTATGTAGTGGTCGACAGATTGACCAAGTTTGAGTGCTTCTATGACATACCGACATATTATAGTACAGTTCAGGTAGCTGAGTTATTCTTCACGGAGGTCTTCAGACTTCATGGGTTGTCGAGGAACATCATCAGTGACAGGGATAGTCAATTTATTGGGACATTCTGAAGGGAGTTGTTTAGATTGGTGGGGATAGAGTTCACACCCAACACCAACTATCACCCTCAAACAAATGGTTAGACTGAGATAGTCAACAAGTGGGTTGAGGGGTATTTGAGGAACTATGTGGGTGGACAACAGAGAACATGGGTCAGATGGCTACATCTATGAGAACATTGCTACAACACCACTTTCCACGTGTCCATTGGCATGACACCCTTCTGAGCATTGTATGGTTATGATTCTCCCACTTAGGTAGACTTGGTTTTTGGGGAGAGAAGAGCTCCCAAAGCCAAGGATTGGATCACTAAGAGTTAGGAGATTCTCAAGTTGCTAAAAAAGAACAAGCAGACAACACAAAATCTTCGTAAAATGAGTGCGGATAGGCATAGGATAGAGTGCAACTTTGAGGTTAGGGATTTGGTTTTCTTGAGACTCCAACCTTACATACAGTCATCTCTGAAGAAGAGTGGGGCTGAGAAGCTCAAGCCCAAATTTTATGGACCTTACAGGATCATGCGCTAGGTAGGCAAGGTTTCTTATGAGCTAGAGCTTCCAGAGGGAAGAAAGATTCATAACATGTTCCATGTATCTTGCTCCAAGAAGGTGGTGGGACAATTCATCAGCACATCAGAGGAGCTTCCACCATTGGATGAGGAGGGGTAGTTGGATTTAGTTCCAAAGGAGGTGCTCGAGCAGAGAGAGCACAGATTGAGGAACATGGTCATTAGGGAGTGCTTGGTTAGATGGAGGGGACTTCCAGTGGAGGATGCCACATTGGAGGGAGAGCATATTTTGAAGCACCCGAGATTGATGTTTCTTGAGGACAAGCAATCTTGGAAAGGGAGAACTATGATGTCTCGTTAACAAGAGTAGGCCAATAGGGACTGACTTAGTAGTCTATTTGTTCCTGTAGACTATAGTCAAGCACAAATAGGGAACAAGAGGAGAAATAAGGGGTGATTTAGTGGCTAAATGATGAATTAGGCCAAAAAGCATAGGAAAAGTCACTTAAGCTAAAGTCAATGGAGAAATAGAATGAAAAGGTGTTGAGGGGGAGACTTAATTAATTAATTACTCACCTTAGGAGGAAAAGAACCTAGCTTAAGTGATGTCAACAAAGAATTAGATTGGGAAGAGTATAAAGGGAGGAATTTGACCTAATTCCTTGTTATATTATGATTTGATGTTGAGAGAGTTTCCCGAGGAGGAAGAGAGTCCACCTTCTGTTGTTTTGTGGATTTCTGGAGGGAGCCACAACCTTGATTGGTTTCGGTGTTGAGAGATACACCCTAGCCTATCGGAGATACCATCCAGGTATTTCATCTTGCTATTCATGAGTATCTAGTTTACAGTGATTGCGCGACTTAGCCAGTGAGGGCGCAAGGGTTAGAGAGGGTTTTGTGTCACTGCATGAGACCAGGGATTATATTGTAGATTCTTCCTGACCCAGTTGAGGACTAGCGAGGGCTCATCTTTTGAGCCACCAGTCACCAGATTCTGATGGTGGAATCTCTCAGCGCGCAACAGACAACCAAAAAGTGTGCAGTTCTTGAGGAGAGTCATTTGGGGTTCTAGACAAAGTTCTGGATCATATCCAAGGAAACCCTTCTGACCCATTACAACATTGGCTAGGGTGCACATTTAGAGATATATAGCAGTAGATTCCGCTAGGGGGAGCCTCAGAGGTGTGCAACCCCCAAGGGGACTACATCCAAAGCTATCGGGGTCCTATCGCCAGTCATCACAAGCAGCCTAGAGACCAAGGCGCTCTGTTTGGGACAATTTCCAGGCGATTCTGTCGAGTATAGCCACTAGGGCATGTTTTCTGGAGTTTGCAGCATTTGTCATGAGTTTCCAGAACTGCATCTTTTGTCTATCTATTTGTGCATGCACGGATCTACCTTCATCTTCTGATCACGGGTATTTTATATTAGTTTCTTGTATTCCAGTGACGATCCATGAGATCTAGCTGACGATTTTCTTCTTCTTTCAACATATCATTGTATTTCCTACTTTTTCCTCATAATAAATATGAATGAGATAGTGTTTGTTCCCTATTCTATATTCATCGTATATTTTTCTTAAACTAAGAGGTGCAAAAATGGTCACTAAGGAGCTAAAATTTCTATTATTAAAGTGACTTTAGCAAAAAGGAAAATAAAAATCTAATTGGCTAAGATGAGAAAATAAAGTGAATAAACTTAGAAGCCAATTAAATAATTTAAGTGAAAATTAGAATATGGAGGTAGAAAAGGAGAGGAGGGTGCCTCACTCCTCAATCATGTAATTTCTCATTTTGCATTTTTAAGCTCTGCAGCTTAGACATTTTGAGGGTTTTCCTCAAGTTTCCTAGAAATCGGCAAGGAGGTGAAAGATTCCCCTATTCCTCATCCAAGCTTGGTCGAGGTGGTGAAATATCCCACCCTCACCATTCTACTCAGTTTCATATTAAGTTCAGAAGTGTAATGTTGAAGCAGGGCACAGGTTTGGGGTTTTTTTGTAGATAGGGTGCAATGTTGGAGAAGAAAGAGTTCAATCTGACTAGGGAAAGGAAGATCTGAGGACAAAATTATTCCAGGAGGATTTTCCATCATCAGAGCGCCTTTTCTCATCAGTTCTTGAGGGGTTTTCTTTGCATATTTATCATTTCTCTTACTTGGGCGAATTTCTGAATGAGGGCGCATTGTCTCTTGGTGATTTAGTGAGTTGGGGGGTTAGATCTCACATTACAGTTGAAGGATCTCATCACTTGTGTTCCACATCCCCAGATCTAAATTTCTACAATCATTCTCAAGGGTTTGGAGGCCAGATCTAAAGAGGTCGAATTTCATAGGATCTCTACAACTAGTTGGTGTGGAACTCAGCCAGATCTAGGTACCAGATTGAAGAAGGGAAAGAAATTGATCTTGTCCAGACTTGCATGCTGCCATTGGAGGTCTAGAAGGACTCACAACTCTCTCTTTATTGTATCTTCGAGGCATCTTCAGCCACATCTTCTATATTTTCTAGATTTGTATATCTCTTGTATGGAGGTTATCTTATATAATAAATAAAGGCCAGATCTAAAGTCTGTGGATATTTCATTGTGTTATTCTCATGTATCTTGTTGTTTCATCTATTTTTTTTTCCATATATATCCTCTATATTCTATAAAACCCTTAGAAGCAACTCCAGCATAACTCTCAGGAAACAATCTACAAAAATATTCAACAACCATCTCACACAAATAAGTACTAAACCCTTAAGTTCCCAGAAACTCTGCTTGTGAAATGTTATCCCCATTTTGTGGGATAAATAAGGAGATTATGTATTGCGGCCCTTAGGCTGCAGATATGGAGTGTCGAGAAACTACATGACCATCAGTATCCACTTGCACAGATGGAGGCCCTTCTCACCACCACAGAGGTATTGATTTCATATGGCATCCGCCACACCAGCTGGCTTCCAAGAGGCATTGAGCCTTGCTCCATGAAGTACAAGTCATGTATTATGGGGAGTAAGAGGATTTACACCCCCAAGAAGGTAGAACCTCTAGCTCTTTCTTTTCTTGACTCCATTAACCCAATCATTAAAGGCACTAATCATCACTTGTTGCATTGGAGATATAAAATTGTTTCTTTGGGAAACGTGAAATTTCATGATTTTGAAGTTGTTCCCAGTGGAATCAAATCTATGCTATAATTGTTTGCTTGAGCCACTAGGGCATTTCATTTATCCAAGTATTTCTTGTTGTTGTTACAAATTTAACCTACAACCATTAGGGTTGCAGAAAACCCTAAGCAAACTCTTCAATAACTCCTAATTTAACCGTTGAAAATTGCCTAAAATCGGCCCACATAATCTACCAAGTACAACACATATTTTGGCAAGTTTTAGTGGTTAAATATCTTGCTGTAATAACAAGTTTGTTACATCCATAAGGCTGATAAATATCATTGCAATTAGATTTTTATGATAGATAGTCGTTATCCTGTTGGAATTAGCCATTGCCATTAAGAAAAGTAGTAACGGTAAAATCTTGGAAGAAAGATAAGAATAATTAAAAGTAGAGACTATATAAATATACACTGAGTGGAGTTATAGTTAAAAAATTGATTGGCATTAAATAAATTAGTAAGGTAATAGGTGATAGTAAGTAAAGATTAATTAAAAGAAGAATAAATATGAAAGAATTCAACTAAAATAATAATACAAACTTCAAATGATATAATGATAAATTATTAAATTAAAGAGAATATTCAATAATATTAAAATAATAGGGTAAAAAGTTAGGGAAAGGTTGGAAAAGAGGGGAAAAGTTTGGAAATCCGTAAAAATAATAATGAGGACAATTAATAATGTGATAAAAGAAAGAGATAGATATTAAGGCGAAGTAGAGTTAGGTTAGTGAAAGAGGAAAGGAGGAAAGATTAAGGGAGAGTAATAATGAAGTAATTAAGGAGAGTTAATAACAAAATGGAGGTAAAGATTTGTGGAAAATGGGGGAGAGGGTTAAATTAAACATTCATTGAAGAATATTAATCAAGTAATAATAATTAAGGTGGGGTAGTATTAGGATAGAGTAAAGAGAAAAGAGTAAAATTTTTAATTAAGGGAGAGTAATAATTAAGTCATGAAAGATAGAGTAAAGGATTAAAGAGGGTTAATGATAGAGGAAAAGAGTGTAATGAGGAAAGGTAAAGTCAAAGGATATAAGGATGTGTGCTTATATTTCTTCCAAGATTTTATCGTTACTACTTCTCTTAATGCCAACAACTAATTACAACTAGATAACAACTATCTCCATTATACTATGTTTAAGTACCTCGGCACTCTTTTACAACTTATCATCTTTTCATGTCCCTAATGATGGGTGGAGTGTCTAGTCAAAACGTTGAACGTTTCAAAACTCCACACAGTTTTAATCCAAAATTTCCTCTAGTATTATGACTAACTGTGAAAACCTACATTCACAGCATAAGAGACATTTCATTGTTTGGCACTTTGGGTTATTGTGAATGATAGACTGTGACGAACATCATCTTGTATTGTCTTCACTTCTTTTATTGAATCAAACCTTTAGAGAATTTAAGACCGAGCCAACATTGGTCCTTTCCTTCACCCTTTCTTACTCACAACGATAGGACTTAGCGTTACCATATGGGATCCCCTCCTTAGGTTAGTGACCCTAGCCTAGAAGTGTAGAGACAGGGTTGTTGAGGTGGCAGTGGGTGGAATGCTTATCCATGTCCTTAGTTTTTCCCCTTGGAGAGGTTGGACTTTTCCTCTAGGGATAATCCGAGAGATAACAGGGATCATGGGTTGAATTGGATAATGAATCATGATGCTTTGAATTTATACTTTTTTTGTTATCTCACCTTGCTGGTCATCATTATCTTCTAGTCATGTTGTCAGTCTTGGGAAAATTTGTACTACTGAGAGGCCTTCATCGGGGTAACATGTTCATATCCCTTACCATGAAAAAAATATTCCATCCATGACCTATCCGTTGCCCTTTTCTTTGGACTAGTTGTTACATGTATACCAAAAAGGTATGTGCTTCATAATCCCATGAGAAGAAGGGGCCTGAAAGGCCACGATTGATGCAAATTTATAAAAAAAATGATATAGAAAGACAAAAATCCCTAATTCAAAATGTGGGGAAACGAAAATGTTGATGTTTGGACAACATTGGGAAGACATTCTCTTATATTAATAATTAATAATTAATAATATAATTATTGATTATTAAATACTATATATAATAATAAATAGTTATTGATTATCCAAGGGACACATCCTTTCATGGATGGTCACCATATGTTCTCTATATATTGACACTCATCATTGTAATAATATATCGATCATATCTCATATGAATAAAAACATGGTATTAGAGCAGGATTAGGCTTGACTCCTTCACAGGAGGGCCCGAAAATGAGAGTAGAGAAAAATGTTGGGAGTGTTAAATTTATGGGGTTGTTACAATCTCTATGTACAACATATTTATTTTTTACTCCTACCTAAATTATAGAAAGAATTCCATAAAGTATGGTGGGTAGTAAATGTCTAATTATCTAAATATGAGGAATGTACTACATATTTACTTCTACATATATTTATGCATAGAATCACATGAATTATGGAGGAACAATTTAACAAAGTCAAATACTATGTGGATGGATTATAACCAAATTAATCTTTGGGTAGTCACGGGAGGTTTTCTCCAACTATTTATAAGAAATAAAATTTAATTTTCAAAGAGATGTGTCTTTTGGATCAATCTAATATTACTATAAAAAGACACTTGAAAGACACAACAATAGACACACATGTTTTTTCTCTCTCACACATGGGAAGTGATCTAAGGAAGAGATTGAAGTTTCTAAGAAGTTGAAATTTTCTGAGTTACTTAGTGACGGTCTAGAGTTTACTACAGTAATACCGTATATCATTGGAAGTAATTACCACTTGTGGAAAATTGTACTTGTCTAATTCAACACTAGAAAATCAACATGGTTAGTCGTATGACATTAAGTATATGATGGATGTGTTTTGGTTGTCGTATGACATCGAGTATATTATGAAGGTGTGTTGGTCATAGTAGAAGACATATCATTTGGAGACTCACTATATATAGTTGTGCACAAGATAAATTGATATCCTCTAGCAGGATGTTTTTTGTTGTTCTTGTTTCTTGTTACGGGAAGGTCACATGTAATAGCTCTCAAAAGGAGCCATAATGACGGTCGCAGGAGGCAAACATCGAGGGAAATACCTTCCAACATGATATCAAGGAGAGACATTTCCAGACATGATGCTCAGAGACAAGAAGTCTCTAGGAGCAATGTACCTCCCAAGATGGGACCATGCCAAATAACAGAGATAGTTCTAGTGATCATGGATACAACTAGTCAAGACCGATTGTAGCACAACTATGGTGATAGATCCAAGTAGAGGAGGTTGTACTACATCTAGAGGGAGTAGATATTGAGTTACCGCTAGAGAATGAGGAAGAGCTACCTTTGGTGTTAGAGGGAGTAGAAACAGAGGAGGAGTCACCTCCAATTCTAGAGGAAGTGTTGATGTTTGAGGAAACATCATGAGACATTCTCCCCAGAGGGTCATGTGTGGACTAGTAGGGGGGAATGTAGACTTGATCCTAATGTGCCTCATATGGTGAGATGAAGGAACCAAGACATTGGTTTCACAAGAAAACCTCGATATATCTTGTGAGACATTGGTTCCATGAGGGAACCTCGATATATCTTAGACATTGGTTTCATAAGGAAACCTTTATGTCAAATATGGTCCAAGATGATATTACCTTTCAGAGGGAGACAGTTGATCCTATTGATCAAATTGGTCTCGTTGATCATGTAGCTCTAGTTAATGTTCCCAGAGATATTGCAATAGGTCGGAAGAGACCTGCATGGGCTCGTCAGACTCTGCATGAGGAAAAAGGACATGTAAATCCTTGTGGTACCTTCCGAGTGAGAAAGAGACCTCAAAGATATTTGTGTTATGCTGTAGCTATGAGCCACATCATTCATTTTGAGCCTTCCTGTTATGAGGAGGCAACTAGTCATCCAGTATGGAGAGATGTCATGATGGAGGAGTATCAGTCCATCATGAAGAATGATTTGTGGGATATTGTTCTAAGACCTAAGGGGAAGTCTCTAGTGACTTCCAAATGGATCCATAAGATTAAACACACAGTTTACGGGAGCATTGAGAGGCACAAAATGAGATTTTTTTCTAGAGGATTCTCTCATGTGGAGGGAATAGATTATGAGGAGACATTTGCTTCTGTTGCTCAATACACTTCTATCTCGATGATTATTTCCCCTACAGCATCCATGGGTTGGATACTACATTAGATGGATGTGAAGACTGTTAAGGTTTAAGCTATTATTAGGTTTCTTTTCAATTCACTAGATAACCATAGAATAGATAGGATCACTAATAAATACACAATCACAAGAGACACATCATTTATCCTAGGAAACCCTCATGGGGGAGAAAACCCAGAAAAAAGTTCCTTAATATAGATAGCCAATACAATGCTAAGAGAATAAACCAAACACTACAGAAATTCCTCTCCCAAGAATGTGCCTCTCTCTCTCTTCCTTCTTCTCCCACTGTAGCTCCAAACTTGCACTCTGATGAACAAGCGAGTGAGTGAACAAATGAGGCGTTGGCCTCCTTTATTTATACAATCTGGCAGGTGTTGAAAGGAGGTGTCTTTTCACTGGTAGGGCCGACTTCTCTTTCTGGGCGTTTAGAACCAACTTAATTAATTATGGGGGCTGACTTCTCATTTTTCTTATTACAATTAGGATTTGACCAATCCACAAAAGTGGATTTGGTCATTTACAATGCCCGACATGATCAATCCACAAAAGGGGATTGATCTAATGAATAATACATCAATAATAAAATAGAATACTCTTTGCAATTACACTATTTCAACACTCCCCCTTAACAAAAAGGGTATTCTACAACAGCATCAGGTGAGAGAGAGTGAAACATCATCAACAACATCTTGGAACACTGAAAAGTGTATCTATAAATCATCAAAAGTTTTTCTCATCATCATCATTCACATCATGGAGCTGGAGTAACATTATCATTCTCATTAGCATGAGGCTAAAGTAACAGCATCATCTTCTTTAGCATGAGGCTAAAGTAACATCATCATTTTCAACATGAACACTGAAACAACATCATCATCATCATCTTCAGTGAGAATTTGAAGTGCCATCATCATCATCATCATCATCTTTAGCAAGAATTTGAAGTGGCATCATCATCATCTTTAGCAAGAAGCTAAAGTTGCATCATCATCATCATCTTTAGCAAGAAGTTGAAGTGGCATCATCATGATCATATTCAATAAAAACACAAGGTTGATACAACATAAACAACAAAAATATCAAAGCACAAAGTCTGGAGCATCATCAACATCAACAAAAACACAACACAAAGGCTGGAGCATCATCAACATCAGCACTAGGATGATAATCTTCAGCACGAAGCTGGCTACACAATATCATCAACACAAAGCTAGCATCACAATATGAGACTGGAAACACAACATCATCAATATGAAGCTGGCATCACAACACGAGGCTGGCACACATCATCATAGCATTGGGCTGGCATATCATCACAGCACTAGGCTGGCACATCATCAGCACGAGGTTGGCATCATAGCACTAGGCTGGCACATCATCACAGCACTAGGTGGAACATCATCATCATGGGGTTGTCATCACAACACTAATCCCCCTTTCGAAGGAGGTCCTTATGGACTATACCAAGCTTATCTCGAAAGTGGTCAAACTTTACAAGAGATAGAGGCTTGGTCAACACATCAACAACTTGTCCATCTGTGCTAACATATTGGAGCTTTATGGCTCCTCACTGCAACATATCACGAATGAAATGATACCGGATCTCTATGTGCTTCAAATCATCATGGAATGCATGGTTCTCCATCATATTTATACAACTTGGCTATCACATAGAATCATGGTGGATTCCATCACTAGATCAAATAGATCTGTCAACAACATCCAAAGTCATATGGCTTCACAACTGGCGGAAAATGCAACAATGTATTCCTCTTCTGTCGTGCTTGGAGCAATGATTAATTGCTCCCTACTCTGCCATGAAGTCATGGTTGACCCCAGACTGAAACAACATCATGAAGTTCTCTTTTTATTAGAAGCACTTCCAGCTCAATTTGAATCGGTGTAACCATTCAATCTAAAGTCATGATCTCTAGTATAATAGAGACCAAAATCCAACGTACCCTTAAGGTATCTCATCATATGTTTTGCAGAAACAATGTGAACACGTCTGGGTTCTACCGGATACTGACTCAAGGAAAAACATATATCTAGCCTGGTATTTGTCAGATACATCACTGAACCAATAATTTGTCTGTACAGAGTAGCATCAACCAATTCTGACGAGGTATCTATCAGGAGATTCAACTTCATTTCCATGGGTGTGTTCATGGATTTACATTTCAACATGTCAAACCTCTTCATTTTAATTGCATACTTCCCTTGGTTAAGGAATATCTTCTCTGTGCTCTACCAAACTTCAAGACCTAAGAGATAATGCATTTAGGTCTTCCATCAAACTCTGTAGTGAGCCTCTTTTGCAATATGTGATGAGATTTTCTTCATCTTGTCAATAATACATCATCTACATATAGTAGTAACATCATTGGCTTATCATTCATAACTTAGAAATAAATTTTAGAATCAACTTTACACTTTGGTAAGGCACAAGCTCGTCAAGAAATTGTCAATTCTTCCATACCAAACTCTAGGAGCTTTCTTCAACACGTACAAAGTTTCCTTCAACTAGCAGACATGAATCTTTATATCTTCAATATTCAAATCAAATTTTCTCATTACATTGTACCAATCTGGTACACTTGCTCAACTGCAACTCAATCTACACAATTATGTGCTAGCTCTATGTGCTCTCTGCAAGGCACTATCTGTCTCACTGCTTGAGAGTATGTTTCTCATTTTTCTGCAAATGTTCCTTCTGGAACTGGTACTATGCACCTACACCTGCTCTAAAGCTGAGAATGGTTGCTCCATTCTCACTGTGACTGTTGAAGTCTGGGAGTAACTCCTATACTCCATCATGGCAACAACTTCATCTGAGAGTGGCTCAATAATGATACTGAAGGTAGATATTCTTCTTTCATGGAGGTAACTCTATCCTTCATTGTAGTCATGTCTCCATGACCCAACTAATGTAATGCACCAACAACCACTCAATTTAAAATATGGGGATTTCACCCCCTGCATCTCATACTATATATGAATCATGGTTGTTCTGGTTGTCTTCATAAATATTGGAACTATTTCTTCAGTTACTGGAGTAAGTGTCTCATCATAGTCTTCTGCCTCTTGCTGGGAGAATCCTCTAGACACACATCAAGATTTTATACATCTACAACATGCTTGATCTGTATAAATCAATCTTCGAAGTCAATATTGACTTCTCTTCTAGTCTCATGGAAGAATCCATATCCTAGTATTTATGACTGGATTCCTTCTCTATTACTGAAACAAGGGAATCTTCCCAAGAGATTTCATATCTCCTAGAAGTTTCTGAAGCTATGATCTAGTCTTCTCATGGCATCTGTCTCTTAGTCCTGGAAGTTGTCTCTTCATCTGATCCTTTTTGAGATCAAGCTCATTCTCGATTTCTTCTGAGTCTACAAGGACTTCATCATCTCTTATAGGGTATACTTGGTGTTGAATACTAAGTCTAAATATGGAAGACAAAGTCAGGCTTCAAACGAGATTTGCTTCATGTTCTAATGTTCGGTCATCTTTGGATCCTTTTGCTCCTTTCAATCAATCTTCATATGAGATACTCTGAATCTCAAGAGATAGCTTCTTCTTCATCTTCTTTGGTACATGAGTGCATATGGTCATGTACATAGTTTGCTTCATGTCTCATATAATATGTTGCCCTCAACAACCTTCACTATAGCTTCCTCAGGGTTATCACCTGTGACCTGAAACAAGGTCAACAAAACAACAAGGAAGAATAATACTCTTTTGATAATAGTAGATAAAACAAAAGCACAAATAATCATCACAATGGAATGACTAATCATCACAATGGCTCCTTTAGAGATATCACTTGTGACCTATCTGAAGCAAAGATCAAAAGTAAGAGATACAATACAAAATGAGTTCAACACTCTTCTAGTGTTGTGATCAAACATTCCTCCATGGTAACCTGTAATTAACATAAGAAGTTTCTCCTAGAGGAGATGTTAGTTGTATCTGGAAAATGATTACAATAAGCAGTTATCTCAATATGCTCACATGTTACCAAGTATAATACTTTTCAAAGACTGCTATCTCACTATAGTGTTTACTTGTAAAGGGGTAGTCAGCAACTTTTCATGTGCAACTTTGAATCTTATCAAATTAATTAATCAAACCTGGAACCTGGAGTCTTGTCCTTAAGAATGAGTGTGTTTCTTTTCTTCCAAGTCTCCTTCACTTAAGATTACAAGTGCTTTCTTCAACCTGTCCTCTGTACTAAGACAATATGCTTATCTTGACAGAAGGTTGGGTTAGAGAATAAATTCTATGATATCAACTTTAATCCATCTAATATCTTGACTTTAATTTTGACCAAAGGTTAGTGTTGTGCCTCTTTAATCACCTTGGTGAGCAAATAAGAGGTGCTTGCAAGCTCAGTTGGGTCTGCTAAGCAAGACAGCTGTAGAGAAAAGAGTTAGAGAAAGAAAACAAAAAATAGAATTAATAATTAAACTAAGAGATGCAATAAAAACAAAATTCATGAGCATAGGGACATAGAAACAAAAAGAACCAAAAGACCCATGTCACCAATGTTTGAGGCTGATCTATTGATGAAAACAGAGCACCAAGAAGAAAGGGGACCATGAGTCCCTTCTTCCTCCAAGGGAAGGCTCTTGGACCCTCACTAGCTAGCTCTTCTTACAACAAAGAAAATGGAAAATGGTGATGAAAGAACTCTTTACAAATCCACTCAATGGAGAGGTGGATTGTCCAATGTAATGGTGCCAAAATGCTCTTGTCAAGGATGGATTCCTTAAAACAATATAGGCAGCATAACATTACTTAGAATTCCTTGAGAAAATGAGGTGCATTCATGGCTTTTTATAGCATTGCTTTGGGTTATTACTTAACTGCTTTGTAGTGTGAAAAGAAGGCATTATTAGGTCTTTGACTAGCCCACCATTCGGATCCAGCCCAGATTTGAGGGTCAAATTGGCTTTGGAGCTGAACCATAAGTGGTTGGGAGGCTGACCACTTCAATAAATGCGTCGTTTAGCAGGTGCACGGATTTTTGCGCTAATAGTCGTGCATTGTGTGCCTGTGTGCGATTTCTATGTTCCTGTTCCACGCATGCGCGTGTGTGCCCAATGTCTGCAAAGCG
Organism: Picea engelmannii; assembly: GCA_009831015.1. Taxonomy (NCBI): domain Eukaryota; kingdom Viridiplantae; phylum Streptophyta; class Pinopsida; order Pinales; family Pinaceae; genus Picea; species Picea engelmannii. Next base: position 1,135,864 of record ML776882.1, read on the forward strand.
CTCTTCAATTTTTCACTACTTTGTATAGTTTTTGACCTTTTTTGAATGTTGTGGTATTAATGCAGGTCCATGAATGACTTCATCACTATTTGACGATGCTGAGTTCTTGTAACTATGTGCTGATGAAATTTCAGTGATAACAGATGCCCCCTGATGGATGAGGTTAGGAGCATACGTATAGCCGAAATCCATCAATGTTTCTTCTACTAAGAATGTTGTTGTAAGAGAGAGTAATAGTGTGATTGTCTAGAGTGATCCGTTGGAGGGAAAAAGGAACCGGTAGGACCCGACCTTCCATGAGGTGTGTAAAATATAAAACTGTGTACAAACGAGGCGGGCATGCCCCATGCTCGTGTCATGTAACTCTGAAAAAGATGACTAAAGCGTTGGTGTAGACAACTGCAGCGCCCTTGGGGGCAGTTGTGATAAAGGAAAAAGACAATTCTGCAAATGAACATACTCTGAATAGTAGGCAGTGATCGCAGTAATAAGTAGCAGCAATTATGTGGGCATGGATAGCCCAACCAAGTTTAGAGGTCTTCGGAAAATGAGAGAAATAACTACAATAGTCACAAAGTAAGACCCATCGTAGCATGAGAAAGTGTTGGCATCGAATTTTATGGGGGTCAACGACAGCAGGGAGCAATGGTGTTTCACCCTATGCCGTGCGAGATCTCTCATTGAGTGGAGAATGAGAATCAAGATACTGTCACCCTTCTGGAAAATTGTGTTGATGTCGACAAAAGGGGAACGCGACTCCTAGAAGCAAAGGGCTTCGTGAAATCTACTGAGGTGAGGAAGTGGAAGAGGTACATGGATGAAGTCAAGATGTGGGAAGACTCAAGACTGCCCTTGGTTGGAGGATGTATGAAATAAAAAGTGGCCGCAACCGTGCAACGAGGTTGAGTGTCAGGGGGACGACAAGACCGGTGATAAGTTGTGCCCGAGGTGGGACAAGGTGAACAAATTCAGAGGGTAGAGGTAAGTGACCTGTGGGGTACTCTGAAGATATGGACGATGTTGGCAAGGGTATATGATAAGTAGTGATCCAACCAAGTGTGACATGGGTTGCGGTTTGGCCAAAAAAGGAAAGTAGGTCGCCCAAAGGTGACGACACAAAGGGAATGTAATGACTGGGAAATAAAGGCGTTTGTACAATAAATAATGAATATTTGGGGAGAAATGTACAAATACAGAAACGGGTGCCCCAGTGTGATATGGGTGGCCCATGTAGGGAAGAATTTTGCTTGGAAAACCTGATGAAGGGTGGGGGCCCCATTGGTGAGTTTCTGTATGAGGTAGGTGAAATGAAGGTAGGTTCGCAGATGGGTAAACTGATTGTGGATGAAATGGAGGGTTCATGATACGGCGGAGGTGTAGGTAGAAAATAGAACCAAGAAGAGATAGTCTGGGAGTCCGTGTGGGAAATCTAGCAAAATGAGGAGGAGTATGTGGCTGATTCGTGACATGATGAAAGACTATCGAAACTCCCATCCCTAAAAGGTTTTGGAAAAGCAGCATGAGTGTCAAAAGTGTCAAAGGGTGCTATGAATGGGACAACTCATGTGGGTAAGAATGCTACCAGGTAATAGTACCGAAGATGCAAATGGAGGTGTGGGTATTGCAGAGCCGGGAATTGGGATCCTAGAGGTAAATATTAGAGGTTGTGACCAGAAATGCAAGTGCGATATAGCGAAAAAGACTACATGCCAGTATTAAGTAGATACCTGAAGGGGTTGTGTCGATGTATGATGATCAAGTACCTACACACATGAAAACCAAATACCCAAAGTGAACAATATCTGAAGAGAATCGACGATATGAGCATGTATTTGATAAGCATGAATAGGTGCATGCGTACCTGACCAGGGTATGAAAAAAAAGGTGCCCCGGGGGCTCAGGATGAAAAGAGGTCTAGGGACTGTTGTGATGTAGATGATAGGATGTTGATCCTGTGGCTGAAGATAGATTGAAAAATGGACACCGTGGACTCCTAGAATGGTGAGTGGAAGTTTGGCAAAAGGCCTATATATAGTTGTAGGGCCCACATTGCCACCTCATTTGCACCTGCTGCAATAGTGATTGAATGAGCAGTTTTCAGAGGAGATTTGGAGATTTGGGGAGGATGAGGCATCCGATTGGTGATACAGGACGTGCTGGAGGGCATGTGGTCTCGTATCCAGGACGACGTTTCCTAGAGCAGTGTGTGGGGGTTCCACCTCCTTGGCAAGCTATAGTACGATGAGTAGCAGTGGCGGCGGCTATGACGAGTGGACGACTGCCGCCGGGGCAGGAGGGGCTGGCAGGGGGTGGACCACCACCTCCTGGGGTAGGAGGTGGATGGCCACCACCGCTTGAGGGGGGAGTAGGCAGTGGTGTGCTAGAGGCACCGTGAACGGTTCTCTGAAGCATTGTGATGTATATTATTGTTTTGTATATAGGCTGGTGAGCCCATTTTGTACCGAGGTGCTGTATTGGCCTGCGGATACGTGTATTTTTTGTATGTAAACATTCAGATGACACTATAGACCTATATATATATACATGAGTATACTTTTTTGAGATTTATGTGGTGTTTACATGTTTTTGGTTAATGGTTTGATGACGTCTATTCTATATATATGCTGTGATAGGATTGTGATGTGTTTATGTATGTGTAGAGGTAGCTTGATGTGACATATGCCAGTCTAACACAATATTTGCTAGGGTATCTGTGATTTGATTCAATTGTCTTGGAATATGTGTAAATGTACTGGAATCAAAATGTCGAGATAAAAGCCTAACCTGCAAGTATTTGCGAAAGAGGCAAGGATCACAGATGTGGTACACATTGTTGAGTTGGAGAACGACTAGTTGAGAGTCGAGGAAGATGCTAAGGTGACGAATATGATGATGTTGGGCATCGGCCAGGAGGCCAATGACAACAATGTATTCGGCTTGGTTGTTGGTTGTTGACCCCAAACATATGTCGCTTGAATGGAGCATTTCATGTGAGGGGGTGTAGAGAGCCCAAGCAGCCGAAGTGAGATTTTGTGTCCAACGGCTGGTGCCATCGGCGTAACCGATGTGGTAGGCTAGTGGAGGAAGCATCTGTCAATAGCACAATGGATAGTTTAGATGTGAGGGGAGGAGAAAAAGATTAAAAACTCTGGAAAAGAAATGACCTAAAGTAGGATGACTACGTTTAAGTGTAAAATTTCTTTAAGTATAACCCGTTGACGGGTTCTTTGAGAGAGAGGCCTTCGAGGGAGGCCAGGATGTATGCGCCTTTGGTGAGGCAATGTTGGATAATATATGGGACATGCCAAAGTGATTCTAATTTTTCGTGGCCAAAGGTATCATGAGTGATATTATAAGCCAGGACGAGGTCACCTTCGCAGAATGATAGAAGGTTGACATGGTGATCAAAGGTAGCCTTGGATCATTTTTTAGCTGCCTTGTTGTTCTGTATGGAAGATCGACGATCTTCATCCAGAGACTCCAAGTTTAGCAAGTGCTGCTCCATTGGAGCAGTGTCAGGTAATAGCTCAATTGCGGTGCGTAAGGTGGGAATTTCGCACTCGATGGGAAGAGTTGCCTCGACCCCATGGACTAAATGAAATAGTGTAAAACCAGTAGTGGTCTTCACCGCCGTTCTGTAAGCCCATAGCATAACAAATAACATATGATGCCAATTGGTTTTATGTTTATTAACCGTGCGCTGTAACATGGTCTTGAGGACTTTGTTAACTGCCTCGACCTGCCCGTTAGACTGAGGGTAATATGGTGAGGCAAACTCATGAGAGAAGCCTAACCGAGATGAGAGTTCGACGAAGATCTCATTCTCGAAGTGTTTCCCATGGTCGGAAATGAGTTGGAGGGGTACTCCAAAGCGGGATATGACGTGGTTAAAGAAAAAACGTGCTCCAGTGTCAGCGGTATTGTTGAAAGTGGGCATAGCTTCTGCCCATTTGGTGAAGTAATCAACGACGACAACAATATACTTGTGACCATTGCTGGAGGGGGGATTACAAGTCATGAAGTCGATGCCCCATTTATAGAAAGGGCCAGCAGTAATGACAGGGTGAAGAAGAACGGGGGGAGCTTGGGCTTTGTTGGCGTAGAGATGACATTGCTCACATCGTTTCACGGCATGAATGCAATCATGAAACAAGGTAGGCCAAAAGTAACTGGCTCGGATAATATTTTGAGCAGTGGATATGCCCAAAAGATGGCCCCCACATGCGCCACTATGGCAGTCATTTAAGACTCTATCGGCCTTGTCAATAGTCAGGCATCGACGAAGAATGGTGTCGACGCCCCACCGATATAGGATGTCTCTGATAAGAAGGTAGCAGGGGGCCTAATGGCGAATACGTTGATGATCATCTCGTGAAAGGTGGTTACCAAAATTTTGAGTTCGGAGGTAGATGAGGAGGTCGCCGTACCAAGGATCATTTGAATTGATGTAAAAGAGATGTTTGTTGGGAAAGTCGGTGTTGATGGGGGCACTGGTGGTGTCAGAGGGGAGGGCCGTGACAAGTTCAGCGAGAACGAGGGCCTTCTTACTCTTAGGTGTTGAGAACTCGAGGTCGTATTCCTGAAGGATAACGATCCATCAAGCAAATTTTCCATTAACTTGCCGACAGCTGAGCAAGTATTGCATAGGGTTGGAATCTGCGATGACCTTTGTGGTATGAATCAGAATGTAATGGCGCAGTTTCTGGACTGCGAGGACAACTACAAGAGCAAGTTTCTCTTCGTGTTTATATTTCAAGGGTGGCCCTGAGAGGTTTTTACTAACATAATAAATGACATGTTCACAATTGTCATCTCTAAGTTGGACGAGGATGCCGACTACTGATACAGCTAATGCTGATACGTAGAGGATATAGTCGCGATTATAGTCAGGTGCACTAATTAAAGGTGCATTTGAAAGCGTTGCTTTAAGATCGTCAAATGACTGTTGGGCATGGTCGTCCCAGTGAAAAGGGATGTCGTGCCATAGTAAATGAAGGAAACCGTGTGCGCGTATGGTGTAATATGGGACAAAGCGTCTAAGAAAGTTAGCTTTGCCCCGTAGACTCTGAAGTTGCCGTAAATTTCGAGGAGGTGGAATTTCGGTGATAGCTTGGAATTTGAGGGGGTCCATGGTAATACCACTTTGGGAAACAATAAAACCGAGGAGGCACCCTGCGGTGACACAGAACACACACTTGAAAGGATTCAAGCGGATGTTGTACTGACAAAACCGTTGAAAGATGATTCAAAAATCATCGAGATGCTGGGTGCGTTTCTTGGATCGAGCTGTGAGGTCATCCAAGTAGGCGAGGATGATATTATCTAGATCGTGAAAGATGTATGTCATCGCCCACTAAAAATTTGCGTCGACATTCTTTAAGCCGAAAGGTATGACACAATATGAAAAAGTACCCCACGGGGTAGTGAATGCGGTTTTATATTGATCGACTGGGTGGATTTGAATTTGATTATAGCCAAAGAATCCGTCCACAAAGGAGAGAGCCTCATGGCCGGCGCAATCATCGATAATTTGATCGATGAAAGGCATTGGAAAGTTGTCTTTGGGACATGCATGATTGAGATCACGAAAGTCTATGCAAACGCGGATAGTACCCTGATTTTTGTTAACGGGTACAGGGTTGGAAACCCATGAGGTATAGGTGATGGGGTAAATGAAACCGGTAGCGTGTAACTTGTAAATTTTGGCTTTGATAGCCATGGCTTTTGATGGCTGTAGCAGTGGTTGTTTTTGGCAAACTGGTGTAATGTCGGACTAGGTGTCGATGCAATGTTCGACAATAGAGGGATCGAGGCCAGGCATTTCTATGTATGACCAGGCAAAAATTTCCCTATATGCCTGGAAGAGGGATTTATATGCGGCGATTTACTGAGGAGTGCAAGCAGCTCCAATGATGATTTCTTCGATAATGCCATTTTTAATGGAAATGTCGATTTTGATGGTGGGGGAAATGTTGGCCATATTGCCTTATTAAAAAGCATCAAGGGAAGGAATGGGATTGTTGAACCAATCGATAGGCCCTGATGGGATAAAATCCTTGGTTTCGACCATGTAAATGGGGTTGTGGTTAGGAGGCATGGGGGCTTCCTGTGGAGAGAAGAGTGCGCGATGGTGTAGCGCATCCCAGGGAGAGTCAGGGTGGTTTAACTCTTCTAGTATTTCTTCGTCACATTGGAAGTGATGGGAATACAGGGGGTCATGAGGAGTGATCTGGGTGACAATGGTCATGTGGTTGCCCCCTGGTGAAGAAGCAGGGGGAACATTGTTAGGATATGGTGAGGGTTCACTCGACATGAACTAGATATTGAAGTACTGAGGGGCACCTTTGGTGGTTGGGTGGAGAGTGTCCGTAGGGGAATGAGTGGGAGAGTTCGGGGGGTTGGGGGGTGACTCCTCAGATATGTTATCTAAAAACCATGGAGGTGTTGGGAGTTCCTCAGGTTTGGGAGAAATGACATGAAGAGCCTCTAGTGATGAGGTAATGTCAATTATCTCCTCTACAGGTTGATGAAGCAGGGTCAATTGATGTTGCCTATATTCAAGGATCATAGGACACTGGTATGTAAAATGAGCTAATGAATCACAGAGAGAGCAAGGGCATCTCATACGTTCATTGACTGAAGTGGTGACATAACGGATGTCAGTGATATTCATTGAGGAGGACGTAGCAGGACTGGGGTTGTTCTGAAAATTCTGGTGTACGATGGCTAATGTTTGCCTAAAGCGTGGCAGTGCTGGGAAATGATGGGTATAATGGCCATACTCTAAACATATAGCACAAACGTATTTGGTCCTCAACCCTTTACTACTAGAAGGGTGGGTGGTAGTGGCGAGACTAGCAGTAGTGGCAGGTGTTGGGGGAGTTTGATTGAGTGGGATCAAATTTCGTAATTCAGGTAGTGATGGACAGTTGTTGGTTTGGTGGCCCTCTTTCTCACATAGTGCGCAAGGTGGTGGGATGCATGGAGGAAGTGGAGTAGTGGGATCTTTCTTCTTTCTCCTGCCCCCAGCTGTAGTAGGGGGGTTAGTGAGTGGGGGGGTGGTGGGGGTAAGGATGGGAATCGTCATGGGCATTCCTTTCTATGGGGGAAGGGATGGTCGAGGGACCATCTCAGGTGGGTGTAAATACCACACTGGGATTGCTAACACCATATTAGGTAGTTTGAGCATTGCGGATACCTGAAAAGCTTCGATACCTGGTGGAGGGTAAAAGAAGGGAATTTGAGTGAGGGGTTGGGGAACCATCTCCCATACTGAACTATGTCCTTGGGGAGAGGTAGAATCATGGATTTGTGGGGTCGATGAGTGTCCAAGAATTTCTTGAGGGGGGGGTTATGTGATGAGTGGGACATCAGGTTTGATAGAAGCCTCTGTAGGAGGAAGGGTATCCTCTGTGTAAGTTCTGTTGGATGATACAACACACACTTGATTGGAAGGGTGTAGGAGTGGTGGTGCTCCATGATATGTTCCTAATAAGGATGGGTCTTTAAAAATCCCAGGGCCCATCTTGACGAGTGGATATGTGTCGTGGCTGGTGTGAATGAGAGGAAGAATGTTATCGAGGTTGGCAGAGGGGTTAGGCTCATAATGTGAGACTTGGTCAATGGTAACGATCTTCCCATTGTGTGGGAACATCATTGTCTGAAAGACAGAAGATTCCACTACCTTCATAGCGTACATGTAGCTACGACCGAATAGGATATTATAATCGAGTGGGGCATTGATAACTTCAATATCGATGAGAATAGTCTTGCCCCCGAGTTCAACGGGGACATTTTGAAAGAGCCCTTTAGGAGAGGATGGTCATCCGTCATAAGCTCGTAATGTGATGGCAGAAGGTATGAGTTCCGGGGAACCAAGTTTCTGCCATACTATTTTGTACATAATGCATGTAGATGCACCTTCATCGATGATACACTGATGAACTATGATGTTCCGTATTTTGACTGGTATTTGAAAAGCGATCAAGGTGGGAAGAGGAGGTTCTCTGTTGTCAAGATCGAAGGTAATGAGTCGGGTATGTATAGGGTTGACAGCCCCCAATGCGGAAAGTAGTGATTTCCACTGAGTAGGACAATTCTGGAGGACTTCCAAGACTGACATGGCAGCTAGGGACTGTGCTAAGTCGTCTACCAAACTATAGTTATGAGCTTCCCTAGCCTATGGGTTGTGGACATTCTTGCGCAATGGGATGCGAGGGATGCGAAGCGATGGTTCGGAGGAAGGGCAAGGGATCACCAAAGGGGGTCCTGTTGGTGTAGGGTTTGTCTCTGGAGGGATGGGAGTAGACTCAGTGAGTGCATGATACTGATGATTACGTGTTTGCAGAAGGATTTCTTCCTCACTGGTGAGGAGAATTGTACGATCTACTGGATTGTTGGGGTTGAGGTATTGTCCTCCCTGTGGTGTGGGATGTTGTGTGTCCTGCTGGGTATTTATCACACCTTGATGTGGAATAGGATTTTGCAGCATGGCGGGAGGGGGTTGCTGCATGTATTGTTTTGGTGCCTGCTGAGGGGCAGGCTATGCAGGAAAATGGGGAAGACTACCAGAGTCTTTTAACCACTTGAAATCAGTGATTTGGGGGCAATGATGAGTGTAATGGACGAACTCACCACAAAGGGAACAAGGGAAGATGGTTTTAACATTATTTCACCCTTGGTGTTTATTATTATTGCCCCCTTGGGGGTTTTGGTTCCCTTGGTTCTGGTTGCCCCCAGTGGGTTGGTGTTGTGGGGGTTGATTCCCACCTTGACCTGGGTTGTTGTTATTCCTATTCCTTCCTTTCTTCTTGGCATTGTTCGATGGATGGGTCGGATTGGCTATGTTCAACTTTTCAAAATTTTGGTATTGTTGAGTAGCAGAGGGTTGAACAAAATCCACCCCCGCATGAGGATGTGGGGGAGCCATGGGTTGTGGAGGACCGGGAAATGGGAAGTATGGATTCTGTGGTGGTACCAATCCATAAGGTACATAGGAAGGTGTAGTGATTTCGCTAGTACTATAAGCTGAAGTTGAGGGAGTACCACTGGTTGTTGGAATAGGTGGATGTATGGGGGGTGCCGATGGTGGTCCACTGATGGGTGGAGGTATAGCAACAGGGTATGGTTGTTGATAAGGGGGTGGGGGGTAATAAGAAGTGACCCTGTATGCCGGAGGGTATTGAGGTGTGCCATACATCGATGATGGTTGGGGTTGTGAACCATGGTGTGTGGTGGCACCGATCAGCCCGTCTGCTGAGTGAGACATCCCAGGTTTGTCTTGGGCAAATTGCATAGGTTTTGGAAGATCAGTAAGTATCATGTATAGGTACCCTGACTGTGCATAGATGAGGTCATATTGTTGGGCCTTGCTGATGGTTTCCTCTTCATATTGAGGGAAGGTGGAAGCTACATCGTTACCGAGGAGAGAGACAAGTGATCTAAGAAACCAGTCGAGACACTGTTGCTTGGTGGTTTCTGCTTTGCACAAACTACGTCACCTACGCCACTCATGAATGTGGTCAGCGATGTGTGTGGCCGAGGTTTGTTTGAAGTTAGAAAGTAGTTCTAGACCATTGGCGTGGTGGATGGGTAATTGGAAGAAGGTCAAGAATGCTTTGGCCAATGACTCAAAAGTTGCGTGGGACCCCGATTTTTCTTCAACATACCATTTAGCCGATGGGCCAGTGAGTGTTCGTTGAAATAATCTCATTCTGATGGAATCATCCATAATGCTATTGGAGGAGCACCATAGGTGAAAGGTCATGACGTGGTTGGCAGGGTCATCGCCTGCCTTTCCTTCAAACTTTGGTATGTCTGAAGGTAGTTTGGTGGGCATTGCAGGCCATGTGGGATCATGCAATATANGGCCATAGTGTGTTGTGAACCTGACCCTTGAGGGGGGCTAGGTGGGTTGGTGCTCCCTCCTTGAGAGGAAGTGCGTCCCCCGCTTTCGTGTAAAGGAGAGTGAGTGAATGGATGACCTTGGGAAGTTGACCCAAGTAATGTAGAACCAAGCAAAGTTGATCCTAAAATAGTAGCACTCATAGGAGTGTGTGAAGGAGGTGTCGATGAGCAAGCACGACCAGATACTCCCCCTAATATAGGAGGGAGGTTTAGCAAGCGTCGTGAACGATGGGGGTTCTGTGGTTCCCCTATGATGTCAGACTAGCTGTGTGAATATGTGCAAAAAGTGGTGAGAGAAATATAGAAACAATAGCCTTTGCGTTTGAATGTTTACACAATATATATATCCAAATCAAACTGTAATCAAATGTGCATCATACATCAAATGAGAAAGAAGTATATATATGGGTAAGTGGGTTTTGTCCACGTGAGGGAATCAAAAGAAAGCAAATGCTCATGTCCTGGAAGACGTAACGTCCTTCCTTTCAAATAGCACTGGACCTTCCAATAGTACTCAATAGTGGGGTCTGAAGTCACTGGAATAGAAACTAGTGAAGGATGAAATAATTGGTTATAATGAGGGGTAAAGGGGGCATATCCCAAAAGAACTAGTGATATTTTCCAATAGCCACAAAAAATCCAATCAAGGTGCAATTGCAGCCCACAATTGCCACCTAGGTAGATGTCCTAAAGTTGGTCACTAGGTACCTCGGTCAAAGTGCAACATTTAGATTTTTGGCCTAAGAAATGGGTCACGGGCTGGATCCCATCCAAGAGGTGGGTGCCTCAAGGGAGGATGCACAGAACAACCGGAACTTGGCCTTCAACCCTTCACGGGTATCTCCCTGCCTTATGGTGATTGGAACACTTGACTTGGAGGATTTTCAGTTCCCTATTTGACAACCTCTATGTTTTGAAAATGTGAGAACCAGATAACAGGGAGTTATTTCGATGCCTATCCCTGAAATCCTACCTAGACTAAACAATTGATTTTGGCACCTCCTGTGGAGGAAAACTTAGTGAGTTTTTAGAAATATTTTTAGATGTAGTTGTTTTGGGAGGTTGGGGGTGCAAACCAACCTCGTTGATTAAAAAATGGGAGTGGATAGTTTCGTCAAGAAAAGGGTGGGGTGTTTTCAGAATCCCTTGGGAGGAAACTTACTTTGACCTCCACGTTTCAAGAAGAAGCTATGTGAGTGATAAGTGACTTTTGTGTGTGAGTGAAAGTGTGCCAATTTTTAGTGAATTAGATGTCACCTCGCTGCATGTGGACTTTGCTTGGTCCTTACAAGAGTTTGATTACCTAATTAACTAAGTGCCTTTGGTACAACCTTGCGTAATTCAAAAGTCCCTAGGAAGCTAGCATGTGGACATGTGGGTCCATTACTATCCTTTAACTTCCTATTATGATGTAATCTAAGAAAATCTTTGAAACTATCCTAGATTGAACATGTGGGCATGTATGGGCCCGTTACAAACCTTTAAACTTCCCTAGTGTTTTGATCTAAGAAAGCAAAAACACTATCCTATCTTTGTTGCATGTGGGCATGTATGGGTCTGTTACAATATTAAGATGTGTTTGAAAAATAAAACTAAGAGGAGTCCCAAAAACGGTTGTTGTCCTCTCCTAAAGGTTTTAATGTTCTTTTAAGGGAGATGAACTTGTTTCACAATCTTTTTCTGATTCTCAAGATCGCTTGGAGGCGCAAGAGAAGAGCATACTAAGCGATTGTAATTCAAATTCTAGTCCCAATGTAAGTTAAATGTGATTAAAAATGATTTCCAACTTAGATTGTAAGTCAAAACAAGCCATCCATGTGGCAAAAAACAAAGAAGGGAAATTGATTTTATCCTCCTAAGTGCCTATGTGTGTTTGACTAACCCCTTTATATGATGAGGGGACTAAGTGTGGTGCAGCTTTAAAACATGCTTGACATCATTTTTAAGAAGGCAAATGGCCTTCCCCACATCCCAACAACTTTACAATGTGAAATTTTTCATAGATGTGCGGGCTCTAGTGGAGACAGAGGCGCACAGAGCGCATGTGCACGAGTAGAGACAAGTTAAAACGTGCACGTGCACAGAAGAGAACCGTGAGTTAAGCGCATGGGTGTAGGATGCATGTCTATGGGCCCAAAAACCTGCGCATATGTGGCACACAGCCGAGAATGAAAAATCCGGATGGATTTCTCTCAATTCAACTTGGAATTGGCTAGTTGGAAGGTCGGCTTAGGCGGGTTAGAGCACCTGCAAGTTAAACAAACTAAAAGAAGAGCAAAATAAACCCAAATGAGGTAGGAAATTGATACCTTTCCCTAGCGGAGTCGCCAATCTGTTGCGCCTCTTTCATCACCTTGGTGAGAAAATAAGAGGTGCTTGCAAGCTCAGTTGGGTCTACTGAGCAGGACAGCTGTAGAGAAAAGAGTTAGATAAAGAAAACAAAAACTAGAATTAATAATTAAACTAAGAGATGCAATAAAAACAAAATTCATGAGCATAGGGACATAGAATCAAAAAGAACCAAAATACCCATGTCACCAATGTTTGAGGTTGATCTATTGATGAAAACAAAGCACCAAGAAGAAATGGGACCATGAGTCCCTTCTGCCTCCAAGGGAAGGCTCTTGGACCCTCACTAGCTAGATCTTCTTACAACAAAGAAAATGGAAAATGGTGATGAAAGAACTCTTTACAAATCCACTCAATGGAGATGTGGATTGTCCAATGTAATGGTGCCAAAATGCTCTTGTCAAGGATGGATTCCTTAAAAAAATATAGGCAGCATAACATTACTTAGAATTCCTTGAGAAAATGAGGTGCATTCATGGTTTTTTATAGCATTGCTTTGGGTTATCACTTAACTGCTTTGTAGTGTGAAAAGAGGCCATTTAGGGCATTATTAGCTCTTTGACTAGCCCACCATTCAGATCCAGCCCAGATTTGAGTGTCAAATCGGCTTGGGAGATGAACCATAAGTGGTTGGGAGGCCGACCACTTCAATAAATGTGTCGTTTAGCAGGTACGTGGATTTTTGCGCTAACCGTCGCGCATCATGCGCCTGTGCATGATTTCTATGTTCGTGTTCCGCGCATGCACGCGCGCGCCCAATGTCTGCAAATCACTCTTCAATTTTTCACTACTTTGTATAGTTTTTGACCTTTTTTGAATGCTGTGGTATTAATGCAAGTCCATGAATGACTTCATCACTGTTTGATGATGTTGAGTTCTTGTAACCATGTGCTGACGAAATTTCAGTGATAACAGTTAGTATGATGATCATAGATTCAAGATGCAACCTAGATCAAAATAATGTCATAACAAATAGATGCATATTAGAATAATCAAACCTGGGTTGCATTATTCCTCTGAATGTGTTGGATCTTGAGATCCTTCTGGATCTATGGCAAGAGATCCCTTCTCTTGCAAATACCATTTTAAATCTTAACCCTTTAAACATATGTGAGTAAATACCTTTGATGGCATATTTAGGTAGTGGCACCATCTGGTAGCAGTGGTAATAATTACCAACCCCTTTTAAAACTTCAAGGGTGATTACAACTGGTACTACAACTGATTTTGAAACTACAACTACAACTACAACTTAGGGTTTTATGAGGAAACCCTAATTTTTCAAACTTCAAGTTTTGAAATTCTAATCCAAAGGATAGATGCGCTGAGTTGAGGCCAGTAAGCTGGTGTAGTCAGATTTTTGAAAATCCAAATTTTACCACCTCAAGCATGACCCGTAGATTTCTGGACTAGTGCTTCTGGTTTTCTGGTACTTCTGATACTGGTGAAAACTAGGGTTTCACCTTTTGAGAGTTCTATCCACTGAAAAGGTGCGTTGAGAATTCCAAAAGCTTCACTAGGGTAGGGCACACTTTTCTAGATGGGTTTTAGGCAAAAATTTCTCTCCAATAAAAAGCCCTAATTTTCGTGTATGACAACAATGAATTTTTTCTTCTTCTTACGAAAGATGCTCTCTTCAACTTATCTATGATACCATGTTAAGGTTTAAGCTATTAGTAGGTTTCTTTTCAATTCACTAGATAACCATAGCATAGATAGGATCACTGAGAAATACACAATCACAAGAGACACATCATTTATCCTGGGAAACCCTCATGGGGGAGAAAACCTAGCAAAAACTTCCTTAATATAGATAGCCAATACAATGCTAAGAGAATAAACCAAACACTACAGAAAGTCCTCTCCCAAGAATGTGCCCCTCTCTCTCTTCCTTCTTCTCCAACTGCAGCTCCAAACTTGCGCTCTGATGAACAAGTGAGTGAGTGAACAAATGAGGTGTTGTCCTCCTTTATTTATACAATCTGGCACGTGCTGAAAGGAGGTGTCTTTTCACTGGCAGGGATCACTTCTTTTTTTGGGTGGTTAGAACTGCCTTAATTAATTCTAGGGGTCGACTTCTCATTTTTCTTATTACAATTAGGGTTTTACCAATCCGCAAAAGAAAATTTGGTCATTTACAATGCTCGACATGACCAATCCAGAAAAGGGGATTGATCTAATGAATAATACATCAATAATAAAATAGAATACTCTTTGCAGTTACAATATTTCAACAAAGACAACCTTTCTCAATGGAGAGATTGAGGAAGAAGTATACATCAAGTAGCCAGATGGTTTCATGATACATGTGAAGAAGTTTCATGTGTACAAGTTGAAGAAGGCCTTGTATGGACTCAAGCATGCACCTTAATCTTGGTATGTGAGGATTCAAGATGGACACCTGATGAGTTTGGGCTTCAACAAAAGTGTTGTTGATCCCAACCTGTACTACAAGACTGTTAATGGTGAGTCCCCGATTTTGGTCCTCTACGTTGATGATTTATTCCTCACCGGTACAGAGAGCCATATTGTTGAATGCAAGTATGTGTTTTCCTATGAGTTTGAGATGAAGGACCTTGTATGATGCACTACTTCTTGGGCCTAGAGGTGTGGAAGAGAACTAATGAAATATTCCTGAGTCAGGGGAAGTACACAGTTGAGATATTGAATAAGTTTGGGATGTTGAACTGGAAACCCGTGGCTACACCAATGGTGATGAATCTGAAGAAACTAAGTGTTTCCTCTTCTGATTCTGATGAAATTGATATGACTCTATACAGACAACTGATTTGATCATTGATGTATCTGGTTAACACCAGACCAGATATTTGTTATGCAGTGAGTACACTTTGCTAGTTTATGAGTCGGCAGAGATAGACACACTGGATTTCTATGAAACATGTGTTGAGATACATGCGAGGCACAGTTGGACATGGTCTGTGATATACTTCCAGTATTGACATGAGATTGTAGGGAAATACTGACTCTGATTGGGTAGGGAGAACAGTGGATAGGAAGATCACCTCTGGGTGCTGCTTCACTTTGGGATCTGCCATGGTTTCGTGGTGTAGTAGGAAATAAACTTCTATGTCCTGGAGCAATGTAGAAGTAGAGTACATTGCATTGAGTGTGGCAGTCTACGAAGCAGTGTGGCTTCACAAGCACCTTGCAGATTTATTTGGACATGTGTTGGATTCCACTGTTATTACGAGACATGGTGTAGAGGAAGGAAATATCGGTGTAGTACCTTCCTATAGATGAGAAGCTTGTTGATGTTATTACCAAACTAGGATGAAGTTAGAGTACTTTTGTAACATACATGGTGTGGAAAATAATTTCTCCCTCACTGAGAGGGAGTGTTGATGTTTGTAACTTCCTAAGACATTCTCTAGATCGTATTCCTCTATGACTGAGTTCAGTTGATCTATGAGGACACTTATCCGAGAAGGGATAAGTGGATTTGGGCTTATCCAAGAAAGGATAAGTGTGTTGATTTGTGAGGACACTTATCAGAGAAGGGAAAGCCCAACATCCCTTGTGGAGAGCACATGAGGACATGTCCCATGTGGAGAGCACATGAGGACATGTCGAGGGAGTTGACCTTGACGTCACACACTGTGGGGATTTGACCCTAGTGTTTCTAGAGGGAGTAGCCTCTACAAGTCCACATGGGAGTGTCATGTGTGATAGACATTCTCCAATTCGTACTCCTTTGTGAACTGACTTGAGTTGATCTATGAGGACACTTATCCGAGAAGGGATAAGTGGTTTGGGCTTATAGCCCAATGCCCCTTGTGGAGATCACATGAGGACATGTCAAGAGAGTTGACCCTAGTGTTTCTAGAGGGAATAGCCTCTAGAAGTCCACATGGGAGTTCCATGTGTGATTGTCATTCTCCAATTCATAATCCTTTGTGAACTAAGTTGAGTTGATCTATGAGGACACTTATCCGAGAAGGGATAAGTGGGTTTGGGATTATAGCCCAATGTCCCTTGTGGAGAGCACATGAGGACATGTCAAGGGAGTTGACCTTGATGTCACACACTATGGGAAGTTGACCCTAGTGTTTCTAGAGGGAGTAGCCTCTAGAAGTCCACATGGGAGTGCCATGTGTGACATACATTCTCCAAATCATACTCCTCTATGAACTGAATTGAGTTGATCTGTGAGGACGCTTATCCAAGAAGGAATAAGTGGGACACTTATCCGAGAAGGAATAAGTGTGTTTGGGCTTATAGCCCAATGTCCCTTATGGAGAGCACACGAGGACACGTCCCTTATAGAGAGCACATGAGGACATGTCAAAGGAGTTTACCTTGATTTCACACACTATGGAGAGTTGACCCTAGTGTTTCTAGAGGGAGTAACCTCTAGAAGTCCACATGGGAATTCCATGTGTGACATACCTTTTGATGCTACAATGGCAATGTACCACTAGCAGAGGTTGTCTTTCTTTGTATAGTAGTTGTGTACTACTACAGTGGTTGTGTACCACTAGTAGTGACTGTGTGTCACTAGACAATAGTTGTGTGATACTAGCAGTGGTTGTGTACCACTGGATAATAGTTTTGTACTACTATGGAAAGATACCTCCCTAACTAAGAGGGAGTGTTGATGTTTCAGCATCAGGCGAACCTTCTCCTAGATTGGGCTACAAACCAAGGGAGATAGGATACATTTATCATAAAGGTGCACTTGTGGTAAATGGGCCTAGGCGTAGTCCTTCCTTGATCATGACAAAGAATAATATGGACTCAAGGTGCTTGAAGTTCTTTCCACGTGTAATTTAGCATCAAGATTACATTCACTCATAGGTGTGTACTTGTGGCGGAAGATTGGGCTGAAAACCAAGGGAGATAGGATACATTTATCATAAAGGTGCACTTGTGGTAAATGGGCCCAGGTGTAGTCCTTCCTTGATCATGACAAGGAATAATATGGACTCGAGGTGCTTGAAGTGATTTCTATGTGTAATTTAGCATCAGGCTGACATTAACTCATAGGTGTGTACCTATGGCGAAAGATCCTGGTGTGGTCTTTGTCCTAGTCATGGTGATTTGAAAAGGAATGATAAAGACTCAAGATGCTATATGCTATAACATGCAGACCTTGAGTAAGATTGATCTCAGAGAGAGTCAATTGGCTCAGAGAGAGAGCCGCAGAAGGAATTTCTCCTCGATTTAGGTGGGAGAGAGACATCTCCCAAGACTGAAAGACAAGTGTCATGAGTCTAGGGTGAAGTTTGTATACTTCAGAGACAAGATTTGCATGATGTGAAATGTCTCTCTCATTGAGAGGGAGTGTTGATTTTTGGACAACATCGGGAAGACATTCTCTTAGATTAATAATTAATAATCTAATTATTGATTATTAAATACTATATATAATAAGTAAATGCTCATAATAAATAGTTTTTTATTATCCAAGGGACACATCCTTTCATGGATGATCACCATATGTTCTCTATATATGGAACACTCATCATTGTAATAATATATCGATCATATCTCATCTGAAGAAAAACAATAGAAACAAACAAGAAAAAAAAGTGTATTAAAAACCAAGAAAGAAAGAAGCATGAGTCCATCACCCAAGAGGCCATCGTCCAAGTCCTATGCAATGAATGCAGATCTTATGAAATGACTTAGTAAATGAAATGTCAATAGCCAAAAAACTTTAAATCTATAAATAAAAAGTCAAACGGGGGTTTGGAAAGACACAATGCCCAGGAAAGAGTACCTCATTTGCCTAAGCACTCCCTCTACAAAGGTGTTCATGAGGATGACTATTATGCATGGCCTTGCTTGTCAATGACATCCACCCCATGAAGTAAACCCCAATCCATACCACTACTATTGCACATACTCCCTGATGGGTTCCTTGAGGCATACTTGTTGGTCTAGGTACTATCAAACCTAATAAGGGGTAATAATGATCCTCCCATACATAGAATTGAGAAATTGTATAACTTTGTAAGCTAGTGTGAAGTTTGACGAGGATATTTTGTGAGATCTATCTAATGGATTTTGTATTAACATGACTCACTTTATATTTTATGTTTGGATTGTGTACCTTGCCTCTGATCTTCAGGTTGTATTTGGACCACATCAGCCCCTCCTCGGATGATAGTTGCACATAGCCACATGCTTGGTTGACACTTGGATCCTTTGGAGGATGTTGAGGGGCTACTATCCCACTTTTATGGAGGTCTTCCCCACCACTTGAGAGAGGTCATTTGATACTACTAGAAGGAAATTGGGGATTTTGTCACATGACTCCATTCACGAGGCACGCTAGCAAAAATGGGGTATGACCTTGATCTCCTTGGTGATGTGACGTTGCATGCATGATGGTACTGATTTTATGGGACGTTCCACCTTCTCTAAAGGATGTTGGACCTTTTCTTGAGGATTCACCACTTGGAGAGATTATGTAACACCGATCCATTGATGATGGCACCCTTTCATGATGTGATGTTTCACTTGGATGGTGGGGCATTTAGAGGTGATGTTTTGGGGCCTCTTGATCATGGTATGGCTCCTTTTAATGAGACATCACACCCTTTGGATGCATGGGGCACCTTGATGTGACATTTTAGGGCTTATTGATGAGGATATGGCACCTTTTGATGAAGCGTCATACCCTTTCGATGATGAGGCACCTCTTGAGATGAAATGTTGCACCCTTTCATGGAAACTTTTCACTTTTTGTGCTAGATATATCATAAAAATAGAGAATAATTTCTTATTTTGTAAACCATTGCTACTTGTGGATATTTATCATTACTTCTCTACTTCTACTTGTTCACTCTCCTGAAGAATGTTATGGGTGGTTAACTAGGATGACTTTTTGGGAGCTATGCTTGTGGATTTTCTACTACTACTTGGATGACATGGAAATTAGGGTTTTGATGAATGAAATATGTTTTGAGTAAGTGTTCTCTTTTCATCTTATAGTTATGTTTATGAATGCATTTACAGATTGATGTTGTTTCTCTAGTGTTGGTTCTTCATCCTCCTGAATCATTCCTGAACAAGACTTTCTTGTCGAAATTCCTGGAAAGTATCTAGTGGAGAAACCTTCCCTTGATTCATCCCAAAAAAATTTAGGTTTGTCTAGGGTTGGTAGTAGACAACCTCACCCTAAAATAATCCACACTTTCTCCCAATAATAATCACTATTTGACCCCATATGCCCAAAATAGTGGGCCGTAATCTTTTTCCCCAAAAATAGTCAATCATTACCATTGAATTTTACTATTTTAGGGTTAAGTTTATTGTTTATTGGCTGCAAAATTTCATTTCCAACGATAAAAGTCAAGACATCTAGGGTATTTAGGCATACTATTAACTTGAATCAAATTGCTAAAACCCTAATTTAATTTTTTGAAGTGTTATAATAGCCATCTAGGGCAAAACATCTAGGGTTTTAGGGTTGTTTACTATTGTTTAAATTTCTGATTTTGTTGGCAATTAAAACCCTAATCTTACAAAGTGTTTGGCCCTCTTATTTACTGGATCAGTTCATGATCAAAAGGCTATTATTTCTAATATTGTAATCATTTTACTGTTGAAAAATCGTCTATCTTACTAATGTAATAATTTTACTACTACTAAAAATCACTTATTTCATTATTGAGATAATCTCTCTATATCCAAGAATCATTAAATTTGCTTCTATAATAATTTTTTTACTACTGTAATTATTTACTTTACTTATGTAACTTCATGTTTATTTTAAGATTTTTTTATTTCTAGTGTTTGGGAACCCTACTAAACCTATAGTTGACTTACAGAGCCTCTCTACATGGCTTGAATCCTCAACACTTTAAATCAGAAATTGTCTTCTTCCACCACCTCTCTATTATTTTGTCTATCCTTATTTTGGTGGTAGTGTCAGTAGTCACCCCAGGGGGATCTAGACTTGATTGTCGTTTTCCCATGGATTATTGCAGACTACTGGGGAAGCCTCCCTTGTGTTGGATATTGTTCCTTCCCTAAAGAGAGGGAACTTGTTGCCTAGGTGATAGTGGTGACATCTTCCATTTTCCACTAGTCTTAGTGCCTTTTGAAAGCTTTGCACTTGGTGCTAAATTGTGTGGTAATAGGTATGAAAGTAGCACCAACCCATCAAATGACCATCCACCATAAAGAAGTGAATCTCCTCCACCAAATATATCCATCAAATAATCCACTATCA
The DNA here is from genome assembly GCA_009831015.1 of Picea engelmannii. Lineage (NCBI taxonomy): Eukaryota > Viridiplantae > Streptophyta > Pinopsida > Pinales > Pinaceae > Picea > Picea engelmannii. Next base: position 1,156,319 of record ML776882.1, read on the forward strand.
AGAAGAGAAGGGGCTCCATAAAGATGTGTACCTCCAAATCCAACCAAATGCACCATGGGTTCCAGCTGCAAACCCCATCAAATGTGTTTAAAATCATAGTATGAGGTGTAACACACGCTATGGAGGCAAGGAAGCTAGGGTTTACCCTAGAGAACACTGATTAAGGACAAGGATAGAAAGAGATGTCTTGGACACCTGTGAGAGACAAGTGTTGAAACCAAGGAGTTGTATGTCTTGATGTTTTCTTGTTGGAGATCTTTGGTTGTGGCTAAGATTTTCTTCATTTTTCCTAGATATGGTTTTGTGGAGTTTGAAGAATTGTGCCAACTGGTGATACACTACAGTATGTATATGTTTCTCTTTTCTACCATATATATAATATATATATGGAGTTTTTAGTGGTCTAAATTTGTGTAATTGCAGATTTTATTTTCATCTTGCATTGTCTTCTTGATTGAGTAATTTCCAGCACTTGTTAATGTCGATATGACATATCATAGCTCTGAAAAATTTTAGGTGATTTAACATATATCTCAAAGATAATAGAGCATATTTACTAGTATAAATCTGTTTCTATTAAGGTGATATCAGATCTCGTCTGTGGTTGAAAAAATGTGCCTTAAGGGGCTGAAACTTGTTGGTATTTATTTGAAATCTTTTCTGTTGGTGTGCCTAGTGTGTTGCATTGACTTGATATGAAATATTTTTTATTGTTTGCTGCTTTAAATCAATATTTCAAATCAGCACTAACGCTACTTAAGTTCATAGGGACAAGATACGGGAACCTCCTTAAGAGGTGACATTTTTGAATTTGCAATAAAATTCATAAAAAAGAAACTTCTACATAGTACCAGAGCTATCTTGATAAAATCAATCTTACTGTTAGAAGGGAATTGGTATTTCAATTATATTGTACCTAGGACTGGTGATGACCTTGTTTAGTTAGTTGGGTGTGAAACCCTAAGTTGCTTGAGAGAAGTACTTGAACCCTAGATGTGTTACTCTACTCATTTGTTGTTGATCTTTTGCCTTGAGGTGTGCTTTAGATTTACAAAATGATGGCTCTCGATCTTAAAGAGTGTGACAGGTTGGAAAGTGCTTCCAATTTCATACCTTGCAACCACAAGCTATAGATGCTCATGGAGAAAGCCAAGAATTGGGAGCATGTTGAGAAAGTGATTGTTGCCCCTAATGATTTGATGAAATTGGCCACCCTTAACAAGGAGGCCAAGGCAAAATGAGTCATTCTCAAATCGATGAAATATCACTTCAACCATCACATTGCAAAGAAGAAAGCTAGTAAGGATATATTTGATAATTTGGTTGGTTTATTTCAAAGTAGTTGTGTTTCTTGACAAATTCTCTTAAGGAACAAGATTTTTGAAATCCACATGAGTAAGACAAACATGATGGTGAGATACCTTACTAAGGTCACAAAATTGAAGGATAAATTGGCTACCATAGGGATGTGTTAGATAAGAAGTTGGTGTCCATTTCCTTGAATGGACTTGCTCCATCTTGGATGTCTTTTTCCAAGGTATTTATGCTCGTGAGAACTTGTCAAAATTTTATGAAGCTTTAGGATAACCTAATGCAAGAATAGATCAAGTTGAAGACCTATTTGGTGTAGCAAAAGGGAGTAAAAGAAGCAGTTGTTGTTGGGAAGATGAAGAAAGTAAGAAAGAAACATAAAAAGGAAGATTCAAGTACAAGAGAGAAAGACTTAAGTAGGGTGAAATATTTTAGGTGTCACTAGATGGGACATTATGTCGGCCACTATTCCAAGAAGAAGGGGAAGGCCAAATAGGTTGCGTAGGTACTGTAGTAGGAATGGATCGGGAATCATCCCAAATTTAGACTACTGTCTCCAAGGTCTCTTGTTAATCTTCTAACATTATGTCAAGTGTTGGATGGTATGTGAATAATGGGGCTTCAAGACATATGACTTGTGACAAGACACTCTTCAGTAGGCTTCAGGAGCAAGAGGAAATCTTGAGTGTGGAGTTGGTTAATGATGATACTATTCATTATTGATGTTTTGTAGCTTCGGGAGGTATTCCCACAAGATTCCTTGGTGTTGGGCATGTGGGAATCGTCGTTGGAACCACATTGCACTTTTCGTTTGGTGAATACCCCCACGTATAATGAGTTGGGGCCTTGTGGGCTTGTGTGGGGCTTCATGGGCTTGTGTTGGGGCCTCACACCCATGAGCAATTAAATTATTCTAATTTAATGTTGACATAAGTTAAGGGCTTTCACTCACCCTTAACAGTTGTTTAAAAGGACATTAGGTGTGAGATAGATTATCATCATCACCCTTGGGGCCGAGTAGGGCAGTAGGAGAGAGGCAACGACTATCTTGGAGGACTCGGCCATCATGAGAGAAGGTTGCAGTAGGTCCTAGGGTGGCTTGACCTAGTGACATAGGGCACCTGCAGGCCCTAGATAGGCCACCACAGGGCTCAGCCAAGTGTAGGAGGATGGATAGGGGCAGCGACAATAGGGTTAAGGGCTCGACCTATTGAGAGAGAATGCCACAAGCCTGTGGGAGGGTTTAACCCTGCTAGGAGAGGCTACCATGAGTGCCTAGGAGGATAGTACAACAAGCACAGGTGGCTGACAGCAGGTACAACAGTGAGCAACAAATTCTCAGTAGTTTGGTGGTCCAAGACACCAGACTAGGAGTAGTTTTGAGAGCTAATTGAGGGTTGTAACAACTGTGTTACAGCAGCCCTTTGAAGGGGATTTTTGGACAATTGTCGAGGGCTACTACAATCAGTTGAGTTGACTTGGTTTAGGAACATAAACCAAGGAGGGTTTCTATGGTGAATTTGTAAGAATTTGGAATTTTATATTGTAAGAGAAAAGGGTCATTTTCCCTGGTACGGGAGCCCTTTGTTCTAGATTTAAGAACAAGTATTTTGGGCATTAAATTTCAATGTACTTGTGTATGATTGAATTGTTGGTTTATTTTCCATTGTGATAAGTTGTTAGTCATATTAGTGTGTTTATGTTCATAGTTCAAATTGTGTAATTTTGTGTATACTATTGAGAACCTAGAACATACCTAAGGTGTGTGTGCGCAGAATCTGGGTGCACCTCGAAATTTAACATGGTATCAAAGTTTGAGGTTCTAACAAGGGTAGTTGGATCTAAGTTATTTACACAGGTAACAACTCTGAGAGGAAACTGTAGCATTGTTGACGAGCTATCTCTAAAAGGGATCTATAGTGACTACTGCAGATGATAGTAGTGTTGAGAGGACATGGAGCAAACCGTTCAAACAAGCAGTTGTGGACTATTGAAACTTGGTGGTGTGGCACGTTGGAAGTTTGGGTGGATTGGTAGAGAGCTCAGTTCGCAGTAGTATGTTGTGGGGTGGGTTTCCAACTATGTGGATGGACTTTCAGTGGCTTTTCATACTGAGTTGCAATGGGCACATCTAGTCCGCTTTGACATGGATGAGATAGCTTCATGTGAATGGCAGTTTGATGAGATTAAGTCTTCATCAAGCCAAAGAGTTGCATATTGTCAAGGTGCAACTGTGTATGAGGTATTTTACCCAAGAGGATGAGGACACTTACATAGATAAGTTGTGGAGGTCTAGATTGGACATTATTGAGTGTCCAACAATAGCTCGAGACTATTTTAGTGAGAGGACATAGGTTCAGTCGCGGCGTGTGCATAGGCATGGAGAGTTTTGTGACTTAGATTATGGTGTTGAGAGGAAGTTCATTGGATGCTTTCCTTGGGAGGATAGTATGGTTCTTATACAGTGGGAGTCACTAAAATATGACAACAGCATGGGATTTGTTCGAGAGCTTCAAAGATCCTGACCCGTGTATGTACATGGAGCTTGGTATGGAGACCAGATGTTGGAGCCGCCCTTGTTTTATTTTTACCCTTTACAATTTTCAATTCTTGATACTTGAAATCTAAAGATGTCCTCTTGATTTTTTCCCTCCAAAGCTTTGAAAACTATGCAACCTTGTCGAATAAGCAACGATGCTTTTTCTACCTTAAAAAAAAAACAAGTCCATTTTTGTAAGAACGTTCTCTCTTTTTGTTTTATTTCGGGATCTTGCAAATCGGATACTTTAATCCTTGAGTTAATACGTCCTGAGTCATGAAACGGTGAAGTCATTTTCATTTTTTGCCCGAGGCATTAACTAGGGTAAAATCTTTCAACTCATGATTTGACGTTGTCGGGGTTTCGCGCCTCAGCGTTTGTCAAACCCAAGTTTTTATTTTTACAGCCACGAGAGCCGAGAACGTGAAGTACTTTTGTGATAACCCTGGTCAAGGTTTAAAGGAAAAAAGCTAACCATGGTTAAATCTATTCTCGGCATCTCGCCACTCGGCACTATCTTTGCGAAAGTTATGGCGTCTAAAACTCCGACTCACGAAGCCGCGACGTAATTATAGCATGATTAATTAATCGCTTAATCCAAGTTTTTTTTAATTTTAATTAAGTCTTAATTATCGCCATCTCGCAGTTTCGTGACTCGGCATACTAGTCTCCCAAAATTTTATCTTTGAAATTCCGAGTTGCGATATAGCGAATAAAGTGATTAGGCAATTAATGATGCTCCAAATCACGATTACTGTTAATTAAGCCAAAATCGGTCCTCGCAGTCTCGCAAGTTGAAGACTCAAAATGTTGAAAGGAAATCCACGATGCAGCAAAAAGCGATAAAATTATTAACGTTGCTAAGTTTGAATATTTTAAAATAAAGAAAGATATGCCATGCGCATCGAGGCTTGCACATTTCCCGAGGTAACTATTTTCTCTCAATACTCTGACTGATTGTCAAACTGCCAAAAATTTATGACATTAATGGGAAGATAAGGTAAATCTTTGAGTAAGATCGGATTTTTTACGACATAAGTTATTTATAATTTCGAATTGACAGGCATGTTCTAAAAGGTACTGTTTTTCAAATATATGCAGGAGCTACGTTTCATTATGCATTATTCATAGCATATGGAGCTCATTGTTTCTGAGTTAACTATTTTCTGCATGTATACGCAGTTCTATCAAAGGAGAGAAAAAACGCAAACTGCGTCCATGGCTCCGCGGAAAGCAGAAAAGGAAAATGTCGAAGTCACGGGACAGGGCTTAGATAATGTCTCCGATACTTCACCCCGAAGTGTCGAATCAATCTCCGACTGGACGTTTGTGTCAAATATTCTGCAAGTAGAATTGGTAGATTACTCAGACGACTCCGACAACATCGAAAGAGATTATCTACACACCAAGTACAAGACAATCGTCCAATCCGGGATGCACAAAATAGCAACCAGGCCTCGGTTGCTTCCGTATTACGACATGATCTAGTGGGCGTTGGACCACGTAGACTTACCTACCAGGACGATCATGAACAACCAGCGAGTTACTGTCAGAACTTTTAGGCCTAAGCATTTACAAACCATGTACAAGCTACCTTCTACGTTTGAATATACATATGGTGCCGATTTCTTGGAGGAATTCAAAGAGAAAGAGTGCATCCAGTATGAAAAAACAATGCCCGGTTTGATCAAAGATTGGGTTTCGCGTGCCGCAAAATTCAGAGCAAGTGACCAGGGCATTTATTCTATCTCTTCTTTGGAGCCACAGTATAAATATGTGGCCATGATGACATGCCGGCTGTTTGGGTGAGAAGACACATCACATTTCTACATCGCATGGGTGCCTCTCATGTTTCGGGTCACAGAAGGTTGCTCATTCAATTGGGCAAAGATGCTCTCGGACAACTTGGCCAACAGGGTCACAGAGTATCGGGATCAAAAGGCAAGTGGGAAACCATCCTCATTTTTCATGTCAGCATATATCATGGACGCGGTATGTTCCATGACACCATTCCCCTTGATGAGTTGGGCTTGGAATCCAACCCAAGAAAAACCCGTGCATGAGTATCATGACAAATTATGGGAGAATAAAGCAGGAAAGTTCCCATATGAGATTTTTAATTGGGTGATGGTACCCCTGCATATCACCATCTTTGGGCACCCACCACCTCGCATCTCGGACAACATTGCAACAGGTCTGAGTGGCATCGCGGATTGGTATGTGGAGGCAGAGTTTTTGTATATCAGAGTTTTCGGGGCTTCTCTTCCCCCTCACGCACTGCCCTTGTTCATCCCTGATAAACTAGCTTGTCAAGAGGTTGCATGGCAAATGGTAATTGGAGGAGTGAGCAAAGAACTCAAGGGTTATTCAAAAAAGGTATGGCCTTATTTTCCCATTCGAATGAATTCTTATTCTTTATTAGATTTCGGGCATGCCAAAGCTGAGGCTGCTGCCTTGGAGGACCTAAAGTTGGTGTCCATTGAGATTAAGAAACATGATCCACAGAAGGTTGTGAGAAATCATTTCGCTCATTGTGGGCTCAAGAGATTCGAACATGAAAATTCTCCCTCGGATGACATTTTCCGAGGGGCGAGATCTTATGAAGAAGTGCTAGCCCGGATCCAATCGTTAGCACCTGAAGACACAACATCTATATTAAAATTCCAGGAACATAGACGAAGATGTCTCCCTGCTGTGTTGGGAGGTTCGGCCATTACCGAGACAAAATAGAAGGATGCTGAAGATTCTGCAGGCGTAATGTCTATCCCTGGACAACAACAGGAAGGGGAGAAAACGAGTAATCCCAAAGCAAAAGAGAAGACTCCAGACCCGCCAAGCAAACAGAGTTCGGAGGCTGAGAAAAAAACTCTAGACCCACCAAAGAAGTAGATACCAGAGACTGAAAGAGAAACTCCAGGTATGCCAAAGGAGCAGAACCCTATCGATACTCCAAAGGAATCGACGAAGCAAATAGGAAAGCCCATCACATTGGTCACACCCTTGCAGACGGCACAGGGAAATGTCAGCGAGGGATGGATATTTGATGAAGAACTGAGGCCTATAAGAGCAGAGGAACTCCCTCCAAATGAGTTTTTTTTTGATAAAAAGAGAAAAGATGTAGTGAAACGAGAGTTTTATCAAGAAGGAGAGTCCACGGAGAAAAAAGACAAAATTATGACAGATGGCAAGAACAAGAAAAGTGACCAACTTGCCACTGAAATCGCTAGAACACTGGGGGCATACGCTTCAACAAATCAATTCTCGGTTGGGCAGCTGAATAACCAACTAAAAAGGAAAAATCGCTTAATCAGGACCCTTGAGGCTAGATTGGATACAGCCACAGGGAATGCTAAAGGTCAGGCCAGCATGGAGATGGAACAGGCTAGAGTGGCTGACAAAAACAAAATAGAAGTGCTCAAAGCCAAGCTGGAGCAAGCACACCTAGTGATCCGAGATGGTCGGATATAGGCAGTTCAACAGAGGGCTATGATCACAGAGCTGCAGGCTCAGTTAGAGGTCATGGAAAGCATGGTGATCGATGTCGAGGGGTTTAAATCCCAAGCGATCAAGATTTAGAGAAAGATCTCTTCTGCACAACAGAGTTTTCTCGCCAAAGTAGGAATAATCTGAGAGGATTGTCTGTTGATGCATTGGGTTTTTGAGAACCTGACTATCAGAGAGAGAGATGCAGAAGCGGCTCGGGTCACCTTCCAGGATGCAGTGATAGCCACAAACAATAGAGTTTTGGTAGGTTCTTCCAGACTCACCCTCTCAGAAAAAACTAGAGGTAACATCCTGTTGAAGGATTGGGAGCATAACATTGTCCTAGGCAAGGAACAGGCCCAAAAAGTAACCAATTCATTAGAAGAAGCCTTCAATGCTATAGATGGTGAGCTATTGGGTATGCACAGTGAAGGTGACATAGAAACATTAATACAAATGAATGTAGAACAGATCTCGCTCGATATGAAAGAGAAGAATGAGAGAGATTCAACCGACATCTCTCAGATGGACAGGGTGGACATGGCTCAAGTTGACAAGCACCTAATCCAACCTAGCGCACAACTAAGTGCCCTTGACATCGTCGATGCACAAATGGGGGACAAACTGTAACAGTAAGCCCGAGAATGTTACTTCGCTGAGGCCAGCTGTCAAGCAGAACCTTCACAACTCGTATCTCAGTTTATGGAAAAATGTAGCGCTTGCACCGAATCCACGCAAAGATGAGCAACTGACACCATTTGAAAATAGAGTAGGAGAAAGGGAGTGATTTTTCTCCTCTTGGTTGTAACCGAATTTGTGAAACCGTTGAGATTCTAACTGATCTGTAAAGTTGTATAAATATATCACAGAAAGAAAAAGAAGGGCTGGACCTTTTTTGTGTCGATTGTAATAGAGTTTTTTGCATTCGAGAAGTTAATATAAGCAAATCTGGAGATTCTCGATTCCATCAAGACTGTGTTACAAGTTTGTTTCTTCGTATTTCATGTTTCATTTCATTTCATTATTCATAATTGATGTGCTTCATTATACTTTAGTACGACCACTACTATAATGAAAGGATTTTAGTTTTCTGCAATTGTTTATTGTCTTTCCTCTGCACCAGCTTTCAGCGGGTGTAAGACCAATCTGCACTTTCAGAATTCTATATGTATTCTTTGCTACGTCAGTTATTTCCTTACTAATTTCCTCTTCTATTTATATGTGAGTTTTCTCTTTGACAGGAACCTTGCGTTATATGCAGCTAAATGTATTTTTCTCATCTCACACCTCTTATTAAAAAATAACATAGTTACGGGAAAGAGCCTTCAAATTTGCATTTCTATTTTGTTCGAAAAGCGTAAAAATTCTCTTTTATTCGACCAAATCAAGATAGCATTTAATCTTGATTTAAATCCTTTCCTACTCTTACTGTTCCTCCATGACTGTCCCTGCAGTAACACAGCCTAATCTCGAACCCGGACTATCGAACCAAACGCATATTGCCTTAAACCTTTTTGACATAATCCTTAAAACTGCTAATAACCGGGAAGAACTTGAACATTCATGGGCAGCCATTGAACAAGATATAACTACTTAGGAACAGTTGGAAGCTAGACAACGCCAACGTAGAAATATTCCCTAGTTTCCTTTACCGAAGGTTGACGTTACCCTCTTACCCATCTTTCACTTACTTTCGAATGCCTTGACACTGTACTTTTAATCCTTAAGTACAGACTCAGGAACAACATATTTCTAGTGCCGTTGCCGGGGAGCGAAGTTACGAAATCTTTTCCCTGGGAAAACGACATGTATTTCGTTGAAAGTGCTACTCCTTGATAGTGAACATAGAGTACACAAAATTTTAAGGCTTTTCAATCTTTCACTTGGCGACTCCACGAAAAAGTAAACTGGCATCTGGTAGAAGAAATACCAGACAGAACCTAGATGGTAAGCTAATTTCGCCTGTTACTGACCCCGAAAAAATTTTAAAGACTAAAAACCCACTTTTAAAGACTAAATACCATTTAGAACCTTCTACTTCACGCAGTCCTCAGTTTGATACCAAAGATCTGACGTCAAACTACTCTGAAATTAGGAGTGAGATTCATTCGTCTTCCCCATCCGTACACAAGGGAAAAGGTCCTCAAGAAAGTTCATCGACTGTTGACATACCAACTTTTCTTCGACAGAACTTCCCAGTCTCGCCTGATTCCAAAAAGTGTGTTACACACCCATATTCTACACCCAAATCAATGGCAGCTGTCCGAGGAGGTGGTGGAGGTCAAGGGCATGTCCCTCCTCTCAGAGTATTCGCAAAAGTAGCAGCGAGATACGCTCCCTTGGTTTTACCCGTCCCCCTTCATGATCTCCCTGAAAATTACATCAAAAATCTTCCTAAGTTCACTGGGGAGGGAGATCTAACCATAGCCGAGCATATAAATTTTTTCAACCAATTCGCATACATCTATGGTATCGAGCATGAAGATGTCTATTCAAGACTCCTTGTCCAGACCTTTGAAGGACAGGTCCGAACTTGTTTGCGGAGCCTTCCCGCAGCTTCTATCCTGACATATGACGCTTTGGAAGATGCTTTCCTCAGACAATGGGGAGAGCGAAAAGATCACCTATATTACCTTACTGAGTTTGGGTCCCTAAAGAAAAAGAACTCAGAAACAGTCATGGAATTTATTCTGAGATTCAACAAACTATATAATAAGATTCTAGCTACTGTTAAACCTTCTGAACCATCAGCCAAAGTAACCTTCGCGGGAGCTTTTGAACCCGATTTCACACTACTTTTGTGAGAAAGAAGAGGAGCCAGCCTAAATAGAATGCAAGATGTTGCTGTCAAAATAGAATCTAACATGATGGCTTCAGGTAAATTAAAGGCTAAAGTAGAAACAATCAACCGTGAAAATAGACGCTATAGGGAACTAGCAGGTCCTTTAGGGTCCAATAGATACACTGATGACAGAGTAGAGGATATGGCCCGAGTAATTAAATAATTGTCCAACAAAATCTCTAGGATGGAGTTGGACCAGGCTAAAGCTGATTCTTCTACTAAAAAGGACTTCAGGAGAAACCCAAATCCTCCAAATCAAAACAGACAAATAAAGAATGAGGATCAAAAAATACAAGCTCCACTAAAAAATGAAAATTTTATAGGAGCAAACGACCTCCAAGATTTCGGAGATTCGAAGGATGAAGTCGTGAATTTCAGTGATGAATGTTCGCAGCCATACCTGACTCGTGAAGACTATGAAAAATCTTTGAATACCCCACAACCGTCAAATGAGGATGAAGAAGGTGATAACACTGATCTTTGTGTATCTCAACAAGAAACAGAGATGATAATGGCTGAGTTTCAACCAAAATACAACTTAAGGTCTAAGAGTAAACCTACCTCAATGAGTCAACCTAAGAAAATCCTTCAAAGAGGTCAAGCTGATGAACCTCCTTCTGAAGAGACCTTGTTACCCAGTAAAAAAAACAAAGTAGCAATTACTCAAGAGCCTGAGGTGAAAAAAGTTGAAACTCAAACACAAGAAACTGAACCAGTAGATAAAGTTACGTCTTCAACTAGGATCACGAGTGATAAAGCGATCCAGACAAGTAAGTCGGAAAGAAAAAATTCAGAAGTCTCGACCAAAGAGACGGACAAGGTAAAAACATCTTTCAGTTTAGAAAATGAGTCAAACAAAATTAAGATACCAATTCCTTTGGTAGAATTAGCAAAAAATCCCGTTTATCGAAAGCAAATTGCCAAAGCGATGGGTGTCTATGAGCTAGAAAGTCAGTCTGATGTTATAAAACTGGAAGATGATAGACCTAATATCACCTTTGGTCCCCATTTTGAAGGGTCTAAAGACAACATCGCTCCTTTTTATATCACCCTGAATATACATGACCAGTTGCTGCATAATTGTATGTTAGACTCCGGAGCTTCTCATAATGTTATGCCCAAAATTATTATGGAGAAGCTAGGTCTCCAGATCACAAGACCTTATGGGAATCTGTACTCTTTTGATTCGAGGAAGGTTAAATGCTTGGGAATGATAAAGGATCTGCTGGTTACCCTGGCACAAGTCCCTGTTAAGAGTATCCTGATGGACGTGGTTATCGCCAATATTCCCCCTAAATATGGTATGTTATTATCTAGGTCATGGGAAGCTAAATTGGGGGGTTCTCTTTAGTTAGACATGTCTTATGCCATGATCCCTGTGTTCAGTGGTCAGTTTACTCGTTTATATAGGGAAACAAGATTAGCATACACGGTCAGTGACCCTCAAAACCCACACAACTTCCCCATTTACATAGCAGACCAAGATCTGGGAATCTGCATCTTGTTATTTGATGATGGTCTGGAAGAATTCGATGCAAAGCAAGAAGAGTTAAGCCCCTTGACAGAAGATCTATGTAATACTGGTATATGGAAAATGTATTTCGATGGCGCTTCGTCTTTTGAGGGAGCTGGTGCTAGGGTACTTTTGGTAGCACCTGAAGGTAAGTTCATTGTTCCTTTCTCCTATCGTTTGCAGTGGGACATAGATTACACTAACAACGTATGTGAGTATGAAGCATTGATCATAGGATTAGAAGCTGCAAAGAAATTAAATATAAAAAACTTGGAGGTATACGGTGACGCGGAGTTGATAGTAAGACAAGTGAACCGACAGTACCTAGCCAAGCATCCCAGACTAAGAACATACATAAATTGTACTTGGGATTTGATGGAAAAAAAATTCTCATCTGTAAAGGTCCATTTTATCCCTCACACAGAGAATCTACATGCTAACGCATTGGCCAAGAAAGCTTCCACATTTTCTCCCCCCACGACCGTCAAACTGAAATATCACATTGAAATCAGATACAAACCCTTTATACCAGACAATATTCGACACTGGCAGGTTTTCGAAGATGACGAACAAATAAAGAAATTTCTTACAGTAGTAGGTGAGTTCTCTGAAACTCATCCAGACCAAGAGAATCAAAATGACTCGATGTGGATTATGCAAGAAGGGGAAGATCCTGAAACCTTCCGAGAAAAAATAGCGGATCATCGTATGTTGGTCCTTAAAAACAACCAAATTCTTAAAGGCTTAATTCCTTTAGAAAGACTTTTCGATCAGAACGACGTACCTGTGAAATCCACTTTGCAGCCCCAACCAGAAGAAGTGGAGGACTGCGATATAGAAACTGAGAAAGAATCCAGGATAGTGAAGATATCTAAGTTCCTCCCTCCCAAAGTAAAAGTCCAGTACAAAGATCTACTCAGACAGTATAAAGATGTCTTCGCCTAGTCCTATGATGAGCTTAGAACGTATGACACTTCCATAATTGAGCACAAAATACCCTTGAAGCCCGGGGTCAAGCCGTTTAGGCAAAAGCTTAGGCAAATTAACCCCATTTTTTTGACTGTGATTGAAAAGGAAGTTAAGAAGCTTTTAGATGCGAAAATAATTGTACCTCTGAGGTACTCGGACTAGGTGGCAAATTTGGTCCCTGTCAGAAAAAAGAATGGAGAAATCAGATTGTGTGTGGATTTTCGAAACTTGAATAAGTCTTCTCTAAAGGATAATTATCCGTTCCCCAAAATGGACCACGTTCTAGAAAAGGTAGTTGGAGAAAATCGAATGTCTATGATAGATGGGTTCTCTGGGTATAACCAAATCACCATGAATGAACAAGACAAAGAAAAAACTGCTTTCGCCACGCCATGGGGTACGTTCGTGTATGACAAAATGCCATTTGGTTTGATGAATGCAGGAGCTACATTCCAGCGCGCTATGGACATTGCTTTTGTAGGAGAAAGAGACAAGTTCATAGTCATCTACCTCGACGATTTGACGGTTTTCTCTAAAACTGATGAAGAACATTTGATCCATCTAAAATAGATTTTCAAAAAATGCCGCAGGTATGGCCTGTCTTTGAACCCGAAGAAATCACATTTCGCTATGCAGGAAGGTAAGCTTCTGGGGCATATCGTATCTAAGGATGGGATCAGGATTGATCCTAAAAGGATTGAAGCAATAGAAACTATATATATTCCCAGAAACGTAAAAGAAATTCAATCTTTCTTAGGTACAATAAATTTTTTACGAAGGTTTATTCCAAATTTTGGAGATTGTCAAATTGATCACAGGAATGTTGAAAAAAGATAGCAGAGTAAATTGGACGACCGAGACTAAAGCATCGTTCACATATATTAAGAAAGTCATCAGCAAGGCACCTGTGTTAGCAAGTCCAGATTACCTAAAAGATTTTCTTATCTTCCCGTTTGCTTTCGAACATATATCGTTGCAGTGCTCCTGCAAAAAGATGACGAAGGCTTCAAGCGGCTGATCGCATTTTTTAGCAAGAGCCTTAGAGACACCGAACTAAAGTATGACATAATAGAGAAACATGCGTACGCAATCGTGAAAGTGCTAAAAGCATTCAGAACCTATGTACTGCATTCCAAAATTATCGCGTACATACCAACTAGTGTTGTGAAAGATATATTGGTACAGCCAGATAGTGACAGAAAACGAGGGCACTGGCTCGCTAAAATACAAGAATTTGATCTGGAAGTCAAGCCGACTAAATTGATAAAGGGGAAGGGTTTGGCCAAACTCTTGGCTGAGTCGAATCTTAGAGCTCTTGATATAAATTGTCTCCAAGGGGAAGACAGAGACGCACACCTGCAAGAGCCGGATGACCAGATAGATCCAAGAAGGATTGAAGAAAGGTTCATATCATCGGGCTAGTACAAAGACATCGTGTTCTACTTGTTGAACCTGAGGTGCCCAGATGGACTATCATCAGCCAAATGCAGAACTTTAAAACTCCATGCGGTAAAATATTGCATTGCCGAAAATCAGCTATACTGGAAGGATCCACTCAGGTTCCTACTAGTATGTTTGGTTGATTCGGAAACTCCACGGGTTATAGAGGAATTTCATGAAGGGGTATGTGGAGTACACCATGCATGGAGAGCCACAGCCTATAAGATTTTGAGGGCCGGATACTATTGGCCAAAACTATTTTCGGACGTCAATGCCAAAGTGCGTGCCTGCAACCCATGTCAAATTTTCGCTGGTAAACAGAAACTCCCCGCACTACCACTCGTTCCAGTCAAAGCTGAAGCTCCATTTCAAAAATGGGGTCTAGAATTTATAGGGGAAATTAATCCCCATTCTAGTGCTCAGCATAAGTGGATCTTAACAGCCACAGATTATTTTACAAAGTGGGTGGAAGCCATTCCAACCAAAAGGGCAACAAACTTGGTGGTGATCGACTTCTTGGAAGATAACATCTTGTCAAGATTTGGGTGTCCCCGAAATATTGTTACCGACAACGCCCAGGCCTTCAAGTCCATGGCTATGATCAGCTTCTATCAAAAGTACAATATCGTTCTCGGCCATTCCACTGCTTATTACCCTCAGGGAAACGGGTTGGCTGAATCATCCAACAAGAGCCTGGTAAACATAATCAAGAAGGTACTGGATGAAAATAAAAGGTACTGGCATGTACACTTGAAGTACGCATTGTGGGAAAACCGCATCAACACTAAAAAGTCTATCGACATTTCGCTGTTTCAAATGGTCTATGGGACAGAGGCGGTTCTACCTATAAACTTAGCGTTGCCAGTAATGAAGTTATGGCAGGATCAAAACGAAGAACCCAATCATGTAACTAGGAGAATTAACCAGTTGATCGAGGTTCAACAACATAGAGTGGAAGTTGATGAGAAAATGCAGAAGTACCAGGACGAGATGAAATCTTTGTTCGATCTAAAGGCAAAAGATAGGGAATTCCTTCCAGGTGACTTGGTACTAATATGGAACTCAAGAAAAGAGGAAGCTGCAAAACATGGTAAATTTGACCACCTCTGGTATGGACCATTCAGGGTCTCATCTCCAGAAGGGAAAAATTCCTTCCTGTTGGAGAACATCAACGGAGAAGTCCTCAGCGCCCTTGTCAACGGGCGATATCTGAAACATTACATGACATAAGAGTTTTTTATACAATATATATATATATATAATGTATATATATAAATAAATAAAATAAAAAATTTGTTTGTATATACATGCATTTTTATTTCCCGTTTAGACTTTTTGTTTTCTTCTGTTCATAATTTTAGACATATTTTGAATAAAGTTCGTATTTGCTTTTTGCAGGATCCCAGCTGCTTACCAACTAGCGAGAGAAGAAATTCACAAAGAAGTATCAGAAATGAATCGGCATGAAGCAGGTGATACCCAAAAAGTAGTTTCATAGTGCACAAAGAAATTGAAATTATAAGGTAAAGGTGGGCTTTCTCAATACACATGATATAAAAGACTGTCGAAATTAAACCAAGGTAACATCATTCAAATTTACAATATCGGCTGAATTGCTAGATAGCAGGATTATTGCTTGGCTTGATAACCTTTGATTTAAATTGGTTTGAATGATACACTAAAACTAAGAACATTCGGTTGAAAGTAACCATCCCCAAAGATATCAACAAGAGCTAGTCTCAAACTGTTTTTAACCTTCTACATCTTTGATTAATAAATCACTGCCATGTATCCTGACTGTTTTCGGGTCTAATTTTGACAAGTCACCATCTTTTATTTTCTTTATGAAGGGATAAAAATATTTCATTTTAAACCTCGGGGGTTTTCGAAATAGATCTTGATAGGAAAGCGGGTCTCCACAACTACTTGATCCCCTGCTAAGCGAAGGAATGTTTAGAGCGATCCTAACTTTCCTAGGTTTTTCAATAGCTTCAGAAGAATCAAAGCTTGCTCGAATAGGATGCCCCTTAAGAAATTATTATTCTCCCCTGTCTCCCTAAGAATGAAGCTGTTGTGAGGGTCAAGGGAAGATTGGTACCGAGTAATCAACATAGGTTGACAGACCTCTGATGCTAAATATTACACCAATATCAGCCCGGATACAAACTGATTGCCCCCATCTTCGTGCTCAAAAAGTAAATTATAAGACAGGTGGTGAAAGGAAATTCAGAAATGATTGCCCCCACATAGTCTAGGAAGACGATGAAAGGAAATTCAGAAATGATTGCCCTCATCTCAGCATTTAAATGCATAAATATTTTCTGAAGTGGTGAAAGGAAATTCAGTGAAAGGGGCCAGACAACTTCACTGGGGTACTGAATAGGCTCGCTGGTAGTGAAGCAATGTCTGAGATATCGGTAAGGCTGTTACACACGAATATCACTCTACTCTAGTAACCAATGCTTTCTAAAAACCTAATCAACACCCGAAATTCAGACGAGACTTCCCGATTTAAAAATATGTAATCTCATTCTTTTGATGCAAGCTAAGAATCACAAGATCTGTTAAATCTCCTAGGGTCGTTTCGACTGTCTTGAAACATACCCAAAGTTAGTAGTGGGAAAGGGAAAATTGTGAAAGAGACTACAGCTATGTTTGGAAAGAGTATCTGATTTTGAAAAAACTTCTCGAGGTAAAAAATGAAGTCTTTTCCCCCCCTTCGATCCTTTTTCCTTGGAATCTTTCTGCCTGTTTGAGATTTTGACTCCATTACCCAATATTGGCACGTGGTCTACTATTCTTCCCGCCTCACAGGAAGGCAGGATCCCTAGTTGGAGCCTATGTTGGAGCCGCCCTTGTTTTATTTTTACCCTTTACAATTTTCAATTTTTGATACTTGAAATCTAAAGATGTCCTCTTGATTTTTTCCCTCCAAAGCTTTGAAAACTTTGCAACCTTGTCGAATAAGCAACGATGCTTTTTCTACCCTAAAAAAAAAACAAGTCCATTTTTGTAAGAACGTTCGCTCTTTTTGTTTTATTTCAGGATCTTGCAAATCAGATACTTTAATCCTTGAGTTCATACGTCCCGAGTCACGAAACAGTGAATTCGTTTTCATTTTTCGCGTGAGGCATTAACTAGGGTAAAATCTTTCAACTCATGATTTGACGTTGTCGGGGTTTCGTGCCTCAGCGTTCGTCAAACCCAAGTTTTTTATTTTTACAGCCCCGAGAGCCGAGAATGTGAAGTACTTTTGTGATAACCCTGGTTAAATCTGTTATCAGCATCTCGCCACTCGGCACTATCTTTTTGAAAGTTATGGCATCTAAAACTCTGACTCACGAAGCCGCGACGTAATTATAGCATGATTAATTAATTGCTTAATCCAAGTTTTTCTTAATCTTAATTAAGTCTTAATTATCGCCATCTCGCAGTTTCGTGACTCGGCATACTAGTCTCCCAAAATTTTATCTTTGAAATTTCGAGTCGCGATATAGCGAATAAAGTGATTAGGCAATTAATGATGCTCCAAATCATGATTACTATTAATTAATCCAAAATCGGTCCTCGCAGTCTCGTGAGTTGAAGACTCAAAATGTTGAAAGTAAATCCACGATGCAGCGAAAAGTGATAAAATTATTAACGTTGCTAAGTTTGAATATTTTAAAATAAAGAAAGATATGTCACGCGCATCGAGGCTTGCACATTTCCCGAGGTAACTATTTTCTCTCAATACTCCGACTGACTATCAAACCGCCAAAAATTTATGACATTAATGGGAAGATAAGGTAAATCTTTGAGTAAGATCGGATTTTTTACGACATAAGTTATTTCTAATTTCGAATTGACAGCCTTGTTCTGAAAGGTACTGTTTTTTCAAATATATGCAGGAGCTACGTTTCATTATTCATTTTTCATAGCATACGGAGCTCATTGTTTCTGAGTTAACTATTTTCTGCATGTATATGCAGTTCTATCAAAGGAGAGAAAAAACGCAAACTGCGGCCATGGCTCCGCGGAAAGCAGCAAAGGCAAATGTCGAAGTCACGGGACAGGGCTCAGATAATGTCTCTGATACTTCACCCCGAAGTTTCGAATCAATATCTGACAGGACGTTTGTGTCAAATATTCTACAAGCAGAATTGGTAGATTACTCATACGACTCCGACGACATCGAAAGAGATGATCTACACACCAAGTACAAGACAATCATCCAATCCGGGATGCACAAAATAGCAACCAGGCCTTGGTTTCTTCCGCATTACGACATGATCCGGTGGGCGTTGGACCACGTAGACTTACCTACCAGGACGATCATGAACAACCAGGGAGTTACTGTCGAAACTTTTAGGCCGGAGCATTTACAAACCATGTACAAGCTACCTTCTGCGTTTGAATATACATATGGTGCCGATTTCTTGGAGGAATTCAAAGAGAAAGAGTGCATCCAGTACGAAAAAACCATGCCTGATTTGATCAAAGATTGGGTTTCACATGCCATGAAATTCAGAGCAAGTGACTAGGGTGTTTATTCTATCTCTTCTTTGGAGCCACAGTATAAATATGTGGCCATGATGACATGCTGGCTGTTTGGGCGAGAAGACACATCACATTTCTACATCGCATGGGTGCCTCTCATGTTTCGGGTCGTAGAAGGTTGCTCGTTCAATTGGGCAAAGATGCTCTCAGACAGCTTGGCCAACACGGTCACAGAGTATCGGGATCAAAAGGCAAGTGGGAAACTGTCCTCATTTTTCATGTCAGCATTTATCATGGACGCTGTATGTTCCATGACACCATTCCCCTTGATGAGTTGGGCTTGGAATCCAACCCAAGAAAAACCCGTGCATGAGTATCATGACAAATTATGGGAGAATAAAGCAGGAAAGTTCCCATATGAGATTTTTAATTGGGTGATGGTACCCCTGCATATCACCATCTTTGGGCACCCACCACCTTGCATCTCAAACAACATTGCAATAGGTCTGAGTGGCATCGCGAATTGGTATGTGGAGGCAAAGTTTTCATATATCAGAGTTTTCGGGGCTTCTATTCCCCCTCATGCGCTTCCCTTGTTCATCCCCGATAAACTAGCTTGTCGAGAGGTTGCATGGCAAACAGTAATTGGAGGAGTGAGCAAAGAACTCAAGGGTTATTCAAAAAAGGTATGGCCTTCTTTTCCCATTCGAATGAATTCATATTCTTTATTAGATTTTGAGCATGCCAAAGCCGAGGCTGCTGCCCTGGAGGACCTAAAGTTGGTCTCCATTGAGATTAAGAAACATGATCCACAGAAGGTTGTGAGCAATCATTTGGCTCATTGTGGGCTTAAGAGATTCGAACATGAAAATTCTCCCTCGGATGACATTTTCCGAGGGCGAGATCTTATGAAGAAGTGCTAGCCCGGATCCAATCGTTAGCACCCAAAGACACAACATCTGTATTAAAATTCCAGGAACATAGACAAAGATGTCTCCCCGCTGTGTTGGGAGGTTTGGCCATTGCCGAGACAAAACAGAAGGATGCTGAAGATTCTGCAGACGTAATGTCTATCCCTGGACAATAGCAGGAAGAGGAGAAAATGAGTAAACCCGAAGCAAAAGAGAAGACTCTAGACCCGCCAAGCAAACAGAGTTCGGAGGCTGAGAAAAAAACTCCAGACTCACCGAAGAAGCAGATACCGGAGACTGAAAGAGAAACTCCAGGTACGCCAAAGGAGCAGAACCCTGTCGATACTCCAAAGGAATCGGCAAAGCAAATAGGAAAGCCCATCACATCGGTCACACCCTTGCATACGGCACAGGGAAATGTCAGTGAGGGATGGATATTTGATGAAGAACTGAGGCCTATAAGAGCAGAGGAACTCCCTTCAAATGAGTTCTTTTTTGATAAAAACAGAAAAGCTGTAGTGAAACGAGAGTTTTATCAAGAAGGAGAGTCCACGACGAAAAAATACAAAATTATGACAAATGGAAAGAACAAGAAAAGTGACCAACTTGCCACTGAAATCGCTGGAACATTGGGGGCATACGCTTCAGCAAATCAATTCTCGGTTGGGCAGCTGAATAACCAACTAAAAAGGAAAACTCGCTTAATCAGGACCCTCGAGGCTAGATTGACTACAGCCACAAAGAATGCTAAAGGTCAGGCCAACATGGAGATAGAACAGGCTAGAGTGGCTAACAAAAACGAAATAGAAGTGCTCAAAGCCAAGCTGGAGCAAGCACACCTAATGATCTGAGATGGTCGGATACAAGCGGGTCAACAGAGGGATATGATCACAGAGCTGCAGGCTCAATTAGAGGTCGCGGAAAGCATGGTGATCGATGTCGGGGGGTTTAAATCCCGAGCGATCGAGATTCGGAGAAAGATCTCTTCTGCACAACAGAGTTTTCTCACCAAAGTAGGAACAATCCGAGAGGATTGTCTGTTGATGCATCGAGTTTCTGAGAACCTGACTGTTAGAGAGAGAGATGCAAAAGCGGCTTGGGTCACCTTCCAGGATGCAGTGATAGCCATGAACAACAGAGTTTCGGCAGGTTCTCCCGGACTCACCATCTCAGAACAAACTAGAGGTAACATCCTGTTGAAGGATTGGGAGCATAACATTGTCCTAGGCAAGGAACATGCCCAAAAAGTAACCAATTCATTAGAAGAAGCCTTCAATGCTATAGATGGTGAGTTGTTGAGTATGGACAGTGAAGGCGACATAGAAACATTAATACAAATGAATGTAGAACAGATCTCGCTCGATCTGAAAGAGAAGAATGAGAGAGATTCGACCGACATCTCTCAGATGGACAGGGTGGACATGGCTCAAGTTATGGGAAAGAGCCTTCAAATTTGCATTTCTATTTTGTTCAGAAAGCATAAAAATTCTCTTTTATTCGACCAAATCAAGATAGCATTTAATCTTCATTTAAATCCTTTCCTACTCTTACTATTCCTCCATGACTGTCCCTACAACAACACAGCCTAATCTCGAACCTGGACTATCGAACCAAACGCATATTGCCTTAAACCTTTTTGGCATAATCCTTAAAACTGCTAATAACTGAGAAGAACTTGAACGATCATGGGCAGCCATTGAACAAGATATAACTACTTAGGAACAGTTGGAAGCTAGACAACGCCAATGTAGAAATCTTCCCTAGTTTCCTTTACCGAAGGTTGACGTTACCCTCTTACCCATATTTCACTTACTTTCGGATGCCTTGACACTATACTTTTAAGCCTTAAGTACAGACTCAGGAACAACACCAGGCATGTTATACATGGATCTGGAATAGTGGTATTCTATATGGAGTCAGTAGATGTGTTGAGAGTGATAAATGTGTTATGGGTGCCAAGAGTGTGTTGTTAGTCCGAGCAATTGAGGAGAAGGGCTATGTAGTTTTGTTTCAAGATGGAGAGGTGTTCTGCATGATGAAAGGATCTAGCCCAGACACAACATTGGTATTGGAGTTTGAGAGAGAAATGTGTATGTACATGAGTCTGACCCAGGTATGTACATGAAGGTTGGTATGGAGACCAGGCATGTAGTGTGAGGATATGGAACAGTGGTATTCTAGATGGAGTTAGAAGATGTGTTGAGAGTGACAAATGTGCTCTGGGTGCCAAGAATGTGTTGTTAGTCTAACCAATTGAGGATAAGGGCTATGCAGTTTTGTTACGGGATGAACAGGTGTTGTTCATGACTAGAGGATCTAGTTCATACATAGCAATGGTCTTGGAATTAGAGAGAGAAACGTGTATAGGCAAAAGGGCCATCTTATGTGAGCCATGATCAGTAGTAGCAGAGTGATAGTGGACAGGTAATAGGTAGCTCTGAAGGTTGTGTAGTCCCAGAGGGAGCCCGATTTTAGAGGCAGTCAACAGATTCAGAGGGAGTCAACGGGCTCAAAGGGAGATTCAACCATTCAGAGGGAGTCTACCCTTAGGATCAGAAGGTGTCATGTGTTGAGGAAGCCAGGTAGGAGGCTCAAAAGCAGGAGGCTTCTTGGAGCAGTGTGTCTTCGTAGGAGAGACTATGCCATACAACAGGATTTTCTTCAGTGACAGAGAGAGCAGCCAATCAGGTGGATTAGAGAGAAGTTGTGGTAGCGGATCCAACATGGGAGACAAAGCCACCTCCAATGTGGGAGAAAGATATATTTCTAGGTGATGGAGGATGGAAAACCTCCCTTGCTAAGATGAAGTGTTGATGTTTTGTATCTTTGTAAGGTGTTCCCACAAAAGGCCTTAGTGTCGGGCATGTTGGAATCGTCATTGGCACCACATTGCACTTTTTGTTTTGTGAAAACCCCCTTGTATATTGAACTGGGGCCTTGTTGGCTTGTGTGGGGCTTCACGGGCTTGTGTTGGGGCCTCACACCCACATCATGAGTAATTAAATTATTTTAATTTAATGTTGATATAATTTAAGGGATTTCACTCACCCTTAAGAGTTGTATAAAAGGACACTAGGTGTGAGATAGATTCTCATTATCATGGTGGTGTCTCGGTGACCTCAGTTGGCATGAGAGGATAGTTTTGTGACCTCACTCCAACCATGGAGAGAGGTCGCTAGGCCTCACATTTGTAGTCTTTTCTTGTCTTAGGTAGGTAAGGAGGGTCTGAGTAGGGCAGTAGGAGGCTTGGCTAGCAAGGAGAGAGGCAACGGTTGTCTTAGAGAACTTGGTTAGCTTGAGAGAAGGTTGTAACAAGTCTTAGGGTGGCTCGGCCTAGTGACATAGGGCAGTCCCAAGTCCTAGATAGGCTACCACAAGGCTAGGCCAAGTGAAGGAGGCTAGAAAGGGGTAGAAACAACAGGGTTAAGGGCTTGGCCTATTGAGAGAGGTTGCCACAGGAATATGGGAGGCTTCAGCCTTGATAGAAAAGGTTGACGTAGTTTTTGGGAGGCTTGTACAATAGTTGTAGGTGGCCGACAGTAGGTACAATAGTGAGAAGAAACTTCTGGGTAGTTTGGTGGGCCAAAACAACAGACTAGGAGCAGTTTTGAGAGCTAATTGTGGGTTGTAACAGGTGTTTTGCTTCAATCCTTTGAAGTGGATTTTTGGATAGTTGTGGAGGGATGCTATAATTAGTTGAGTTGACCTAGTTTGGGAAAAAAAATGAGGGTTTCTATGGTGAATTTGTAAGCATTTGAGATTTTCTATTGTAAGAGAAAAAGGCCATTTCCCCTGGTATGGGAGCCCTTTGTTCTGGATTTAAGAACACGTATTTTGGGCTATCTTACCAGATCCATCAAGCCCAAGGGTTAGATCCACAGATCCCCAGATTGGAGACAAATTTGGATCCGAATATGTCAGGATCCGCCCATGACAAAGAAGACGTCAACTATCCCTAATTTTGTTCAGTACGACCCATTAATTTTGACCCATGTAATATTCAATGGTTCTTACATGGTCATCCCAATCAGAATAAGTTTAAGTGTCTTGTGTGTCATACTCTGCAGACCATTCTTCGATCTCTGTGAGTTGACAGAAACCGAGTGACAGAGGCGAAACATTACCCGGACCAACCACCACACTTTCGTTAGTGGCGCACTGCAAGAGTTTGGGATTTAGAGCAGGCATGGTTGAGGTAACAAAACGGAGAAAAATAGTAGAATGAATTTGGGCCACTTTAGACCCTTATACCATGTTGAAACCAACCAACTGAAGATAAGCTTGGAGAAGAGTATTTATATAAGGATCTCGAAGCGAGGGGCTTGAAACCCGGAAATCATAGCATCTTGAAAACTATTATGTCGTGTGTCAAGGATACATAACAAAGCATTAGTATTCAGACCAGGTTTGACCAAAGCATTTAACCCGAACTGAATAAGACCAATGTGGATATACTCGTATCCATGACTTAAACCCCAGTTAATATCAGCTTGTTGAATTAGAGGGATTTGATATTTAGTCTGACCTAGAGAGATAGGAATATTGACTGAATAATATCTAATAAGAGTAGCAGCTTTAAACTGAAAGACTGAGAGATTATATATTTCAGTAACAGGAATCTTAGGCATTTTCCAATTAGGGTCAGGTTCATATTCCTGAGCTAGGACATGGTCATTATATAGAGGCTTACTATTAGACTGACTCAACAATTTCTTATACCAAGCAGTAGGTTTATATGTAGCTAAAGCAGACATATCTTTAGATGAAGATCTCTTCTGTGAGGCCATTATAAATTACTGCTATTCCTGGCATAGTTCCTTTAGATGTTGCAGGCAAGCAATAAATAAGAAGGCAAGCTCAACTTACAGTGAGTCTAAGATACTGGCAAACAGCGAATGGCCTTTCTGCGGCAACAAAATGCTGTAACAAAGTGCTTACGTATCCTGCGACCGAACACCTTGGCTTGAACACATCAACTTATTTGGTCATTGCACATCTCACAACCAGAATACCCAATCACAAGGCTCACTTATAACAACATAACATAAAATCTCTTTTGTATTAATCTGTCAAGGCTTGATATACAACAAAACTCTTCATGCAGGAGGCATGAGAGGATATTACAGACGCTTATGCTGGCAAGATATATTTACATGGAACAGCAGGGCATTTAGACAACATTCCTAATTTTAAACTGTAAACTAGATTAGGATACCCATTAGGCTACCTGGCACACTGCTGGGGTAAATACTATCTTTAGAAACTAGGCTTATACAGACACAGGCTCTGATACCAATTTACCAGAGGACGCATACCAGAGCGGACCAGGACTAATTATAGACTTTTTTACACTTGAGATCAGTGCTTTTGATTTGCTAACTCAGGATCTCGAAGGCAAGAGAAGCAAAGAGAATACGCACTGCTCGACTCGGACTAGACTCTCTCTCAGACTCCTCAAATTTTCGACTGAAGAAATGAGAGGTGAGGACCTTTATTTATAGCACTCATAGTAGGTTCCCGGTGACATGCTACGGGCAACTGCCAGTCAAAATCTAATCCGAAAAATCTAGATGGGGCAACTGTGGACAACAGTTGTTATCTCATCCCTTGGAGGCTAGGCCATATGGGGACCCATCATAACTTTTACGGATGACACAGTAAGATTAAGAATCTACTTTAATCTAAAGTAGACTTTGTACACTGTGGAGTTCACGGAACCCACGAACCGTCGGGACACCACTGTCGGCCCGATAGACATGAATTATTACAATCTTTTATTGAGTGGCAGACAAGCCAGATACAAGAAAGGAGATAAGGTTCCATCATGCTTTCAATTATTTATATTATCATTGGCAACAGAATCAAAGGAGAAATCGTTGTTATAATCATGATCTGATGGAGGAGAACTGTGGTCGGATGAGAAAGGTGGCATACTGCTGAAGGTTTCATAAAAGGGTGATCCCTGCATAGCTGGAATTAACTCATCTGGTGGTATGCATGTAGAACCATAAAAATTGCTTGAAATTTTGTAACAAGGATCTGCAGAACTTGATGGGGCATACTGCAAATTACTACCCATAAAAGTTAGACTGAAAACAAACCATGCTTCGTGTTGGGCAGCTTCGCATACTTCTGCATGAAACCAAATTTTAAAAGCATCTCTGTTTGTCTGGTTGAAGAAATCAGCATCTCGTGGACAATAGTTCTAGAACAGAAGATATAACCATCCTGACCAAGAATAATACTAGTCTTTGAAAATATCACATTCAAATGTTATCCATACACATCCATCATATTTAATTTGATGAAGGATCACGCAATAATCCTGATATGTAATATATGGAGTATATAGACATATGTAAACTTGACCCTGGTAAGGACCACCAGTCATTATTCCCCTGAACAAATCTCTCTGTTCTTTGAAGTAGTTGCCATAGGATGTTAAGCCACAAGTATTATCAACCCATGCTGATAGTATAGATAAACTAGCTGGACTATTCTTGATACAACAAGCTAAACAATCAAAACAAAGACAATATTTACATGATGTACAAACCAGAATCCATTTGAATCCCGGTAGAGATTCCCTTGAGATAGCATTCAAGGGGGATGAAGCCATCTAATTTGTTTTATCTGATCTTTATTAGGAGCGGCTTCTCTAGTTAACAGGTCTGCAACACAATTTTCCTTCCCTGGTTTATATTCAATATCAAAGTCATAACCTTCTAACCAGAGACTCCAACGCAGTACCCTGTTATTTCCCTGTTCTAACAATTTATGATTAGCCAACATTCCCTTCATATGCTTTAAGTCTGTTCTAACTATAAAATGGATAGGCTTGAGAAATATTCTATACTTTTTGATTCCATTTTTTACAGCTAGAATCTCTTTGTGAGAAGAAGGGTATTTTGACTCTGTATCAGTGAAGCACTCAGAAGTATATAAACATACTTCTTCCAGTTTAGGACCATTCTTCTGTAACAGAACTGCAGCCCATGTCTCATGAGAGGCATCTGTCTCTAGAATGAGTTTCACTGATAGATCTGGAAGATGAAGGCTGGGCAAATGCTGGATCTTTTGTTTAATTATTTGAACAGCTTGGTTCATCTTATAATTTTAGGGCAAAGATTTATTCAATCTTTTCTGTAAGATTCTGACATCCTTTGCCTGGCTTTCATAGAATTGTCTTATATAGTTCAGACAACCCAAAAATCTCTGTAACTTCTTTTGATCTAGAATTTCATCAGGAAATTCTGCTAACTTTTTGAGGACATGATCTTGGAGCTCAATTGCTCCCTGGGAAAGGATTAGACCAAGGTATTCAATCCTAGTCTGTGCCCAACAAGACTTTGATTTACTTAGCACTAGACCATGTTTGAATACTAGATCATAAACTTGCTTCAAATGTTGTACATGTTGTTTAATATCTACAGAGCACACAAGTAAATCATCTATGTACACAATCACAAATGGCAAATGTCTGAAAATATCCTTCATTCTTTTCTGGAATTCTGAGGGGGCATTTTTCAGACCAAACAGCATAACCCTCCATTGATATTGGCCTTGAGGTACCAAAAAATCCGTCTTGTACCTGTCAGCTGGAACAATTCCAATCTGCCAAAATCCACTTTTTAAATCAAACTTGCTAAATACATTGCATCTTCCAATTATAGAGAATAATAGTTCCTTGTTTGGTAAAGGAAACCTTAGAGGTAATAATGCAGCATTTAAGGCTCTATAGTTAATGACCATTCTAGGTTTACCTCTCTTTTGTTCAGAGTGCTTGTTCACATAAAAGGTTGGACAAGACCAAGGAATCCTACTATTCTCAATCAGCTTTCTCTGCAATAAGTCTTGGATTTCTTGTTTACAATAATCCAACTCTGTTGGGGACATGTGATTGGTAGAGGCTTTCTGGGGCTTAGGAAGATAATCTTCTCTGTAGGGCAGATTCACAAAATATTGTTCCCTAGTGCAGAAGGCATCTGGGTAATCAGAAGTACAATCTCTTTCTATCTTTTATTTTATATCCTTTATGACTTCTGATGCATGCAGATTTGCATTCTTGATAATCTTCTAGATCTTGATAAGACTATTAGCAGAATTAACAATTCTTTTTTCAGAAGGTTTTTCAACTATTCTGCTTTCATAAGTAGTCTTACTAGGTACTGATATCTTTTTGCCATTATATGTCAAAATAATCTCAGAACTACCAACTGTTAGCGGCAAACACTTATTTACAAAATCTTGACCTAACAGTATATCAGTGCCTGTATCAAAACTGTAAAGTGTTACTGGTATTTTCTGTCCTTGGATATAGATGGGAAAATCAGGACATATGAACTCAATTTTCATTTCTATTTTATTGACAGCTCTGAATGATAAATTTATATTCTGCCAATAATAATGTGGAATAGCCCCATGTTTGGCACATGAGTTCATGGCACCAGTATCAACTTGAGCATCTAATGTATACTGTAGGTATCCTGCTGCTTTTATATCTATAGAGATGATAATTCTATCATCAATACCTTTCATCATTTTATTTTCAGATACTTTATTTTCTAACTCATCAAAAAATATCTCCTTCTCAAGATCTTTGTCTTTTTGAGATTTCAAGAAAGCAAGTTCCTCTTTCTGAAGTTTTATAGTCTTCCACAATTGTCTGACTAAAACTTCTTTCTCTTTTATGTCTTCTTCCAACAAATAAATATCATTATCAATTGTATGATCTTGTTGGATAGAATCATTATGTACAACTAAATCTTTGCCTTTGTTATCTGTGGGCATAGATGGATTAGTAGCAAGAGCTTTAGCAGAGGATACAAATTCGTCATCTGTGGGAGTGTAATGGTGAATATTCACCACGCTTGGCTACTGGATTGACTGAATTTGGGACTAGACTTGCTCTAATTGAGAAGAATAATAATCCATGAGAAAGAATTGACCAGGAGTCAAGACAGAAAGTTTAGACTGAAGGTCTGCACGTTTCTTGTATAGAGCAGGAAGATCAGGAAATATAGAGATCATTTTGATATCAAGAAAATTTATTTCATCTAGGGAGGAATCAGAATACGTAACAGAAGTCGGGGACTCAGGAAGAAGACTTTCACTTTCCTCATCAGAGGCTTCAGAAAGTGAAAAGTATTCACCATCTGAACGGTTTGAGACCATATCCCATTCAGCAGGATCATGTTGGGTTTGAAAGATATTCATGATCTTAATTTTGGTTTTGGTCTTGGACCGCAGAGGAAACTGAGATGCCCAGTGGCCAGGATTCTTACAGATGAAGCAATGGGATTGTTTGGGCCTGTTAGTAGAGGATCTTTTTTTAAAATAAACCTTTCGTTTAGGCTTAAATTTATAAGGCACATTCTTTCTAAAAGGTTTAGATTTCTGCTAACAATGGCAGACAGATTTAGATCCTAACTTCTGATGCTTTTTAGAATGAAAACATCCAAAATTGGATGTTTCTTGGAAGGTGTCACAAATAGACGTATCAAATCCCAAATGTTTCTTAAGGGATTTGGCTGTCTTTTTTCGGATGCACTCTTCTTGGAGAGCTGTGACAATTTGTTCCTGTAAACCTGCAAGGGAGAGGGTTTCAATATTTATTTCTTCATCTTCTAATCTTTTTCTGACTAGCTCAGGGACTTTGCTAGGCATAGAAGAAAGATATTTACGAAGATATGCAGAATTACGAGGATCAGGGACTTTATACAACAAGGCTTGCATAGTACAAAAATATTGCTGTAATTCTTTGAGATTACATAATTTCTGACTCATAAATAGATCAGCATAATTTTCCATGTTAACTCTAAGTTCACCATAGAACTCATGTAGTACTGCTTTAACTAGCTCATCTACAGGCTTGTTATGCTAAAGGATTCTTAATTTGCTATTGTCAGAAATTCTTTCCCACCAGAAGTACATATTGCCTTGAAATCCCCATGTAAGGCGTAGGGCTAGGTCACTCCAATTCACTTTATCTTTGAAC
This sequence comes from Picea engelmannii, assembly GCA_009831015.1. Taxonomy (NCBI): domain Eukaryota; kingdom Viridiplantae; phylum Streptophyta; class Pinopsida; order Pinales; family Pinaceae; genus Picea; species Picea engelmannii. The sequence goes on from ML776882.1 coordinate 1,185,803, forward strand.
AATAGTTTTTGTGTCTTAGCCCATGCATGCCATCCTTGGATCATTGCTTATATCTCAGATCTAGCTTTACAATCTATATTAGAGATAGGGGCAGTGTCAGTATGTTTGATAGACGTATGAGGTTGTCCATCAATGTCCATAGGGGCTTTCTTTGATCCTGTATATCTAGAACTGCACCATTGTTCCCAAGCAGATGTTCTGGAAGAGCCAGCTTGACTTGATTCTGGCTATGCTTTAGGTTTCTGTTCTCCATCCAGAGTTTTAATGGAGGAAAACATTTCAATATGAGGTATGTTAGATGAAATATTTACAATGGCTAGCTGGTTTGCTAAGCTTTCTTCCTTGGCTTTAATGATTGAGCCTTCTAGCTCATTTCCTTGAGATTGAACCAAGGTTAGCTTTTCTCTAGCTAGTTGACAGACTTCAGCAATCCTAACCAAAGTAGGATTTCTCATTGTCGAGGCTAACTGCTTCAAAGTTAGCATGTTAGATAGATCAGGAGGAGAAGAACGAAAGAATGAGAATGAAGCATCATTAGAAGGAGGGGATGATGGAGTGGCAGGTGAAGTTTCTTCATGATGACTCAGTTTCATATCTTCAACTGCTTTCTCAATTGTTTCTAATTTCTCCAGAATTAGATGCAATTGTTGTTTCAGATCTTCTTGATTTTTTGAGATCTGATCTAGCTCAGAGTGTAACCCATTCATATGACCTTTAGTCTTTAAAACATCCTGGGCTATGTCATCTATATTTTGAGCTAGGCAAATAGATTGGTAGTTTGCATAATTTTGCAATCTAATAAGATTTTCTGGAGGATTTTCATCCACTCGTCTATAATGAAGGAAATCTATGGTGAACCCGACGTGAGTGTAATGGTGAATATTCACCACGCTTGGCTATTGGATTGACTGAATTTAGGACTGGACTTGCTCTAATTGATAAGAATAATAATCCATGAGAAAGCAGTTGAAGATATGAAACTGAGTCATCATGAAGAAACTTCACCTGCCACTCCATCATCCCCTCCTTCTAATAAGGCTTCATTCTCATTCTTTCATTCTTCTCCTCCTGATCTATCTAACATGCTAACTTTGAAGCAGTTAGCCTCTACAATGAGAAATCCTACTTTGGTTAGGATTGCTGAAGTCTGTCAACTAGTTAGAGAAAAGCTAACCTTGGTTCAATCTCAAGGAAATGAGCTAGAAGGCTCAATCATTAAAGCCAAGGAAGAAAGCTTAGCAAACCAGCTAGCCATTGTAAATATTTCATCTAACATACCTCATATTGAAACATTTTCCTCCATTAAAACTCTGGATGGAGAACAGAAACCTGAAGCACAGCCAGAATCAAGTCAGGCTGGCTCTTCCAGAACATCTGCTTGGGAACAATGGTGCAATTCTAGATATATAGGATCAAAGAAATCCCCTATGGACATTGATGGACAGCCTCATACGTCTGTCAAACATACTGACACTGCCCCTATCTCTAATATAGATTGTAAAGCTAGATCTGAGATAGAAGCAATGATCCAAGGATGGCATGCATGGGCTAAGACACAAAAACTGTTGTTCAAAGATAAAGTGACTTGGAGTGACCTAGCCCTATGCCTTACATGGGGATTTCAAGGCAATCTGTACTTCTGGTGGGAAATAATTTCTGACAATAGCAAATTAAGAATCCTTCAGCATAACAAGCCTGTAGATGAGCTAGTTAAAGCAGTACTAGATGATTTTAATGGTGAACTTAGAGTTAACATGGAACATTATGCTGATCTATTTATGAGTCAGAAATTATGTAATCTCAAAGAATTACAACAATATTTTTGTACTATACAAGCCTTGTTGTATAAAGTCCCTGATCCTCGTAATTCTGCATATCTTCATAAATATCTTTCTTCTATGCCTAGCAAAGTCCCTGAGCTAGTCAGAAAAAGATTAGAAGATGAAGAAATAAATATTGAAACCCTCTCCCTTGCAGGTTTACAGGAACAAATTGTCACAGCTCTCCAAGAAGAGTGCATCCGGAAAAAGACAGCCAAATCCCTTAAGAAACATTTAGGATTTGATACGTCTATTTGTGACACCTTCCAAGAAACATCCAATTTTGGATGTTTTCATTCTAAAAAACATCAAAATTCAGGATCTAAATCTGTCTGCCATTGTCAGCAGAAATCTAAACCTTTTAGAAAGAATGTGCCTTATAAATTTAAGCTTAAACAAAAGGTTTATTTTAAAAAAAGATCCTCTACTAACAGGCCCAAACAATCCCATTGCTTCATCTGTAAGAAGCCTGGCCACTGGGCATCTCAGTGTCCTCTGCGGTCCAAGACCAAAACCCAAATTAAGATCATGAATATCTTTCAAACCCAACATGATCCTGCTGAATGGGATATGGTCTCAAACCGTTCAGATGGTGAATACTTTTCACTTTCTGAAGCCTCTGATGAGGAAAGTGAAAGTCTTCTTCCTGAGTCCCCGACTTCTGTTACGTATTCTGATTCCTCCCTAGATGAAATAAATTTTCTTGATATCAAAATGATCTCTATATTTCCTGATCTTCCTGCTCTATACAAGAAACGTGCAGACCTTCAGTCTAAACTTTCTGTCTTGACTCCTGGTCAATTCTTTCTCATGGATTATTATTCTTCTCAATTAGAGCAAGTCTAGTCCCAAATTCAGTCAATCCAGTAGCCAAGCGTGGTGAATATTCACCATTACACTCCCACAGATGACGAATTTGTATCCTCTGCTAAAGCTCTTGCTACTAATCCATCTATGCCCACAGATAACAAAGGCAAAGATTTAGTTGTACATAATGATTCTATCCAACAAGATCATACAATTGATAATGATATTTATTTGTTGGAAGAAGACATAAAAGAGAAAGAAGTTTTAGTCAGACAATTGTGGAAGACTATAAAACTTCAGAAAGAGGAACTTGCTTTCTTGAAATCTCAAAAAGACAAAGATCTTGAGAAGGAGATATTTTTTGATGAGTTAGAAAATAAAGTATCTGAAAATAAAATGATGAAAGGTATTGATGATAGAATTATCATCTCTATAGATATAAAAGCAGCAGGATACCTACAGTATACATTAGATGCTCAAGTTGATACTGGTGCCATGAACTCATGTGCCAAACATGGGGCTATTCCACATTATTATTGGCAGAATATAAATTTATCATTCAGAGCTGTCAATAAAATAGAAATGAAAATTGAGTTCATATGTCCTGATTTTCCCATCTATATCCAAGGACAGAAAATACCAGTAACACTTTACAGTTTTGATACAGGCACTGATATACTGTTAGGTCAAGATTTTGTAAATAAGTGTTTGCCGCTAACAGTTGGTAGTTCTGAGATTATTTTGACATATAATGGCAAAAAGATATCAGTACCTAGTAAGACTACTTATGAAAGCAGAATAGTTGAAAAACCTTCTGAAAAAAGAATTGTTAATTCTGCTAATAGTCTTATCAAGATCTAGAAGATTATCAAGAATGCAAATCTGCATGCATCAGAAGTCATAAAGGATATAAAATAAAAGATAGAAAGAGATTGTACTTCTGATTACCCAGATGCCTTCTGCACTAGGGAACAATATTTTGTGAATCTGCCCTACAGAGAAGATTATCTTCCTAAGCCCCAGAAAGCCTCTACCAATCACATGTCCCCAACAGAGTTGGATTATTGTAAACAAGAAATCCAAGACTTATTGCAGAGAAAGCTGATTGAGAATAGTAGGATTCCTTGGTCTTGTCCAACCTTTTATGTGAACAAGCACTCTGAACAAAAGAGAGGTAAACCTAGAATGGTCATTAACTATAGAGCCTTAAATGCTGCATTATTACCTCTAAGGTTTCCTTTACCAAACAAGGAACTATTATTCTCTATAATTGGAAGATGCAATGTATTTAGCAAGTTTGATTTAAAAAGTGGATTTTGGCAGATTGGAATTGTTCCAGCTGACAGGTACAAGACGGATTTTTTGGTACCTCAAGGCCAATATCAATGGAGGGTTATGCTGTTTGGTCTGAAAAATGCCCCCTCAGAATTCCAGAAAAGAATGAAGGATATTTTCAGACATTTGCCATTTGTGATTGTGTACATAGATGATTTACTTGTGTGCTCTGTAGATATTAAACAACATGTACAACATTTGAAGCAAGTTTATGATCTAGTATTCAAACATGGTCTAGTGCTAAGTAAATCAAAGTCTTGTTGGGCACAGACTAGGATTGAATACCTTGGTCTAATCCTTTCCCAGGGAGCAATTGAGCTCCAAGATCATGTCCTCAAAAAGTTAGCAGAATTTCCTGATGAAATTCTAGATCAAAAGAAGTTACAGAGATTTTTGGGTTGTCTGAACTATATAAGACAATTCTATGAAAGCCAGGCAAAGGATGTCAGAATCTTACAGAAAAGATTGAATAAATCTTTGCCCTAAAATTATAAGATGAACCAAGCTGTTCAAATAATTAAACAAAAGATCCAGCATTTGCCCAGCCTTCATCTTCCAGATCTATCAGTGAAACTCATTCTAGAGACAGATGCCTCTCATGAGACATGGGCTGCAGTTCTGTTACAGAAGAATGGTCCTAAACTGGAAGAAGTATGTTTATATACTTCTGAGTGCTTCACTGATACAGAGTCAAAATACCCTTCTTCTCACAAAGAGATTCTAGCTGTAAAAAATGGAATCAAAAAGTATAGAATATTTCTCAAGCCTATCCATTTTATAGTTAGAACAGACTTAAAGCATATGAAGGGAATGTTGGCTAATCATAAATTGTTAGAACAGGGAAATAACAGGGTACTGCGTTGGAGTCTCTGGTTAGAAGGTTATGACTTTGATATTGAATATAAACCAGGGAAGGAAAATTGTGTTGCAGACCTGTTAACTAGAGAAGCCGCTCCTAATAAAGATCAGATAAAACAAATTAGATGGCTTCATCCCCCTTGAATGCTATCTCAAGGGAATCTCTACCGGGATTCAAATGGATTCTGGTTTGTACATCATGTAAATATTGTCTTTGTTTTGATTGTTTAGCTTGTTGTATCAAGAATAGTCCAGCTAGTTTATCTATACTATCAGCATGGGTTGATAATACTTGTGGCTTAACATCCTATGGCAACTACTTCAAAGAACAGAGAGATTTGTTCAGGGGAATAATGACTGGTGGTCCTTACCAGGGTCAAGTTTACATATGTCTATATACTCCATATATTACATATCAGGATTATTGCGTGATCCTTCATCAAATTAAATATGATGGATGTGTATGGATAACATTTGAATGTGATATTTTCAAAGACTAGTATTATTCTTGGTCAGGATGGTTATATCTTCTGTTCTAGAACTATTGTCCACGAGATGCTGATTTCTTCAACCAGACAAACAGAGATGCTTTTAAAATTTGGTTTCATGCAGAAGTATGCGAAGCTGCCCAACACGAAGCATGGTTTGTTTTCAGTCTAACTTTTATGGGTAGTAATTTGCAGTATGCCCCATCAAGTTCTGCAGATCCTTGTTACAAAATTTCAAGCAATTTTTATGGTTCTACATGCATACCACCAGATGAGTCAATTCCAGCTATGCAGGGATCACCCTTTTATGAAACCTTCAACAGTATGCCACCTTTCTCATCCGACCACAGTTCTCCTCCATCAGATCATGATTATAACAACGATTTCTCCTTTGATTCTGTTGCCAATGATAATATAAATAATGCGTTGGAAGCATGATGGACCCTTATGTCCTTTCTTGTATCTGGCTTGTCTGCCACTCAATAAAAGATTGTAATAATTCATGTCTATCGGGCCGACAGTGGTGTCCCGACGGTTCGTGGGTTCCGTGAACTCCACAATGTACAAAGTCTACTTTAGATTAAAGTAGATTCTTAATCTTACTGTGTCATCCGTAAAAGTTATGATGGGTCCCCATATGGCCTAGACTCCAAGGGATGAGATAACAATTGTTGTCCACAGTTGCCCCATCTAGATTTTTCGGATTAGCTTTTGACTGGCAGTTTCCCGTAGCATGTCACCGGGAACCTGCTATGAGTGCTATAAATAATGGTCCTCACCTCTCATTTCTTCAGTCGAAAATTTGAGGAGTCTGAGAGAGAGTCTAGTCCGAGTCGAGCAATGCATATGCTCTTTGCTTCTCTTGCCTTCGAGATCCTGAGGTAGCAAATCAAAAGCACTGATCTCAAGTGTAAAGAAGTCTATAATTAGTCCTGGTCCGCTCTGGTATGCGTCCTCTGGTATATATATATATATATATATAT
>ML776882.1:1192141-1220802 GCA_009831015.1 Picea engelmannii
TTTCACTCATATAACGACACATTCTCGACCAATTTTGAAATCCATTATTAAGGGGTCGAGCAATATAATTATTATTGGCGTACTTGTTAAAAAAACAAAAATAGACCGCATACATTGGCTTTGTGCAGTGGCTTTCTTTCAAAGTGGAACTATAGTGAATCTATTCTAGATCATTCACTACTTATTTCAAGCTTTTTCACAGAGCTGGAACTGACCTTGAATGAATTCACGATGGTCGGAAGGTGTCTGTCCGTAAGGTGTGAATTAATAGGCCGGAAGGAGAGGAGCAGCTTTCGCTAAGGAAACTACGGGTGGAAATAATAAAGATGTGAGAGAAAAAAACCTCAATTAATAACTTATATAAGTTATTATTAAAGTTACATTAGTTAATTTTTATAATTAAATTATATAAGTTAAATATTATAATTAAATTATATAATTTATGTATTATATATTACTATTATAATAAATTTATATCTTATAAGTGGGACCAATGGTTAAGAACATGTGTTTTCTCATAAGAGGTCACAAGTTCAAATCCAGAGGGGGGTTAGGGTATGTATACCTCCGTAGACTTTACTAGTCCAAATCGTTGTGTGGAGGGGGTCACATACACCAATTTGGTGTATGGCTTGGTCGTGACCTTAAAAATTGATTATTATTGTTATTTTTATTATTATTAGAGTCATATAAGTTATATATGTGAATTATATACTATAATTTATTAATAAAGTTGCATAAGTGATATATTATGTTAAGTTATATAATCTATATAAGTTATGCATTAATTATATATATATATATATATATATATATATATATATATGAGTGGGCTTAATGGTTAATAACGTGTGTTTCCTTCTAAGAGGTCACGAGTCCAAATCCAAACGAGGGTAGGGTATGTATACCTCTGTAAACTTTAGCAGTCAAATCGTTGGGCAAAGGGGGTTCATTGTCCCACAAACAATGTAATGCTTCCCTCCTCTTGAAAAGGATCTTGAGAGACTTAGTAGTCTAGTTGTCCCCTCTAGACTATAGTCTCATGGATAAAGGGGACTAAGAGGTGCAAAAATGGTCACTCAGGAGCTAAAAGTTATATTATTAAAGTGAGGAGGAAAATGAGGTTGGACACCTTCATAAGTAACTCAAACAAATGAAGACAATATACAAGAGGAAGGTGAAGAGGAGATAATGCACAAACAACCAAGGATTAAGAAGGCAGTTATAGCATCCATAAGTGGGTGCAAAGGTTTAGTACATTCAAGATAAGATGAGTTCTCCAAGGGCAAAGGGTTACATTGTTGATTGATGGTGGAGCTTCCCATAACTTCAATAATGTGGCCTTGGTGAGCAAGATACATCTACCCACTATTGAGTTTGATGGATTTATGGTGGAGGTAGTAGGAGGGAACACCATGCTTTCTAACAAGTATATTCCCCAAATGAATATCACCCTGCGAAAGTACAGTTCAAATCAGGACTTATATGCGATGGATCTTCCACACACTAATGTGATACTGGGAGTTCAATGGCTTAGCACCTTGGGACCCATTACTACTAATTACAAGACCATGGAGATGTCCTTCAACTTTGAAAAAGGAAAAAGGGTGACAAGGGAATGACATAAAATTCACCCAAGGTAGTTTTAGCAAAGCGTATGAAAGCAGTTTTCAGACATGTGTGGCTTATGCAGTGGAGTGTTTGGTGGTCACTCAAAATGCCCAAGAAAAGCACCACTCCTAGCCAAGCAACATACAAAGAATAATTAATAAGCATAGGAAGGTTTTTGGGCCTATTCCCCCATGGAAGCCTCTAGATAGGGGATTTAAGCACATCATAGAGTTGGATGAAGGAGGCAAACCAATTATCACTACACCATACAGGAACCCCAAGAAGTTCAAGGATGAAATTGAAAAATCCATCAAGGATTTATTGGATATGAGCTACATTAGACCAAGTTTCAGCCCTTTTTCATGTTCAATAGTATTGGTCAAGAAGAAAGATGGTACCATGCACATGTGTATTGACTACATAGCTCTAAATAAAAAAACCGTCAAAAACAGGTATCCCATTCCCCGGATAGATTACCTATTAGATGAGATGCATGACACAGTATACTTCACCAAAATTGACTTGTGCTTTGGATACCATCAAATCAGAATGAGAAAACCATACGTGCACAAGACATCTTTTAGATGTCACTATTCAAATAATGAGTTCCTTGTCATGCCTTTTGGGTTGACCAATTTGCCAACCACCTTCCAATCCTACACGAACCATGTATTTAACAAACAGTTGAGGAAATTCCTACTAGTCTTCTTTCATGACTTGTTGATTTACAGTAGGACATGGGAAGATCACATCAACCATGTGGATGAGATCTTAAGCATCATGGAGGAAAATTCTTTGTATCCCAAAGAATCAAAATGTGAAATTGGGATGACTGAAGTTCTTTACTTGGGACATATCACTGGGGAAAATGGGGTATAGGTTCACCAGGAAAATATCCAAGCTATAATTGATAGGCCTAAACCTAAAACACTTACAGAGCTCAAGGGATTTCTCGGTATTTGCAGCTATTACAGGAGGTTTGTTAAGGGTTTCTCTCAGTTATGCGCACCTTTCACTAATTTGACAAAAAAGGGTGCATTCAAGTGGAGTAATGAGGCACAGTTGAATTTTGATAAAATGAAGAAGGTAATGAGCACTTGTCCTATATTATCTTTACCAGATTTTTCTCATCCCTTCATTCTGGAGTGTGATGCATCAGGTGAGGGGATTAGAGTTGTACTCATGCAGAATAGGCATCCTATTGCCTACGAGAGCCAAAAACTAAGAGGGTCTAAGTTTCTATACACAATATATGACAAGGAAATGTTAGCTATAATGCATGCATCGGCCAAATTCAGACAATATTTGGTGGGGGCGAAATTTGTGGTCATGACAAATCATAACAACCTCAAGTACTTACCATATTTTTCTCAGCCCTTCATTCTGGAGTGTGATGCATCAGGTGAGAGGATTGGAATTGTACTCATGCAGAATAGGCATCATATTGCCTATGAGATACAAAAACTAAGAGGGTTTGAGTTTCTATACACAATTTATGACAAGGAAATGTTAGCTATAATGCATGCATTGGCCAAATTCAGAAAATATTTGGTGGGGGTGAAAATTGTGGTCGGGATAGATCATAACAACCTCAAGTACTTCCTAGAGCTGAAGGACCTCAATGAGAGACAATAAAAGTGGGTGAGTAAGATTCAGGCCTATAACTTTGACATAGAATTTGTCAAGGGAAAAAATAATGTGGTAGCAGATGCTTTTTCTAGAAGACCTTCAACCTATTCCATGTTAGAGATATCAGTTGATTGGAAATCACATCTATTGGTATAGTATTCAAAAAAAACGTTTGCATGGAAAGTGATGGATGGACAGGTACATGAATATAGAAGATGTCATATATTACAAGGGGAGGATTTTTTTTGTTCCTGAATCCTTGTTCAAGAAGAGGGTGCTTCAAGCATTTCATAACTCACCACTAGCAGGGCATCAAGGATTCCTTAAATCATATAGACAGATACAAGAAATATTAGTTTGGAAAGGTCTCAAAGAGGATGTCACGAACCACATTAGGGAGTGTATCACATGCCAACAGAATAAGGATGAATACACCCACCCAGCAAGTCTATTGCATTCTCTTCCCATTCCGGAGCATAAATGGGAAAGTATATCCATGGATTTCATTACAAGATTACCCTAGGCACAAGGTAAGGATTGCATTTTTGTGGTAGTATATAGTTAGAAAAAATTTTCTCATGTTTTTTTCATCTCCATGGACTATAGCGCATCTCAAGTGGCAATTTTATTTTTCAAAGAAGTCTTCAGGTTGCATGGGCTTCCCAAGACAGTTGTGAGTGATAGGTATAGTAGATTCATGAGCACCTTTTGGCAAGAGTTATTTCGGCTATTGGGTACATAATTGATCCTCAGCACTAGTTATCATCCACAAACAGATGGTCAAACTGAGATAGTCATCAAGTGGGTGGAGGGATATCTCCGATATTATGTGTCAGGGCAACAGAAAGAGGGTCAAGTGGCTACACTTGTGTGAATATTGCTACAATACCACTCGCCACATGCCCATTGGCATGTCTCCTTTCATAGCTTTATATAGTTATGAACCCCTCACTTTTGTAGAGATTGTTTTTGGAAATAGTAGAGATCCTATGGATAAGGAGTGGATACAGGAAAGTTGGGACATACTTACAGAGCTCAAAGATCATTTGCAAAGGGCTCAAAACCAACAGAAGCTATATGCAGATAGACACAAAGTGGAGTGTACTTTTGAGGTGGGGGACTTAGTCTATTTGAGGCTCCAGTCATACATGCAAGCATCCATAAAGAAAAATGGCACTGAGAAGCCCAAACCCTGCTTTTATGGGCCATACAGGGTGAAAAGAAAGGTGGGGGTAGTTGCATATGAGTTAAAGTTACCATAGGGAAGTAAAATCCATATTGTCTTCCATGTATCATGCTTTAAAAGGGCATTGGGGCAACCTATTATAGCTAATGAGGGATTACCTCTAGTAAACGAAGGACAACTAATCTTGATTCCATAAGAGATCTTGGAGGTGAGAGCGAAAAGGTTAAGGAACAGGGACATCAAGGAATATCTAATCAAATGGAAGAATTTTCCTATAGAAGATGCCACTTGAGAAAGTGAACAGGTTCTCCAACAGACAGATTCATAATTTCTTGAGGGAAAGCAATTCCCAGCAGGGGAGACTGTAAAGTTCCCCTCCTCTTGATAGGGGTCTTGATAAACTTAGTAGTCTAGTTGTCCCCTCTAGACTATAGTCTCATGGATAAAGGGGACTAAGAGGTGCAAAAATGGTCACTAAGGAGCTAAAAGTTATAGTATTAAAGTGACTTTAGAAAAAAGGAAAATAAAAAGCTAATTGGATAAATAATTGACCTTAGAATCCAATTAAATAATTTAAGTGAAAATTAGAAGATGGAGGTAGAAAAGGAGAGGAGGGCGCCTCACTCCTCATTCATGTCATTTCTCATTTTGCATCTTTGAGCTCTGCAACTTAGACGTTTTGAGGGTTTTGAGTAAACAAACCCTAAAGATCAGCAAGGAGGTGAAAGATTTCTCTATTCCTGATCCAAGCTTGGTCAAGGTGGTGAAAGATCCCACCCTCACCATTCTACTTAGTTTTAGATCAAGTTCAGAAGTGTATTGTTGAAGTAGGGCATAGGTTTGGGCTTTCACCATGAAGAAATGACCTAGATGATTGACATGTGGCTTTGGGAAGCCTAACTACACTTCTCCAACACCATCGACTTGCTCCTAGTGTCAAAATGTCCCCTAAAGGGGTGACATCACCTTAAGTTAGGGTTTCTTTTTGTGTAAAAATTTTTTTTAAGTGAATTGTTTAATATTATTTGTGTAAAGGGGCAAGATTAGGGTTGTTGACCCCTAATCTTGTGGTTTACCCTAAAATTATGAGGACAAACTATGTTAGTGACATTTTGTATAAATAGAGATCATAAGATCTCATTTTCAATCATATCTCTCCCATCTGGAAAGGCCTTGGACTGAAATTTTCACTATCTTTGGCTATTTTCTCTCTTGTGCTCTTGTGTATGGCTACTTTCTTGGTTGTTGGTTGGTGGAAGTGATGTGCTAGCTTTGGAAGGCTCTTCTTTTGCTATTGTGGTGGTTTGTCTTAGCATTTTTCCTTGAATTGGTAAGGCTTTTACTTTGTGCTATCATTTGTTATTCAAGTCAAGGTTATTTTGCTAGAGGTAGGTGGGAAGTATAAGGGCATACACCCCCACCTTAGGCTCCATCATTTTATGCTTAAGTATTGTTGATTTAATAAGGGTTTACTAAGAGAAGTATAAATGCATACACCCTCTCAGTCTAAACCCTCGCTAGAGATACTTGCCTTGGGGAGTAAGAGGATTTACACCCCCCCAAGGAGGTAGTACCTCTAGCTCTTTCTTTTCCTGACTCCATTAGCCCAATCATTAAAGGCACTAGTCATCACTTTCTGCATTGAAGATATTAAATTGTTGCTTTGGGAAACGTGAAATTTTGTGATTTTGAGGTTTTTCCTAGTGGAATCAAATCTATGCTATAAATGTTTGCTTGAGCCACTAGTGTATTTCAATTCTCCAAGTATTTCTTGTTGTTGTTACAAATTTAACCTACAGCCATTGGGGTTGCAAAAAACCCTAACCAAACTCTTCAATAACTCCTAATTTAACTGTTGAAAATTGCCTAAAATCTGCCCACATAATCTACTAAGTACAACACATCTTTTGGCAAGTTTTGAGAAAGTTTTAGTGGTTAAATCTCTTGCTGTAATAGCAAGTTTGTTACAGCCATAAGGCTGATAAATATCACTGCAGCTAGTTTTTTATGACAGCCTTTCTTTTTGTGCTAAAGTCTTGTTCTATCATTGTGGAGCTAAACTAGTTTTTACTAGTTTGTCTCGTGCTTATTCAATTGGACATTTTAGCACTTACATTGCACCCCTTATTATCTTTCATGTGCTGATATATATCATTGATTATTGCTTCAATTAGGGATAGAAACATTAACTTTCTTGTCCACCTAACATTACTATATGCAAGTGTAGCTTTTCTTGTGTTTCGGGCAGGTGCAAACACCTTTTGCAGGCATCCAAAGACTTGGCAACCATTAACCACCCAGAGACGAGTCATCAAAGCCATATTTCCTCTTCCATCACTGACCTTTAGGGAATACTTCACTTCTTTCCCTTCCATCCATATCAATCCCCCTAGGGTCACTGAGATCGTCTCCCTAGAGTGACATGGTCATCTTCAAAGTGTGGGGCATAAATCGAGGTGACATTGGGTATAGTGCCCTTAGCTGTTTCCATTTTGGTGGTTGGGTCGAGCTTTTCCCAACCTACAACTTGTGCGATAACAGGGACATTACAAACAAGGGGGTCTCATACACCAATTTGGTGTCTGGCTTGACCCTAACCTTAAAAATAAATTATTATTATTATTATATGCTATATATTTAAAAATTTGTATATATTTTTTAATTTTTATGTCAATTGGGTGCTCGGGTGGTTGGGAGGAATGATTGTTATTGTCCCCACCCAAATTAAATTCTCACAAGTGACATGTTGACATGTTGAGCTCTTAACAACTATATTATTGTAATGGCTTCAAGTCTTGTTGTTGACCGACCTTTTTCTAGGTTTTATAACTTAGAAAAAATATTTTATTTTTTTATTTTTATCTAAATTTTATTTTTCAAAATTATAAAAATACATCTTTATTGTTTGTACTTGTCGTATCCTAGTCGTATCCAGATCCTGGCATTTCAAAAAACTGATGGATCTGTATCGTATCCGCACCCGTATCTGAATCCTGGTAACTTAGATTTTGGGCATTAAATTCATGTGTACTTGTGTATGATTCAATTGTTGTTTTATATTCCATTGTGATAAGTTGTTAGGCAACTCAGTGTGTTTATGTTCACAGTTCAAATTGTACAATTTTGTGTATACTGTTGAGAACCTATACCATACCTGAGGTGTGTGTGCACCGAGCTTGTGTGCACCTCGAAATATAACATTCCTATGATAGGATCAGGCTCCATTTCATTTTGGATGCAGTGATGTTCTTGATTTGAATGACATTTTGTTTATTCCTGGGTTGAAGAAAAATATTCTTTCAATTTCTTCTTTTTCATATCATAAATGCGCTATTAGTGATTGTAGTCTAGCTAGTCTAAGGACTTAAGCTAGAGGTGTGCAAGATGGTGGCCTTTATAGGTTTCTTTCTAATCCTATGAAACTTGTACATTCCAGCATGAAGTTGGATGAGTTTTCTATCTTTGAAGAGGAATATGTAGAGCATGCATGGCAAGATGCAATGGAGACAAGTTGAGAACCTATTGTGGATTCAATGATATTCAAAATACAAAGAAAAAATTGTGGCAAGAGGATTCTCTCAGGGAGAGGGAGTTGACCTTGATGAGACTCTTGGTCTAGTTACTAGAGGATTCTCACAAGATGAGGTAGTTGGTTGTGTTGAGGTTGATGCTTCAGTGGTCAGAGGTTTTTAGGTACATGGGAAACGTAACCATGATTGCAAGTTCTTCATATTTTGGGCCCGTGATGTGAAAGTGAGGGATGATGGAGTTAGGTAGGTGGTCTACAATCCAAATTTATGCTCCATATTCATAGGTTGTCAACATCATCTAGAGGTTCGAGATGCTAGGATAGCATATCATGCTTTAGAATACAGTGAGATTTCCAAAGCTTACAAGATTCATATTCCAACATAGTGGAAAAATGTGGTGAGAAAACATGTGAAGTTTGATGATTCTCCTTCAATGATTGAAAGGAGAGAGGGGGTTGTTATTCTAGAGGTTGATTAAGAGGTAAAAGTTGAGTCAAATTCAAGAGTGGACGAGGTGATATTAGGGATGGATAATCCCTCACCTACTACCCAACGTGAAGGAAGTCAATATTGCTAACTCAAATATTACAAGATACACATGAGCATGAAGAAGCACCCAGAACTTCATTACGGGTGAGTATACCAACTAGGAAATATACCTACTCATATTGCATTGGTTTCTTCTATTTGTGAACCCTCCATTTGTTCCTTGATGGAGGAGTATCATCATTGGGTAATTTTTCCTTTCTAGAACCCAATGGTTGATCAATATTCTTTGCATGTGTGTTGGGGGGGCTATCATATTTGACGATCCTCCCCCAGTTGTTTTCTCTATTTTTAGTGGTTTTCTAATTTAATCCCGCATTAGGGGATTACAATTTTGGTAGATGTCAAATACCTAAACTATTGTATATATTGTATTGTGAATGGTGAAATTAATACAATCAAGAGTTGAAATGTGTGACACCAAGGAAGGGTAGTTTCCCCCAGTAGGTCCTATGGGTGCAACCAAAGTAAGGGAAATTCTTGAGGAAGGATTATGTGTTTGGATCTGTAAAGTTTCAAGTGAGCCTATGCATTTCTCTTAAAATTTCAAATGAGCCTCTATTTATAGGAGGTCTTTCCTAAAATGTTTGTCCACATTACATTAGGGTAAAACACAATTAGGGAGGCCGACCTCCTCTAATTGCCCCTTTACATTTTCAAAATTCAAATTTACAAAAAGATTCCCCAAAAAGGGATGACATCGAGCCCTAATTAACCTCCAAGTGAGATGTTTTGGCCACTCGAAGAAGTCATTGGGCCTCCAAAGGCCATGGACAAAGCCACTTAGTTGATCTCTAATGCATGGCAAGAATCTCTCTCTTTACCAAAATGTGCCAAATCATCATTAAATCATCACCACCTTCATGAAACCCTAGCCCCCAAGTGTGACGTCATGCCCTAAAGGTGACATTTTGAGCCTCCAAGGTAAAACATTGGGAAACAGGGGGCTAGCTCTGCTTCCTTGAGGTGCCTGGACTCGTTACCTCATGGAGAAAGATATGTTATCCTCTGTGAGCCAAGCTGATGTAGTGAATGGTGCAACCATCGATCTCATGGTGATGAGCAGTGTGATGTGGGGCTTTGTTAGCTGGTCTGTTTCTCAGTACTCCATGTCTGCAACCTAAGGGCCTCGAGACATCATCTCCTTAATTATCCCTAGAAATGGGGGGATAACAATGTGGTTGGCAGTTTGCTGTATGCAATGGTTTACACTACACCGGACATTGCACATGCAATGGGAGTTCTGAGCAGATATGTCAAAACTAGGGAATGAGCATTGGACATCAGTAAAGAGGGTTTCAGATATTTGTGTGGCACTACTACTTATGAATTGTGCTACCAAGGAAGACCAAGATTGGACTAAGTGTTGGACATACAAGGGTTTGTTGATGCATATTGTGTTGGAGATCTTCTACAAGTGGGTATGTGTTTAACCTGTTTGGAGGAGAAAGCAATTGGATGATCAAAAGACAGGCTATAGTGGCACTCTCCACTACATAAGTTGAATACATGGAAACCACTCATGTAAACAAGGAAGCAATATGGTTACATAGATTGTGTTCAAATATCGAGTTGGTACAACAAGCAGTAAGATTTTATTTTGATAGTCATAGTGAAATCTTCCTAGCAAAGAACCCATCTAATCATTCAAAGACAAAGCATATTGATTTTCAATATCACTTTGTGAGATATGTGGTTGAAAACAAGAAGGTGTTTATGGAGAAGGTTGACACTTTGAAAAATGTTGCAAATTCATTGACAAAGTTTGTGAGGACCAAGAAGTTCTCCTAGTGTAGAGAAATAATGGGAATTTATTTCCTGTATTGTTGACTATGTAATCTTGTGACCCCCTGTGTGCAAAGAAAACAACAAGTGGGAGAATGTTGGGTGTTTCCCCTCCATGCCTAGGGATATCTAGAGGAGATTATCTATCATGGGCCACAATGAAGACAGTGATCCTAATAATGATGATGATCAACATGTCCACTCATGGCATCCCAAGAGCCCCCCTACATACGCCTCTTTCACTCTTGATCAACAAAGCTCATCACATCCAATTAGCACAGTCTTTGGGAGATGGTAAGCCAACGTCATCATGAGGTAGATTATTCCTTCTGTCATATGAAGTGTTATGCTTAATAATCTAGGCATGTGAATGAGGATCATTGGTTGAGGTTGGATAATGAATCATAAGATCAAGAAGTTATGTGTGTTTCCTTGTTTCACCTTAGTGGCCATAATTTGTACTCTAGTCCTTTGTTGCCACCTCCAAGAGGAAAAGGGGTATTACTCAGGGTCCCTCACAAGGGTAACGTTCTATTTCTCCACCATACACTTAACATCCTGGATCCTGTCATGGTGATTAGGTAATGGGTGTGAAAGGGGGCCCCTATTATGCCAAGACAACTTAATGTTGGTGGGGATCACTTAAGTCAACATGAGATTAAGTCACAACTGTTGGAGATTAAGACATGATATTAAGTCCTCACCATCAGATCTAGATCTTGAGAAGAATATCTAAGGGCTAGGATCAAATAAGAGCAAGGCTAGGGTTATAATACACTAAGAAGGCATCACTTCTCACATCTCCAAGAAGAAGTCGACCAGTTGAGAAAAAGGGCAGTGCTTCTTGAGAGATTGAGTGATAGGTTGAGTCGAACCTATCCAGAAGGAGCTGAGTAGGGTTTAGAGTAGACCAATTTGAGTCATCTCAAGAAGGTAGGGGTCAAGCAAGGGACCAAACACCCTTCAAAGTGCATAATATCTGAAAGAGGGTGGAGGCACAATCTGCCAAGGAGAAATCTACCCACCCAAAAATCGTACCAAGAAGTTGGAAGTCCGTATGATTGGTATGTGTTAATGTTTAATACATTGTTATAGATGTTTGCATTTCATTAGATAACAATAGCATAATCCAAGATCACTGAGAAATACACAATCACAAGAGACACAAAATTTATCCTGGAAAACCCTCCAAGGGAAGAAAATCCAGCAAAACTTCCTTAATATAGATAGTCAATACAATGCCAAGAGATCTCTTATGCTAATACAGAAATTCCTCTCCTAGATATGCATCACTCTCTCTCTCCTTTGTCGGTAATAGATCAGAACTTGTCTCTCAAACTGAGCAAGTGAGTTATGTCTAAGTGAGGCGTTAGCCTCCTTTATTTATACAAGTCTGGCACGTGTGAAGTGTCTCTTCACTGGCAGGGCCGACTTCTAAAACTAGGTGGGTAAACCCACCTTTATTATATTTCTGGGTCTCTTTAATAACTATTGTGGCCGACTTCTTATTCTACCTATTACAATTGTCTTTTGACCGATCTGCAAAAGGGGATTTGGTCCTATTACAATAACCAACATGATCAATCCACAATGGGTATTGATCCTATGAATAATATATTAATAATAATAAGAATACTCTTTGCAGTTACAATATTTCAACAATCCCCCTTAACAAGAAGGGTATTCTTTAGCAGCATCATGCGAGAGAGAGAGAGGAAAACATCATCAATAGCATCAAGTGGGAGGACAACATCATCAATATCATATTGGCTGGCATATCCATAAATCATCGGAAGTTTTCTTCATCAGCAACATCATCATTCTCAAAGGAATGCCATCATCATCTGCATCAATATGTATTAGTAAAAAAAAACTGATACATCATCATCATCACAGCACAAGGCTGGCTCATCATAGTACAAGACTAGCTTTACGTCATAGTTGTCAAGCTAGAAGCTTAGTACTTGTCTCATCTCATCGTCTTGCTTTATGTCAAAGCACTCAAGCTAGAAGCAAGATACTCGTCCTTCTTTACGTCACAACCATCAGGTTGGAACCAGGATACTAGACTAGCTTTACGTCACAACTATCTAGATGGAAGCTTAGTACTAGTCTCATATCATCGTTTTGCTTTACATCACAGCACTCGAGATGGAAGCAAGATACTCGTCCTACTTTACGTCACAACCATCAGGTTGGAAGTAGGATACTGGACTAGATTTACATCATAGTTGTCTCACTGGAAGCTCAGTACTAGTCTCATCATATCATCTTCCTTTATGTCTGATAGCTTGGTCAGAAGCAAGGAACATCTCTTCTTGCTTTACGTCCGACAACTTGGTCAGAAGCAAGGAACATCTCTTCTTTATTTACGTCTAACAACTCGGTCAAAAGCAAGGAACATCTCTTCTTTCTTTACGTCTAATAACTTGGTCAAAAGCAAGGAACATCTCTTCTTTCTTTACATCTGACAGCTCGGTCAGAAGCAAGGAACATATCTTCTTGCTTTATGTCTAACAACTCGGTTAGAAGCAAGGAACATCTCATATTGCTTTATGTCTGACAACTCAATCAAAAGAAAGGAACATATCATCTTGCTTTACGTCTGACAACTCGGTCAGAAGAAAGGAACATATCATCTTGCTTTACATTTGACAACTTGGTCAGAAGCAAGGAACATCTCATCTTGCTTTACATTTGACAACTTAGTCAGAAGCAAGGAACATCTCATCTTGCTTTATGTCTGACAAATCGGTCAGAAGCAAGGAACATCTCATCTTGCTTTACGTCTGACAACTAGGTCAGAAGCAAGGAACTCATCTCATCTTGCTTTACGTTTGACAGTTGGGTCAGAAGCAAGGTACTCGTCCTACTTTACGTCACAACCATCAGGTTAGAAGCAGGATACTAGACTGGCTTTACGTCATAGCTATCTAGATGGAAGCACATTTCTGGTCACATCACGTCATCTTGCTTTATGTCACAACCATCAGTTCGGAAGCAAGAGATGTCTCATCTCAGCATCTACTCCCCCTTTCAAGGAGGGTCCTTTCGGACTATACCAAGCTTATCTCAGAAGTAATCAAACTTCACATGAGATAGGGGCTTGGTCAACACATCAGCAACTTGTTTATCCGTGATAATGTACTGGAGCTTCAAGGCTCCTCTCTTGACCATGTCGTGGATGTAATGATAGCGGATCTCTATGTGCTTCGACCTGTCATGGAATACAGGATTCTTTTGCATCTTTATGTAGCTTGGGTTGTCACATAGAATCACGGTTGCTCTCATCTCCAAATCAAATAGGTCAGTCAGCAACTTTCGAAGCAATATAGCTTCGCAAATAGCAGAACATGCGGCAATGTATTCTGCTTCTGTTGTGCTGAGATCAACACTATATTTCTTCCTACTCTGCCATGAGATCATAGTTGATCCTAAACTGAAACAACATCCTGAAGTGTTTTTCCTGTCAGAAACACTTCCTGCCCAATCTGCATCAGTATATCCACTCAATGTGAAATTATGATCTCCATCATAGCTGAGACCATAATCTATTGTACCTTTGAGGTACCTCATCACATGTTTTGCAACCACTAAGTGAACATGTCTGGGTTCTACCAGAAAATGACTCAAGGCGTTCATGGAAAAACAAATGCCTGGTCTGGTGTTCATCAGGTACATCAATGATCCAATAATCTGTTTATATAGTGTGGCATCAATCAATTATGACGACATATTGACCAGTAGCTTCAACTTCACTTCCATGGGTGTATTCATGGACTTGCATTCCAGCATGTCGAATCTCTTTAAGATTTCGATCATGTGCTTCCCTTGGTTAAGGAATATCCTCTCAGGACTCTTCCATACCTCAAGACCTAAGAAATAATGCATTAGGCCAAGGTCTTTCATTTCAAATTCTGAGGCAAGTCTCTTTTTTACATTCAGCGATGGGATTTCTTCTCCAGTTAAGAATAAGTCATCCAAATATAGCAGTAATAGTATTGGCTCATTATTCATAATTTTGAAGTAGATATTTGAGTTTGCTTTACTCTTAGTAAAGCCTAAGCTCATCAAGAAACTGTCTATATGACCATACCAAGCTCTAGGAGCTTGCTTCAATCTGTATAAGGCTTTCATCAATCTATAGACATGAGACCTCTTTTCTTCAACCTCAAATCCTTGAGGTTTCTCTATATACACTTCCTCTTCAATGACACTATTTAGGAAAGTTGTCTTCACATCCATCTGGTGAAGCTTCCACTTCATCTTAGTTGCAAGAGCTATGATGGTCCTGATTGAAGTGTATCTGGCCATAGGAGCAAATGCCTCTTCATAGTTAATGCATTCCTTCTGGGAAAAGCCACGAGTGACAAATCTTGCTTTATACTTCTCAATACTTCCATCAGTAGCATGTTTTATTTTGAAGAGCCATCTAGAGGATACCACATTTTTATTCTTTGAACTGATTCCCATACTTCATTCTTCATTATGGATTAGTATTCCTCTGTCATGGCATCTGCCCATTCTTTTCTCTGAATGGGTTCTTCAAAGAAGGTAGGCTCCTTTTCTAGGAGGTCACACATCAAATTCATATAACTAAAGAATGGCTTTGGTCTTTTTACCTGTCTCATAGTTCCTTTGGGAACACCATATTTCTCTCCATCTTGAATAAGCTCTCTAGCCCAAGCTAGATTTATTTTATGGAGGATCATCATCTGAGGAGGTTCTTGCACTTCTACTATATCATGGTCTTCTAGAAGTTCCTCATCAGAGGAAGTTACGACTTCCCTTATTGGTTCTGCAGCTCTAGGAACCTCCCTCATTGCAGTATTGGGGATTACGAGTTCCTCTTCATATACCTCTTCAAGCTGGCACAATTTAGATTTCTTGAGCGTTGCATCTTCATCAAAGGTCACGTCCCTACTGATCTCAATGTGATGTTGACATGGTATATAGATTTTGAGGGCCTTGGAGACCTCACAGTATCCCACAAATATTCCCTTCTTTCCTGAAGGGTCCAGCTTGTTTCTCTTTTCTTTAGGTATATGAATAAACACTGGACAGCCAAATATTTTGAGATGGCTTACCTTTGGCTTATTTCCGGTGAACATCTCTTCCAGTGTCTTGAGCCCAATCGGTTATGCACATAAATAGCTGCCATTGTTGCTTCTTCCCATAAGCACATAGGAAGATTTGATCATGGATCATAGTCTTCACAGATTCTAGTATGGTTTTGTTCTTTCGTTCAGCTACATCGTTTTGTTGAGGATCCTCTTGACCCCGACATCTTTATAGAATTTCACAAACTCTTTTGAGGTATATTCTCCTCCATTATCTGACCTGAGTATCTTAATCTTCCTTATAGAAGGGTTCCCTATCAAGGATTTGAATTCGTTTAACTTGTTGAACACTTAAAATATATCCAGGTCTTTACGAGAATAATCATTAATGAATGATACATATTATACATACCCACTAATGGAGGATGATGGCATTGGGCCATATACATCTAAATGAATGAGTTCTAGGACTCCTTCTGCCTTGTTGTCCCTCTTCGAAAATAGGTTCTTGATGTTTTTTTTTCCTTGGGCACATCCATTGCATACGCCTTCATGGTCACCTTTGAGTTCTGGTAAACCTATGACTTCTTTGCATATGTATGGTAGTGCCTTGTAGTTGATGTGAGCTAATCTTCTATGCCAAGATTATTCAATGTTGTGGGTCATGGCAGCTCTTGAGTGACCCTTTAACTTATGCAAGCCACCTTCTTCTTTTCCAATGATGATTGCTTCATTTATGGTCTCTTCTTTAGCACATTGCCTTCTTCAACCTTCACTATAGCTTTCCTCAGGGTTATTACATGTGACCTGGAGCAAGGTCAACAAAACAACAAGCAAGAATAATATCCCTCTGATAATATAAAGAAATAGCATGAACAATCATCCCAGTAGCTCCTTTAGATCTATCACTTATAGTTTATTTGAAGCAAAGATTAAAGGTAAGGAATACAATACGAGATGAGGTCAACACTCTCATAGTGTTGTGACCAAGCATTCTTCCATGGCAACCTAGAACTAACACACGAGGTTTCTCCTAGAGGAGGTGTTAGTTGTATCAGGCAAAGCATTTACTTATATATGCTCACATGCTATCAAGTATAATATTTTACAATGTCTGTTATCTCAACTATAGTCATCAACTTGTCATGTGTACCTTTGAATCTTATGAATCTTGATTAATCAAACCTCGAGCCTTGTCCTTAAGAATGAGTGCTTTCTTTTCTTCCAGGTCTCCTTCACTCAAGTGGCAAGTGCTTTCTTCAACCTGTCTTCTGTACTAAGACAATACGCTATCTTGACAAAAGTTATGTTAGAGGATAAGCTCTATGATCAACTTTTAATCCTTCTAATAATTTGATCATAGCTTCAACATGAAACACTGATCAAGATAATGACAACTAGATACATATTAGAATAATCACACCTAGGTTGCATCATTCCTCTGAATGTGTTGGATCTTGAGATCCTTCCGGATCTATGGCAAGAGATCCCTTCTCCTGCAAATACTTCTTTAAAGTTTAACCATTAAACATATGTGAGTACACACCTCTAATAGCATTTGCAGGTGGTGGCACCATCTAGCAGCAGCGGTAATCATTACCAACTCTTTAAGAACTTCAGGGGTGACTACAGTTGCTACTACAACTAGTACTGCAACTGCAACTGGTTCTGAGACTGCAACTACAACTACAACTTAGGGTTTTATGAGGAAACCCTAATTTTTCAAACTTCGAATATTGAAATTCTGATCTAGGGGATAGATGCGTTGAGCTGAGGCGAATTGCCTGGTGTGTTTGGATCTGAGAAAATCCAACTTTTTCTCCTTCAAATATGATCTATGGATTTTTGGACTGGTGCTTCTGGTACCTCTAGTACTCTAGTACTTCTGGTACTTCTAGTACTAGTTTTCTGGTACTTCTGGTACTTTGTGAAACTAGGGTTTCACTTTCCAAGAGATCCAACCACTGAAAAGGTGTGTGGATGATGCCAAATTGATCCTTAGGGGAGGGTGCAACTTTCTAGATAGTTTTAGGGATGAAAAGATTCACTTTTGAAAAACCCTAATTTGTAGGTACAACAACAGTGACATTTTTCTCTTGTGAAAGATGCTTCCTTCAGCATGGCTCTGATACCATGTTAATGTTTAAGCCATTATTATAGATGTTTGCATTTCATTAGATAACAATAGCATAATCCAAGATCACTGAGAAATACACAATCACAAGAGACAGAACATTTATCCTAGGAAACCCTCTAGGGGAAGAAAACCCAACAAAACTTCCTTAATATAGATAGCCAATACAATGCCAAGAGATCTCTTATGCTAATACAGGAAGTTCTCTCCTATATATGCACCACTCTTTCTCTCCTTTGCCAGTAACAGATCAGAACTTGTCTCTCAAACTGAGCAAGTGAGTTATGTCTAAGTGAGGCACTAGCCTCCTTTATTTATACAAGTCTAGGACATGTGAAGTGTCTCTTCACTGGCAGGGCCAACTTCTCAAACTGGGTGGGTAAACCCACCTTTATTATATTTCTAGGTCTCTTTAATAATTATTGGGGCTAACTTCTTACTATGCCTATTACAATTGTCTTTTGACAAATCTGCAAAAGGGGATTCGGTCCTATTATAATAACCGACATGATCAATCCACAATGGGGGTTGACCCTATGAATAATATATTAATAATAATAAGAGTACTCTTTGCAGTTACAATATTTCAACAGTATGGATGGAGTAAAGCATCCAAGAAGGTACAGTACACATGTATTACACCAACAGAGTGAGTTTACTACAGTCCAGCATTAGAAAGAGATAGCTAGCGCTACAACTAGAAGGTGCCATAAAGCTGTATGACTGCCAAACAAGAGACCTGCGATTGTACGGAGTCATACAGGTCATACGACCTCCTTAGCTAGTATAACTGTGAAATTTTTTGTATGTATTCAGACCTATTTAATAAGGTTTTCCTCAGAGGAGTGGGGTTTTCGTAAATATTTGTGCTGGTATCTTTTGTGTGGCTGCTCTATGTATTTCACTATTTATGGTCATAGCATAAAATGTGTGTTTTCCAGCCTACTAATCAGATATGATAATTTCTGTTTTTGCAAGTTTATTTATGACTTTATGTTATAAAGTTTACATGGTATCAGAGTTGAACCTATGACAACCCCAAAAGAGTTGTTGAAGCTTAGTGCTCCAGGGACAAGGAAGGGAAAGTCGACCCAGCTATCACATAACCCCTGTTAGCCAAGTCAAGCTTCTTTCATCATAATGGTCAAGTTTTGACCTTGAGAAAGGGTGTTGTAGGGTCTACAACCCCTCCAAGTTGAAGAAGAAGGACTTATGAAGAGGGTCAACCCGTTCAGTCTAAGAGGGAGCAAGTTGCAGCTAGACTAGGATTGCTCAAGAGGTGTAGAGTTGAGAAGGATTTTTAGAATAGGCTAAAGTTGAGTAGCAAGATGACTACAAATCGCAGGTATGAGGACAGACTGGATGGTGCTCCCAACTATGTATAGTGGAAGTACAGGATGAAGAATTCTCTTCAAGAAAGAAAGGTATGGGGTATTGTTGAGAAGGATGCCACAATCCCCATTGATGCTAAGGTCAAAGAATTGCATTAATTTCTAGAGATCAAAGCTCAAAGTATTCTTCTAGATGGGGTGAAGGATCACCTCATACCCTATATTTGTGAGAAGCAAACAACCCATGAGATGTGGTCACATCTAAAGGGAATGTTTGAGGCTAAGCATGAGAGCAGAAATATGGCACTCAAGGAGAGACTTCAGCACACAAGGATGACAAAAGGGGAAGGTTTTGCAACCTATCTCACCAAGGTGAAACAATTATTAGATGAGCTTCTAGAAGTAGGAGTAAATCTCTCCCCAGCAAATATGGTTAGATCAGCCTTGAGAGGCTTCCCAAAGGAGTGGGACCCCTTTATTGTAGGAATAGTGGCCAGAGAAAACCTGTCAGACTGGGATAGGTTATGGAATGACTATTGCCAAGAAGAAATCAGAAGAGGCAGGGATGTATATGAGGATGTAGAGGAGGATCATATCGCGCTCACCTCCAAGAGGGGAGCCAAAGGCGGGAGAGGACCAGTTTCTAGAGGAGGAGCCACAAGTGGTAGGTCGATGAAGGATCTCTCACACGTTTAGTGTTATATGTGTGGAGAATTCAGGCATTATGCCAGCCAGTGCTCTCAATCCAAGAAGGACAAGTGAACTAAGGGTAGGAAGCAACAAGTGGTTGCTTCAGCAGAAGAGGAGGATCAGGATCAGGAAGAGAAGGAGCAACAGTTGTCTGCCATAGCTCACCATATTTCCAAGATGTTAAAGGATAAGTATACACTCTTCCTTGACTCAGAATACAAATCTAGAAATAGGTGGTACCTAGACAATGGTTCCAATTGTCACATGATTGGGGAAAGACATGCATTCCAGGATTTCTTAGCCCAAGATTTGGGTTATGTTAGATGTGGTGTACACTCTAGCATGGTGGCAGTCCGAGGAGAAGGGATAGTGTCAGTACAGATAGAATCAGGTATGTGAGTTAGTGTACTCTCAATATCATCTTTGGAGGATCAAGCCTACAGTGTCATCTTATTTGGTTGTGGTGTGCATATTCACTCTGTCAGAGGGAAGGCACCATGACCACCTGTGATGATAGGCATCGGTGAGGATCGCCTATACAGGCTGTGGGGGAAACCCATCTACAACTTCAAGTTTGGAAGTCTTGGGACATTTGGATCACTCTTAAGAGCATAGGAGACTCTCCTCAGCAGCCCCAAGTGGTGGGAGTGGGCTCAGTTGGAGGAGTGGGGATACTCATATGGTCTTAGTACAGGTGGCAGTAGCAGCTACAGAGTAGAGGAGATTGAGTATCCAGACTTAGAGAGGATGGGTCTATTAGATTCAGAGGGAGAGACTCACAGTGATGTGAATAATGGAGGAGGAAGCTTCAGTGGCAGTATATCCCTCTCTAAGAGAGAGGGTTAGAGTTTTTAGTTTGGGAAGGTACCTTCACACTAGGGGTGTCTAGTAGTGTGAAAGGGGGACACTATTGTGTCTAGACAACTTAATGTTGGTGGGGATCACTAAAGTCAACATTAAATTAAGTCCCAACCATTGGAGATTAAGACATGAGATTAAGTCCCCACCGTCAAATCTAGATCTTGAAGAGAAGATCTAAAGGATAGGATCGAATAAGATAAAGGCTAGGGTTATAATACACTAAGAAGGCATCACTTCTCACATCTCCAAGAGGAAATCGACCAACTGAGAGAAATGGCAGTGCTTCATTAGAGATTGAGTGACAGGTTGAGTCAAACCTGTCTAGAAGAGGCCGAGTAGGGTTTAAAGGAGACCAAATCGGTACATCTCAAAAAGGAAGGGGCTGAGCAAGGGACCAAATATCCTTCAAAGTGTAGAACAATTGAAAGAGGGTGGAGGCACAAGTTGTCGGGGATAAATCTACCCACCCAGAAATCATACCAAGAAGTTGGAAGTCCATATGACTAGTACATATGGAGTAAAGCGTCCAAGAGGGTATAGTACGGGTGTATTACACCAGTAGATTGAGTCTGCTACAGTCCACCATTAGAAAGAGATAGTCAGAGCTACAACCAGAAGGTGCCATAGATTTGTACGACTGCCAGACAAGAGACCCGCGACTATACTGATCCATACAGGCCATACAACCTCCTTATCTAGTATAACTATGACAATTTATGTATGTATCCAGACCTATTTAATAAGGTTTTCCTCGAAGGAGTGGGGTTTCTAGATATATCCAGTATCTTTTGTGTGGTTGTTCTAAGTATTTCACTGTTAATGATTATAGCATAAAATGTGTGTTTTCCATCCTGCTAATCAGATCTAATAATTTCTGTGTTAGTTGGTTTATCTATGAGTTTATGTTATAAAGTTTACAGGCGTTAGATCTAAAGTGAAGGTGAGATCTAAATCTCTTCCCTTGATCACTTTAGAGATCTAGGATTTAGGTTTAACTCAAAATAATAAAATGCAGCCTAAGTGAGAGGATGAGACACACAAGAGTGAGATCTTATTGATTGGGTGAGGAGCATCTCATCCAAGTGTGAGTGGGAAAGGTTAGAGGGAGGAGAAAAATGACAACAAGGGAGATAGAAGCCAAGTAGGCTTGGCTATTTGTTGCATTGTATTTTCCTCAAATGGGCCATTATCCCAAGATGGGAGCCCAAGGATTTTATTAATAAAATCAATTCAGATTTAGTTTTCCCTTCGGCTTGCATAGGCTCATCCTTCTGCCTAGGCTTGCATAGGCTTGCATAGGCTCATCCTTATGCCTATACACTTTTCTCTCTCTAACTCCAAGACCATTGTTGTGTTTGAGCTAGATCCTCTGGGAAAGAACAACACTTGTCCATCCTGGAACAAAAATGCATAGCCCTTCTCCTCAATTGTTGAGGATGAAAACACATTCTTAGCACCCATAGCACATTTGCCACTCTCAACACATCTCCTTACTCCATTTGGAATACCACTATTCCATATCCCTATACTACATGCCTAGTCTCCATACCAATATCCATGTACAAACCTGAGTCGGACACAGTGAAGCTCTCAAACAATTCGTGTGCCCCTTGTCATATGTCGATGGCTCCCGATGTATAAGAACCATGCAATCCTCCCAAGGAAAGCATCCCTCCTACCCAAGTCATGACCATCCAATGAACTTATGCCCAAGTCCATCATCCAAGTCACAAAACTCTCTATGTCTATGCACACGTTGCAACTAAACTTGTGTCCTCTCTCTGAAGTAGTCCCAAGCTATGGTTGGACACTCAGTCTAGTCCACTCTAGACCTTCGCGGCTCATCTCTGCAAGTGTTCTCAACCTCCTAGGTCAAATACCTCATACACTGTCACACATCGACTCACTGTCAAGCATGCAACTCTCTCGCCCAATGAAGAATCTCTCCTCAACCTACCATACACACGAAGCTTTCTCATATGTGTCAAAGCACCTAAGTTGCACCCATCACACCTCACTATGCAAAACCACTGTAAGTCCATCCACAGAGTTGGAAACCCGCTACACAACATACTGTTGTGAGCTAATCTCTTCATCAATCCACCAAAACTCCCAACCTGTCACACCCCCAAGATGCAATAGTTCCCAACTCCTCGCCTGGACAACCTGCTCCATGACTCAAACCAGAGACCATCTAACCTGCTACTACCTACAACAGACATTGTAGCTCCCTCTCAAAGTTGTCACCTGTGTATATAACTCAGATCCAACTACCCTTCTCAGAACCTCAAGCTGTGATACCATGTTAGATTTCAATGTGCACCTAGACTCGGTGCAGACACACCTTAGGTCTGTTCTAGGTTCTCAACAATGTTACCATCCTTATACACATGTACAAGCATGGAGAAGTATCCAACCCACTTGATGTGTCCTTGGAGGCACAAGCCTAAGTCCAAACCCACTATCACCTCAATATGGACTTATTTTGTCTAGGCTCACTCCTAGGGAAGCCAAGGGGGGTAGACCCTACTTAACTATGTTAAGGTTGAATTAGGATCTAGGAATTAATTTGGCTTTTTAAAGATGCCCAACCCAATTACAAGAAAATGCGAATGCAACTTTTCAAATGACAAGAAAATGTGAATGCAACTTTTCAAATGATAAGCAAACCTTATCTTTATGACACAAATATAGACTAGTGCCTAAAATATACCCAAGTTTAATTACAAAATTACAAAATATATCTACAAAGTGAAAGACAACAAGAGATATGTATTCAATGGATTTAAATAATGAAATAACTTAGTTTTAAACAACTAATCTAATATGAAAGAATACACTCAACACCATAAACAATGATACATCAACTCTTAAAGATATTCACAATGCATGGGATAGCATGAAATTGAAAATGCTTGGAAAAGTAACAACTTGAAAAGTGATCTGCTTTGAAAGTAAGATTGCACCACTTGAAAAGTAAATTGCTTTGAAAGTGAAGATGCACCAACTTGAAAAACAAATTGTTTTCAAAGTAAAGTTGCATAACTTGAAAAGTAGATCACTTTGAAAGTAAAGTGGTTCAACTTGAAAAGAAAGATAACTGAAGTGAAAGCGCAAATGTAGTGAATGTAGTGTGTAGGTAAATTTTAATCAATTTTAAGTCTCTCTTGAGTTAGGGGGAGTTAAGATGTGATATATGCAAGCCCAGACTATATGACTATCCCAAATCCATACCCCTTCAACCAAAAGGAAATGTTGGGTGTTCAAAAAGAAGGATAAACAAGGTCCTTCCCTAGCTCCTCAGGTTAGATCCAGAATGCTTGGGCGCTCAACAAGAGGGAGATGTAGTGTGGTGAAGACATCCCCGACTTCAACCTCAAGTCGCCTCCCAAGTCACCCTATTTTGGTGATTGAAAGAATGAAAGGACTGAGTGTCTAATTAAACTAGCCTCACAATCCCTTTCCCTTTATTTCTTTCCCAAATCCAAAAGTGGCAAGGGAAATAAATATGAGGCACAAGTTAAATTACTTTCCAAAGAAAATAAAGATCCTAGCCTCACGATATTGCAAGGCTGGCAGAGCCAAGCACAATGCAAGGTGTGGGCACAAATTAATAAATTAAATAACTTGAAATAATAATTTACAATGGCCTAGCCACACAACTTTGCCTTAAGGACAAAGGTGGGAAAAATAATGTAAATTAAATGACTATACAACTTCCCAACAATGGAACAAGGAGGAGGAACAAGCCTACCGATTTTGTACCAAGGTGGGTGAATGTAAAGGAAATAACTTAAATGGAAATAGATAAACTAGTCACAGAACCTTCTCTTTATGAGAGAAGTGGGGCAAAAAAAGAAAGGGAAAACAAAAAATTTAGAATGATCTAGCCTTACGATATTAGAATGATACCCAATCCATTGGAGGCTCCCTTGGAGTGTTTTGAGACCCAAAATGGGCAGCACTTCCCCTTGTTTTGGCGAAAATCTACAAAAAACCTGTGAAAATCTGGAAAACACTCAAAAACTCATTAATTTCAGTTAGTAGGTAAAACAAAAATTTTTAATATAAAAATCTGAATGTAAAATATGATTTTTTATGACTATTTTAGAACAGAAAATTGCCACAAATCAATTCGTAAAGATAGAAGTGGAAACAAAAAATTATTGGACGCTTATGTTGGTTGAATAAGCAAATTTCTAGATCTAAAATTTGCTTCTTCAAACCCTTTGGTGACCTACAAACGAGTGAAAACTTGCTACAAAACCAAATGAGGAGGTGAGTATACCAAACAGAATTTGTAAAATACTTTCCAAATCCTTTAAAATAAACTCACAAAAGAAATAGTAATACTACTATCAATTTCCCCAAGCAAAATACTTTGCTTGGATCTCCTAGTCTAGACAATGTAGCAAAAAAAGCACAAGAATAAAGCAAATATATCACCTCATGAAAGCATTAAGCACAACATCAAGAAGACTCCCAATGCACCATAGATATCCTCCAAAGCTTTTCTATTAATAAGAAAAAGGTTGTTGCAAATACTTGCAGCAAGATTTACAAAAAAGAATGAGAAAAAGAGAGATGTAGTGGAAGAGATTTGGGCAGCATAAACTTTCTCTAAGAATAGATAGATAAATGAGGAGGGGTAGGCATTATTTTATACTTGGGAGAGAAGAGAGACCCCTCTTGGATGAGCTCCAAGTGGCATCAATCAAGGGAAGAAGACAAAGTCAAGGAGGGCACACTTTTAGGGTTTTGGACAAGATTAGGGTTTGACGGTTGAGAGGGGAAGGGGGAAAACACCTTTCCCACTTACTAAACAAGAGGTTAGGCTCTAAGGGGGGCACACTTATGGTTTTAAGAGCCTTTTCCCTTTAATTTTTTATTTTGGCCGAGTAGAAGAGCAAGGGGGGTGCACTTATCCTAGGGAAACATCACTTTAAGTTGTTGGCTTAAGTGGAAAATTGTTTTTCCAACTTAGAAAAAAGGCTTGGAAACCTTTCCCACTCTCTCTCATGTCTTTTTTCATGTTTTACAATATTTGGCTATTTTACCTTAGCCAATTAAAAGCAATTAAATGTTGACTCTTAACTAACTTGGACTCCTTATGGACAAAGACCTAGCAAAACTTGTCCAATTGAGATGAAATTTGGTCCTGGGGTGTAGGGTTCATGCGTCATTTGTTTTGAGTACTCATACTCCTATCAAAATCCCCAAGGACCAAATTTTTACATTTTACCTCAAAAATAATTAAAATTTCCATTAAATGAAGAATTTTAATAAATTAAAAAAAAACTATCAAAACTTAACGGAATTCCGCAAAACTCTAGAAGATGTCTATCATGGTCATTTACAACATTCCTAGACCTTATTCACCCCTTGGGCTCGATCATTAGAACACCTTTCACCACTTTGGAGAATTATTGTGAGTGAAAAACTCAAAGATAATTAAAATGGTCTATTATGCCATATTAATTACTTGAGGAAACAAAACACTCGATGAAAGGACTTCCCTAATGATAAATCCCTAGGAAACCAACCTAACATATGACTCATGCTGACCTATTACATTATTATCCCACACGGGGGAGCAGACATTCTGATTACATAGAAAGACGTGTCGAGGGAAAAATTGCTTGTTGAGCCATAAGTCTTCAAAAAAGGTTGCACCATCAGGTACATAACTTCATGATATATGACATTGACCCCTAGTCGAAATAGGTGGTCAAAAAACAGTGTAGACAAATATCACACAATTTGAACTGTGAACATAAACACATTGAGATGCCTAACAACTTAGCACAATGGAAAATAAACCAGCAATTTGATCATACACAAGTACATAGGAAATTTAATGCCCAAAATAACTTGTTCTCAAACCCAGAACAATGGGCTCCTGTACCAAGGACAATGGCTTGAATTTGCATAAAGGAAAGATACCAAAACCACTGTAGAAACCCTCTTGGTTTTTGTGGCCAAATCTATTGCTATGAGGCTGAGGATTAGGGCATCCTTTTCCCCCTCAAACCATCCAATGCCTTTGCAACTAAACACCTTTACACAAGCCCTTTCCTCAGTTGTTGGTCTGGCTGTGACAACCCTTAATGGTTGTCCCAAATTTTCTCTTTGTTGTACCAGCTGACAGCTACATGTACATGTTGTATCATCACCCTAGGCACCATTGGCAGCCTCTCCTAGCAAGGTCGAACCCTCCTACAGGCTTGTTGTCACCTTCCTCTAATAGGTCGAGCCTCCCACGGGTCTTTGGGTGCCTCCCTTGGCTGGACGAATCCTTCCCATAGACATATGGCTTGCTTCTCTCATCAGATCGAGCCAACAAAGGGCAGGATGAGCCCTCCTCTTACTATGGCTATGCTCTCTTTGGTTGGTTGAGCTCCCTCTATGCTACGACTACCTCTCCTAGGTTGGCCGAGTCTTCAACTAATCTATGGCATCCCTCTAAGCACCAGCCACAACCCTCCTCTACATAGGTCGAGTCTCCTCTAGCCCTGCGACTGCTCTCCTCTTCACAATACCTACCCAAAACAAAGAAAACAACAAACTAGAGGCCTCACTCAGCCCCTCTCCATGGTTGGCTGCAATCACAACACTTTTATTCTCTCTAAGATGAAATGTTACAATAACCTTATATTTCACCTCTCACCTAGATCTCATTTTATACAACTCAAAGGGGGTGTGTGAGAATCCCTTAGACAACTCAACAGTAAATTAGAATAATTAATTTCTCGATGTGGGTGTGAAGCCCCAACACAATCCCACAAATCCCACCATCAAGCCCATGAAGCTCCAGCTTCACTCCAAGGGTGTTTCAAACAAACAAAAAGTGAAATCTAGGGCCAATGACGATTCCAAAATGCTTGACAACATGGCTACTTGTGGGAATACCTACTGAAGCTACAAAAACAACATAAGGTCCGACAAGAATCCATCATGCTAGTTCCATTTGAAAATGCATCCAAGTTTTCACAGTGATCGAAGCTTGCTACAGAGTCAGTTTCATCAGATTCAAAGAAATTGTTATCTTCAATAGTTCTATTTTCTAGAAACCATAGTTGTAGGCCCCATATGTCACATATTGTTCATCCTTGCAAGCTCACAATGTTGATGACCCTATTTCGAGGGACACGAAAGCAATTTCAAAACACTGCTACTTTTAGCAATTAGGTTTCACAACTTTCACGTCGATTCTGAGCATATATTTGGGTTTCTTGCAGGAAAATCAATCTAATGAGACTGATTTCATTGACATGAAAGACATGGCTATTTTTAGCAATGTCTCTTTTTAGATGTGCTATATTTGGCAAGAATCTCATAACAATTCACTTCATTTTTCTTCTTTCCTACTTTTTAGGAGATGGACTGCTATTTTTAGCATGTCTATATTTAGAGGTTCTATTTATAATCAGTACAAGGTGTAATGTCATGGTTATGATGTGCGGTGGTGGAGTGGTTTCCAAGGTCTAGTTGGTAAAGGATGGTGAGTCAAGTTCAAAATTGAGCAAGTGGATATGTCTTTTCAGTGTAACATATGGAAGCTATTAAAAGGATTTCCTTTTAAATGTTGTCTTGCTAAAATTTTCTTCTACTAGAACCCTAGATTGATTTTCCAAACCCTAGGTGTTTTGTCAAAAGTTCCCTAATCCAAATCATTGTTGTTGGTAATTATTTTTTTAACTTTTATAAACTATAATTCACCTTGTTAATTTTATTCACTAAACCCTAGATCAAATTTTTGCTAATAATATCAAGCCTAAAACCTAATTCGACCTCATTGACATGTTTATTCCTAGTTTCTAGTCATTCTAAACCCTAGTTCACCTTGTTATTCATGAATCATATGTTTGTTAACTTTGCATTCTAAGCTCTTTCCTATCATGAAACCTTATTCCAATTTCCTATGTATCCTTAAACCTTGCCTTTATGATTAATCGTTGGTCATATTCTAGAAAAATTTATGTTGGTACAATTTGCCCTTTATCAAAGAGAAAATTCATGGGAGAACTAAGGTGTATTCATCCTATGAAGGTTCGAGAAAGCTTTTGTGACAAGCATGGAAAAAATATGAATAAAATCACAAGAGAAGGTTGGATCACTAAAAATAATGAGCCTAGTTATATAACTCTAGACCATCACCTAAGTCCAATTATCTAAGCGCTTCCACCCAAAAAGCTCCCCCCCTTCCACATTGATCCTTGACCCTCATATTTATGAAAATCCATTTGTCAACTCTATATGATCCCAAAGCATTCTTTTTGCTATGTTTGCTTTTAACTT
>ML776882.1:1220852-1254519 GCA_009831015.1 Picea engelmannii
TAAAACAAAAAGTAGAAAGTATAAATGGAAAGGTGAAAAGCATAAAGCGCACACACACAAGCAAAGTGCAAAGAGAAAACAAGCATAAAGCTAAAAGTGAAAGATGTAAAACATAAAGACAAAAGCAAAAAATCATAAAGAATAAACTTAAAAGAAAAAAGTGTAACCTTAAAAGTGAAAAGCATAAAGTAAAAAAGATAAAAGCTATCTAAAAGTTTCCTTAGTGATTTTAAAAAATCCCTCTTAAATACTTATATAAAATGAGTCCATGTTGTTGGAGTTCGTTGTTTCTAAGAATCTCAAGGCTTATCAAACTATATCGACAACACTACTGGGATTAATTCTATAGAAAATGAAAAACTAGTAGTTTCTAATGAAAGATGAAACTAAAATAGAAATGGCTAACCTACATGCCATGCTTCAAGGGATGGGTATGACTCAACAGGTGGCTTGAGTCACTCAAATCCAATGCTACTTGTTGTGCTTGAATGAGGACACGAGAAGGAGATGTGCAAGACACTTGTGGAAGACAAGTGTTGAAGGGCTTGCTAATGTTGATGCTAGCATGTTGTGGATCTTTGGTGTTGACTAGGGTTTTCATGGTTTTCCATTGCTAGAGTTTGGACAGCTAGAGATTGTACCAGCTGTGTGATAAAGTTGTAGTATGTACATGTACTTCATTGCAGCTATATATATATATATATACAAAGTTTCGAGCTGTCCAAAAATGTGTAATTGCATATTTTATTTTCAACTTGCACTATCTTTTTGATGGAGTAATTTCGAACTCTTTTTGTTCATGCTCACATGACATAACATAGGGCTGAAAATTTTAAGTGACTTAACAAATAAAATGAAGATGAAGGCGTATTATCTGTTGTAATAAGTTATTTTCATATCTAATATATGCTTCGAAAAGTGAGCCCTAAGGGTTCACAAGAATTAGATCTAAAAAACCACCAATGTCAAGTGAAATTCCTGAATTTACATTAATTTCCCTAAAACAAAATCTCAACAATGGGACCTAGTGCCCACCAAGCTGTAGGTCCACTAACAAATACCAAAGCTAAACCAAGACAAGGGAAGATCCACTAGACTAATCTAATTGAGTATGGTCTAAACATTAAAACAAATAGTCATAAGAAACACTCTTGGTCAACCTACCTCTGTTGTAGTATATTGAAGGACCCAAATGAGATTGATACTCACATGAATACCATGTTAACATCTTAGTTAGGGTTTGCAAGGAATAATTGCAAAGGAGGAGATAAATTAACTAAAATAAAGATACTCACATGAATACCATGTTAACATCTTAGTTAGGGTTTGCAAGGAATAATTGCAAAGGAGGAGACAAATTAACTAAAATAAACCAATAGTGACAAAATTTTGAGCAAAGAAAGATGAAGGATGAATTGTTCAATTCCTACCTGGTAGATAAGAGGTGGTCAGGCATATCCATGGAGTATCTAAAAAAAGGAAGTTGATCCATCGAAATACCAACGAACACCAAAAAATTTGAGACCCATGCAAACCAACACCAAGTACATCCAGGAGGGCTAGATAAGGAAATGGATATAATGGATGATAGGCCAAGCATGGGTATTGGTCCTAACCCTTCCCAGAGCCAGAAAAACTCTGAATGTGGTGCAAAATTGAAACAAGGAGGAAAACAATCTCAAGCCCAAAGGGTTGAACACTAAACAATGCAAGAATAATGTGTTGGGGTATTGTCTACGTACAACCAATGATGTGTTGAAGCAAAAGGGACTGAACTCTCTCAAATGAAAACTGAAACCCAATCAACCTCAAGAAAACAAGGCCCCCAAACCTCTAAGCTATAAAGAACAATGGGCCAGACAAGGGAATCCATGAGAGACATCTTGAATGAAATGTCCCCAAAATAGTGTCGAAAATATTGTCTCTC
Organism: Picea engelmannii; assembly: GCA_009831015.1. NCBI lineage: Eukaryota > Viridiplantae > Streptophyta > Pinopsida > Pinales > Pinaceae > Picea > Picea engelmannii. The sequence continues at coordinate 1,222,780 of ML776882.1, forward strand.
AAGAACGAGCTAAGAATCTATAACCTTTTTTGACTCAGGGCTGAAGATCATGTCAAATACTGAAGTGAGGCCCTGAGAATTATACCTCGAAATAAGTACAATAGTTTGTGATCTCAATCTCCTCTACTCTAAAGAAGAAATGGTGATCCAATAGTACCTTTTTTGACCCATTAAAGATCATCTTCACCTTAGTTTTACCCAAGTTGATCGTCAATTGTTGAAGATCATATAAAATAACCAAAGCATCTAGTTGTCTCTGTAGACCCCCCATGATGAGACCAAGAGGACCACATTGTCAACGAAGAGTAAGATAGATATACAACCTGAGTGGGCCCAATAGTTAAGAAAGTTGTTAGGATATTTAGACACTTAGGAGTTAGTTAAGATCTACTTGGTCTAATCTGTAGGTAGGTAAAAGTGTGTTTCTTTAGTATGCATTAGTATGCATTTGTAGTTAGGAAATCCGACAGTCACAATATGTTCCTGACATAGAGCGATCTGATGGTTCATACTCTCCTCAATTTTAACGGCCATTGATTCGTGGCTTAGCACCCGATTGGTTGATCTCTATTTAAAGAGCATGGAGGGTCATTTTTCGATGATCGATTGTGAGAAACTATCTTTTAAAATCTCTCTGTAATCTTTTTTCTTTTTCATTAATAAACTACTCCAAGTGACCGCGTTGGCTAGGGGCGTGGATGTTTCCCTGTAGGGGTTTTACCACATCAAAACATTGGTGTGTTGATATTTGATCTGGTTGTGTGAGTGGTTATTGAAGGTGTTCGTCCTCTGTTGGAATACTTGTGTTGTCGAACATGGTATCAGAGCCTGTTTGAAGACCCTCTTTTTGAAGAGCCTGTTTGAATACCTGATCTTCTTCGTCGCTTTCACATGGATGATTGTAAACCAACCCCTTCTCCCTTTCATTCTAGATTCAAGCTTACTTCCACCTGTACTTCTCCTAAAGTTGATGCTACCATGTATCGTCAGTTAGTTGGTAGACTCTTATACTTGACTCATACTCATCCTGATCTTTCCATTGTTGTTGGTCTTATTGTTGGGTATATGAAAACACCCCATAAAAGCCATTGGAAAGCAGCTAAAAGGATACTTTGCTATGTTTGTGTTACGGTTCAATTTGGGATACATTACAATTCAAGGGAGACTCCTTTATTGGTTGGTTTCACTAATTCAGATTGGGTCAGTGACCCTGATGATCAGAAGTCTACTGCAGGTTATGTTTTCAGCCTTGGTTCAGGACCTATCACTTGGGCTTGTAAGAAACAATAGGCTATTGCACTTTCTTCAGTAGAAGTAGAGTACCAAGTAGCAGTAAATGCTAGTCAGGAAGCCTTGTGGCTTCGACAGATCCTTTCATAGTTTGGATTCTAGCAGCAACATCCGACCAGCCTTTGGTGCAACAATCAGAGTGCCATCAAGCTCGCCAAAGACCCAATTCAACATTAGCGTAGCAAACACATCGGCCTACACATGCACTTCATCATAAATCTCATTCATGATCAAGTTATTGAAGTGCTATTTTTCCCTACAGAAGATCAAGTTACAGACATTTTAACAAAGTCTCTTACAGAAGCGAAGTTTTCCAAACTTCGATCTATGTTAGGAGTTCAGAAAGTAGTCATTAAGGGGGGATAGGCTCTAATGCCTCCTTCCTTCTCCTATTGTGTCAACATTGTAAATCCTTCAATCCTATCCCAAGTTGTTCTTAAGGGGGAATGTTAGGATATTTAGAAACTTAGGAGTTAGTTAAGATCTACCTGGTCTAATGTGTCGATAGGTAAAAGTGTGTTTCTTTAGTATGCATTAGTATGCATTTGTAGTTAGGAAATCCGACAGTCACGATATGTTCCCGACATAGAGTGATCTGACAGTTCATACTCTTCTCAATATTAACGACCATTGATCCATGGCTTAACACCCAATTGGTCCATGATATATATTTAAAGAGCATGGAGGGTCATTTGTCGATGATCGATTGTGAGAAACTCTCTTCTAAAGTCTCCTTGTAATCTTTTTCTTTTGCATTAATAAACCGCTCCAAGTAGTCATGTTGTTTGGGGTCGTGGATGCTTCCCTGTAGGGGTTTTACCATGTCAAAACATTTGTGTGTTGATCTTTGATATGGTTGTGTGAGTGGTTACTGAAGGTGTTCGTCCTCTATTGGAATACCTGTGTTGTTGAACAAAAATGTGTTTCCTCCTAAGAGGTCACAAGTTCAAATCCAAAGGGGGGTAGGGTATGTATACCTCCGTAGACTTTAGTAGTCAAATCTTGCATGGAGGGGGTCCCTTGTCCCACAAACAAGGGGGTCTCATACACCAATTGGGTGTCTGGCTTGTGACCTTAAAATTAAATTATTATTATTATTATTATTATTATTATTATTTGTCAAGACCTAGGTGGCATCCATGGTCATCCTAGATATGATCATGTAGAAATAACTCTAACTCATCTATGTATATACCAAAAAGGTTGGGGGGTAGAGGGAACCCCTCTTTCACCCCGATAGTACTCCTAATAAAGTCAAAAATCTCATGTACAATACAGAAATGACCAATGATCGACTCGTACATGTGCATGAAGGCAGACAATAGTGTCTTGGAAATGTCAATTCCTTTGAGCCTCTTGAATAGGGCCTAGTGAGGAATAGATTCAAATACTTTCCAAAAGTCTACAAAGCAAAAATAGACTTTCAAAGAGAAATGTCGCACCTCCTCAATGATGGCTCAGAGTGCAAGGATGTGACCAATGGTTTGATGGGCGAGATAGAACCCTACCTATCCCCTAGCTCTAAAGAGTCTCCCCTCAATATCCCCAGACAACTTCATATGAAGGACAATCGCATATAGATTGGAAAAGTTGTGTCCCACCATGATTGTTCTTTGGTTGTTTCAATCTACATCGGGGCCCAATTTATGGATCAAGTGAATAGTGTTTGATGTGACCAAGCCTACAAGAAACCTATATGGACAACATGGTTAAACAAGTCAACCAAGTGGTTATCCAACGCATGAAGACCATGCTTGAAGAACTTTACTTGAAACCCTTCCTCATCGACTGCTTTGTTGGTATTCATCACACAAATAACATCCAAGATATATTGGTATGAGAATAAAACCAAGAGGGGGGGGGAGAGGTAACTTGAATTAAGGCCTACCCAAGGACATCATACAGAATGGAGGTATGGCAAACATGGAATTTGGATCTAGATACGACAGAAGGGGGTAATGGCGGGGGAAGATAGTGCATCATAAGAATTTGGGGGAATGGAAGCATGCAAGTCACAACTCCTCTATGAAATGAAGAGGTTATTCTTATGGTGAAGGAGGCAACGATATGAATATTTAGGTATGGGATAAGAATGATGATCATGAGAAAGGCATGCCTAAGATAGCTATGGATATCTTTGTAGTTTGTGTCATACCACTGATTCATGGCAGGTGATCTAGTTTTGGGGGAATGAGAAGTAGAACAAGTGACTTGGGGGTAGGAATCAAGGGTTACTTCCCAAATGGTGGATGAAAGACAATTGTATTTAGCAGATGCAGAATTGAGAGATGAGAAAAGGGGTCACTTGGCAAATTGTATAAAGTCATAAACTAGTGTGAAGTTTGAAAAAGATACCTAATGTGAATTATTTACGTGGTTTTTGCATTAACTTGTGACCCACTTTCTATGATTCTAATAACTCTTGTATCCATGATGGTTGGTCTCATTTAACTCTTTGAGCCCTTGCTTTATGATGATGCACCATTTGACATGGTACTTTGGAGGATGTTGGCAATGCTTCCCATCTGCTTCATTGAGGTCATTGTGGCTTTAATGATGAGCATTGGGCCTTGTGATGACATGGCATCCCTCAACATATCTTGGACCTAGTACATTGCATTAGTGACCTAGGACTCTACATATGGAGCTTGACATGTCACCTTGAGCCCTTGATGTCATCATACACCCCTTGAAGACGTTGTGGCTAGAATTGATAATGTGGCTTTGATGATGATGGTACACCTCTTTGGAGAGGTTATGGAGCCCTTCTCCTTGATGATGTCATGATTTTGACCTTCGACGTTGCACATGTGATGAGACATCAAACTTGAGGGTGATTTGACACTTGCTTGAGTCGACATAGTACTTGGATGATTAGTTGGCACTATGTTGATGAGAAGATGTGACCTTCTTGACAAGGAGGCATGAATATTGACAATACTTTGCACCTTTTGGGGAGAGTATGAATTTTGTAGCATTTGTACCCCATTTGAAGATGACGTCACCCTTTAGGCATGACTTTGGGGAGAGTATGACTTTTGGAGCATTTTCGCTCTCTCTTATTTTCTTGTCATTATGGATGACACACTTGTCTATTGCTGAATAAAAGGCTAGCAACTTCGCTTGGATGCTTCTTCTTGATAAATCATTGGAATCTTGTGTTTTTCTTCTTAACTTCAAGGTTATATTGTCAAACCCTAGGAGGAGTATAAGAACATACACCCTCCATCAAGGAATTTTATGCTACTGTCATTGAAAAGGCTTTAGGATTGCTACAAGGAGTAAGAAGGTTTACACCCTTGTAGCAAAACCTTTGCTAGGGTTTATCATATTTAGGGCTTAAAAGGGTTTAAACCCCTAGAATATCATCAAACCCTAATTTAACTTTGTTGTGACAAAGAAAGAGACTCCATAGCCCAATAGATAAGGCACTAATTGCATTGGATATTGAATATCGTTGCATTGGTAAACGCGAAATTTGAGAGATTAAATTGTTCAAGTTTGGATTTAAATTCTATATTCTATTGACTCTCTTACTCTCCAAGGGTGACTTGATTGGCTAAGTGATTGTGCTGCTGTAATAAACATTAAGCTACAGCCATTAGGGCTGCAACAAACTCAGTCTTTCATACTCTTTTCCAACTTTTCTACCGCAGAAAATTACTTGTAAGTTGCGATACATGTTCTATTGATAATAAGCTATTGTTTGGGTGGTTTACTTGCTAATTTGAATGGCTACAACTTCTTGTAGAAAAAAATTTCTACAGCCATAGCACTATTACAAAATTCTGTTGATAACACTCTTTTACATCCCTCTTTTGCTATCAAAGTCTTGGTTTAAACATTGGAATATTATCTACTAATTGCAAGCATTGTTATCCAATATTATATGTTGACTTTCATGATCTGATTTGCAGCTGTTGTAAGTTTTGTTTTACCGATATATCATATTTTACTGCTGCAATTTTGGGACAACAAGGTTTCTTGTTGATTTCCCACTTGTCTTGGGGCTTATCACATTATATATTGTTTTGGTTTGGTTTGTCTAGCATTGTTTTGCAGGTACACAACCCTGGAAACCATTTATGAATTCCAAAGACTCTTTCCTCAAGCCTCAAGTTCATCTTAGACCTTGACCCATGGGGGTGTTCTTCTAGCTCCTTGCTTCTCCCCTTGCAATACCCCTATGGTCACCTAGGAAGCCTCCCTTGTGTTGGACTTGTCCTTCACTAAAATGAGGGGGATATCTATTGAGGTGATAGTGATAAGTGTCTCCAATTGTGTCACACATTTGTTTCTTGGGTTGGGATTTTCCCAAACCACAAACTGTGCGATAACAATCTGAACAAATATTTTGATATCGTAGAAGCATATTTTGTAAAAGCGACATAATTTTTTTATCAAAACCTCTATCTCCTTCAATAATAAATGGGTGCACAAGGTGAAAAAGGCCTACTGCTTCACTATGGAGTTGGATAGAATACCCCTTTTAGTAAAAATCCTTTATATATATTTCCTTAACTTAAGAACATATATATATTTATATATTTAACTTCACCTCTTCGAATAAATTGCTTTTTAATAATAAGCAAAGTGAAATATGAGATGTTGGATGACTTAAAGAAGTATAATCCTTTTTGTTAGAGTTCAAATCTTATTAAAAACTTATTTTTTTATTTATTGTGGAAGTAACTTCACTTTTCAACCCTTTTGATTTCAACTTCACTTTTGTCAGAAATATATATTACTTTTTCCTTTATTCTCCCAATGGTAACAATCATGAAGCTTTATACCTCCAACAACGAATAATTTAACATTATAAATTCAATGATAGCCTTTGTTTGGAATGTATGTTATATTGAATAGTGGACCCATTTGGCTCTTCAATCAGGACTTTAATTTTAACTCTATGAAATAACTAGTATACTTTCCATGGTCCTCCTTTTCATGTATTTTTCTGTTCACCCTTGTGAATGCTCATGGTGACCATCACTAGTCTTTCCCTTTATATGATTGTTTACCACATAACATGTCGATCTTGGAACAACCATGTTTTATATTGTAGAAACAACTCAACACTCTATGTGCACAGTTTGCAATGCACCTAATTCGAGGCTTCTGACCTACTTGTTTTTCTTTTGTATATATTTTCAATAGAGTGAATGTGAGCTTGTCCTATTTTCAGCGGTGTTATCATGCAAATCTACACCGGCAGACCTGCCTAATAATTATATGCCATCTAGCCCCATCACCACTAGATGACTCTGTTCAAATTATTACTTTTCCAATCTCAGGGGGGTGTCCCTAGGGGTTGTATGTTCCTATCAAACAAACAAAACCAATCTGTGTATAACCCAATTTGATTAGCACACACAAGACTCACACTTGAGATGCTCGAAAGAAGTTAAGAGAAAGGGTAAATCCTTAGTGAAATTTAATATTGTTGAGATCAAATCCCAGTCAATTATAGCAGTAAAATGAAAGAAACAAAATGAAGAGTATATGCACCTTAATTATTAAGAAATCAAAGTAAGTGCATTAAATCTAGCTAAACATTGCAATACAATGAACAACTATCCAACCAAAAGATTCAAAGAGCTAGATTCAAGGCATAGTCGAACCAAATCAATATGTTCCTCAAGATATTGAATTACATCAAAGTGGCAACATATAACAGACTACAATAATCCTAGTAGCATGCAACAGTGGAAGCAGATTGTCAAAACTGATAGGTGAGAGGATGATGAGTTATGTTGTTGTAAAAATGCTCAAAGAATACTATCTAACCCTCTAAACTCCTCTCTAGATAAATATAGAAGCTCAAACCAACCCTAACTGCATGTGGGAGAAAGCAATAAAAGCATGCCAAATTTGAAAAGGTCTACACGCCTGCAAACTATGTTTTACTTTGATGTTTGGTTGAGATTTTAAAGCTATTGTTTGAAATGAGCCTTTTGTGGAAAAAGTATAGCTTACTAATTTTGTTGAAAACACCTACTAAGAATAAATCCCCTCAACGTTGGTTTGCAAATCATTCTATTCCTTGTGATAATCCCAAAAAAATGCAACTCTTTCCTCAAATCAACTAATTTGTCCTATAGTTGTTGTTTAGTTAGGTCGACCTCACCAAAAATTAGTAGTTTTCCTACTATAATCCTCAAGGAAAAGCCAGTCACATATAGGTTTGGTTCCATTGGGTAACCAACAACTAGTTATACCATTGGCCCATCAAACTTTCTTAAGTGGTCACTTGCACGCAACTCCAACTAGGTAAATAAGTCAAACTTTCCAAACAAGCAGAAGTACAAAGATGTGTTAAGTAAGTCTTAGAATTAGGGTAAAATTGCAAAACAATAGTATCTTTTTTATTTCAGTGATCAAAATAGCGAGATCTATAAATTAACAGAGTTAGAACACTTAGAATTTGGATCTAAGAGAGAAAGCAATAAACTTAGAAATAGAAACTTTGATCTGATGAGAATAGAAACTCAGATCTAATGAGATAGTATTCTGATCTAAAGAGAAAGTACTATGCTGATGTAATAGTGAATAGATCTGGATAAGACAGAATATTACAATAGATCTATAAGGCTATACACAGATTTTTAGATCTAACAACTAGTTTGATCATTACACAATAGAATAACTTGTAAATTCAAGGTATAGCTTTAGATCTACTCAATGCTAACTAGATTAAGACAATTCTGAAGTAAAATCAAGTCTAGATCTGAGAGAGATGAGTAGGCAGCTTACCTAGTACAACAACCTTACCTTTTGAAGAAAAAAAATAACCATAGGAGATGTAGAACCCTTTTGTATGCTCAAACAAAGGTTCAGTTCATAGATCTATCATGGATCTCAATGCCAATGAATGAAAGAATTTTCTTGCCACAATAGGATTTAACTAGAAACCCTCACAAGAACAAATCCTCAACCAAAAACTCAATACAAGGTGATTGTGTGTGAACTTGATTTCAGCAGGGTATAGGAGGCTGTACCCTAGGGTTTTAACACAACAATGAAGTGGACTGTATTTACCACATAGCTGAGATAGGGGTGGCTGCAACCCTATATACTTCAAACAGTAGAATGGGGGAGGATGCAAACCTTGTGAGGGGTAGCACTCTAAGCAAGTAACACAACCAAAGGGGGCCGCACCCTAGAGACTTCACTCAGCAGAACAGAAGATGGGGCCGCACCCAATAGCCACACGAAACAACAACAAAAGGGGGAAGAGGCCACACCCTCTACCCTCAAAGAATAGCCCTGCAACAATTGACGAACAGGCCGCTGGTAGAAAGTCACCAACAAGGAGGCCGCAGTTAGAAGGTCACCCACAGCAACCAGAGGAGGGATGCACATAGCAAGATATCATCAACAAAGGAGGCTATAGCTAGAAGGTCACCCACAGCTACAACAGGAGGGCCGCACACATCAAGAGATCACCACGGAAGGAGGCCGCAGATGGGAGAGAGAGATCAACGCTTACACTTGAGAGAAAATGAATAATAATAATGTGTGTAAGGAGAGGGAGGGGGGGGTTTAATTTATAGTTTTAGGCTAGGGAAAGGGTTAAAATAAATACAATTAAAATAACATGTTTAAATTTAAATTTAATCATGTTATAATAAACATTTTAATTTTAACTTTATTTTAACCCTTGAATAAAACAACAAAACCCTAAACCAACATATGCAAGGGTAAAAGAGGGTTTTCTAGGTGGCAATACTCATTCCTTCATATCACATGGTGAACCTATTACTTTATCATCACTGCATATGGGACTTATCCCTCATGTGGTTATGTCCTTCTTCAAGGACGGTCATGTACCATCAAATAATTGATAGAGGATCAAGTAGCCCTAGAATTTTTTTTGGGGTCTTATCCACCAAGGTCAGAGACCAAGGATCAACCCATGTCGTATGCATGGGTAACCTGGACATTTCTAGGGGCCCTAGGATTATCTAGGGGCTTTAACTGCTTGGTCCTAGACCAAGAACCCCAGTCGTATACTGGGGGCCCTCTCAGGGGTCTTTACTGCTTGGTTATTCACCAAGAACCCCAGTCATATACTGGGGGCCCTCACAAGGGTCTTTTGCCATGGCACTGACTATTTGGTTCCAGACCAAGTACCCCAGGAGTGCACTGGGGGCCCTAGATCTCGTCTAGGGTCTTAGCCATCCTCCAGGAGAATGGCTCTTGCAGCTGCCTATAAGTTTAACACTCCCTCTCAGCAAGAGAAGCATTCTCAGCTACACCAAGCTTGTCATGAAAGTATACAAACTTTGTTAAGGACAGTGGCTTGGTGAAAATTTCTGTTGTTTGTTCTGCTATTGGAACATACTAAATGCTGAAAACTTTCTTCTAAATCATGTCCCGGATATAATGATATCTCATCTCAATGTGTTTCGATCTGTCGTGAAACACCGGGTTCTCAGTGAGCTTTATACAGCTCTGATTATCACAGTGAATAACTGTGGGTTCAAGCTCTGAACTGAATAAGTTTGAAAGTAGCTTCCTGATCCACACTGCTTCTCTACCAGCAGCACTACCAGCAATGTATTATGCCTTTGCAGTGCTTTGGGCTACGGAGCCTTGTTTCCTACTGGACCAGGAAATCATAGCTGAACCTAAGCTGAAGCAATATCTGGAAATACTCTTCTGATCCACTGTATTTCCCATCCAATCTGAATCTGTAAAGCCATGTAGCATCACACCTCCACTATATGTGTATCTGAGACCATAAGCTATAGTCCCCCGAACATATCTCAGGATATGTTTTACTGCAACCATATGTATATGTTTAGGTTCACACATGAACTGGCTAAGAGCATTTACAGCATAGAAGATATCGGGTCTCGTATGTATGAGATACATCAAGGATCCAATGATCTATCGATACAAGGTGGGGTCTTCTGGATCTGAGCCTGTGACTTGATCTTGGAGTTTCTTTAAGTTAGAGATCATTGGAGTAGTCATGGACTTGTAGTCCATCATGCCAAATCTGCGAAGGATGTCAATAGCATATTTACTTTGTGAGAGAAAGATCTCTCCTGGTTTCTGCCAAACTTCCAAGCCCAAAAAATAGTGCATGAGCCCCAAATATTTCATTTCAAATTCTTCAGAAAGCTCCCTCTTAGTCTAAGATATCAAGGTTTCCTCTCCAGTGAGGAACAAATCATCCACATATAAGACTAGTAGGACTGGATGATTTTGAATGATTTTTATATAAAGATTTGGATCTGCTATGCTCTTGGAGAATCCAAGACTTTGTAGAAAGCTGTCAATTCTACCATACCAAGCTCTTGGAGCTTGTTTCAACCTATACAGAGCTTTCTTGAGTTTACATATATGATATCTTTTATCATGTATTACGAAACCTTCAGGCTGCTCAATGTAAACCTCTTGTTCAACTTCACCATTAAGGAAAGCAGTCTTAACGTCCATTTGGTGAAGTTTCCAACCAAAAACTACTACAAGTGAAATGATGATTCTGATAGAAGAATACCTAGCAACTGGGGTAAAGATTTCATCATAGTCAATACCTTCTTTTTGAGAGAAACCATGAGCCACAAATCTTGCCTTGTATTTCTCAATGCTGCCATCTACTGCATGCTTTATTTTATAAAGCCATTTTGAAGTTGCTATAGATTTATCATGAGGTCTAGGAACTATTGTCCATACATCATTCTTCAAGATAGAATCATATTCTTCACTCATAGCATCCTTCCATACTTTATGTTTGGAAGCATCAACAAAGGTGGAAGGTCAGAATCTGGTTTCTTGTTTTCTCTGAAGGTGCCCTTCGGAGCTGAGTGCTTTTCTGCTTCTTTCAATATTTCTCGACACCAAGCTTGTTTCCTTTTGACAGGAGGTAACTCCATTGGAAATTAAATAGAGTCTCTTGATGGATCGACGACAATCTCAGAGGTTTCCTCCCTCTGGTCATCTGGAGAAGAAGAGTCAAGTGGTGGATCTTCCTACTCCTCTGAATCACATAAAAGATCTCTGGCCTGACGAAATGAAATGTCACATCTCTGCTTACTTCAATGAACTTTTGCCCAGGGATGTAAATCCTATATGATTTTGAGGTCTCACTGTATCCCACAAAAATTCCTTTCTTACCAGAGGGCTCTAGTTTAGTCCTCTTCTCTTTTGGTATGTGTATGTAGACTAGACTACCAAATATCCTTAGATGCTTAACTGAGGGTTTACACTCGGTGAAAACTTCTTTAGGAGTTTTTGCTTCAAGGACTTTGTGAGGACATCTATTCTGTCTGTATACTGTTGTACTGGAAGCCTCAGCCCAGAGAGATAGAGGCAAATTTTGATCATGCATCATGGCCTTCGCTGCTTCATAGATGGTTCTGTTCTTTGGTTCTGCTACACCATTTTGCTAGGGGTTGTATGGCACAGTCAGCTCCCTCTTAATTCTAGAAGCTTGATAGAGTTCATCATATTTGAGGGAGTCAAATTCTTTGCCGCTGTCTGTTCTGAAAACTCGGATGCGCCTTCCTGTTTGATTTTCAACAAGATTTTTGAAGTCTTGAAATCTGCTAAAGGATTCATCTTTAGTCTTTAAGAAGTAAATCCAAGTTTTACATGAACAATCATCAATAAAGATAATGTAATGGATACAACCATTCATAGAGGGTGCAGACATAGGACCACAAAGATTAGAATGGATTAAGTCTAAGATTCCATATGATTTTCTGTTACTGAGAGGATAAGGTTTCTTTATGTTCTTACCAAGTGAACAACCTTTACAGACACTATTATGCTCAACAGAAAATACTGGCATACCTGTCACCATCTTTTGCAAACCTGGGAGTGCATTGTAGTTGAGGTGTCCAAGTCTCATGTGCCAAAGCTCGCAGGGATTGATCGTCTCATGAACCAAGGCTTGAACGACTTGACTTGAAAGTTTGTAAAGTCCACACTCATGAGTTCCAATTGTTATAGCAGTACTTAAATCTTCATTTGAGGACCATAAGAGGGCTTTTCCCTCTGAAAAATCTACTGAATAACCTTTACTTTCTAAGACTGGAATAGAAATTAAATTCTTTTTTAAACCGGGTACATAAAGAATTTCATCAATATGAAAGGTATTACCTGAGAGAAACTGAAAGGAGGTAGATCCAAAACCGTTTGTGTCATAGGTGTCGTCATCACCTAGATCAACCTTTGCTTTGAATTTCTTGTCTTGATAATTTGCAAGGTTTTGTTTGAAGTCGGTCATGTGTTTGGAAGCACCACTATCTATTAGCCAAATCTCCTCTGATTTGGTGATAGAGCCGAAAAGAGATGAGATGAGGTAGTATTCCTTCTGTGGTTCTTGCTCTTTAGTGGTGGCCCTGGTTTGTCTTCTTTGAGGCTCTTCTTGGGGTTTAGTATCTTTAGTGGCATCTGAGGCTTGAAATCTTCCTTTTCTTCTCTGCTAAGAGGGAGGATTCCTGCAATATTTTGCATAGTGTCCTAGCCTATTGCAATTAAAACATTTTACTTTAGATAGATGAGGATTTAAGTGAGAGAGATTACCTTTGGGTTTCTTACCTTTACCTTTTGACTTCGGGAACTTCTTCCATTTCTTGGTTCTTGCTGCAAGGGCATGATCTTGTAGGATAGGATAGTCATTTCTGTTGTTTAGTCTTCCTTCCTCTTCCAAACAGTCATGCCACAACCTTTCAAAGTTAGGTTGAGATTCTCTTCCATTCACAGAAGAAAGAAAAACTCCCCAAGCAGCAGGAAGTCCATCAATAGCTATTTGAACCAGGTCATCATCATCTACAGGAACTCCTATTGCAATAAGTTGATCTCTAGTTTGAGAGATTTTGGAGAAGAAAGTAGCAACTGTATCATCCTTTCCCATTTTCAAAGTACATAACTGTTTCTTCAGGATTCTTTTCTGAGTAGGTGCCTTCTTCTCATAGAGATTTTCCAATGCATCAAAGCACTCTTCGGCAGTCCTTAAATGACCAATTAAAGGCACCATGTTGTCTTTGATAGAATCAAAGATGATCCTTTTAGCCTTGGTTTGTTTCCTCTTATATGTTTCCCTAGTTGTGTTTGTAGTAGGTTCTTCAATCTCTCTAGTGATATAATCTTCTAGGTCATTTTCTTCAAGGATGTTTATTATTCTGTATTTCTAGGCATTAAAGTTTGTTGCCCCTACAAGTTTGTCTTCAGCTTTGACTGATAAGGAAGTCATGTTTGAATTTGTGCTAGATTAGATGACTGTAATTTGCAAAACAACCCTAACAAGGTGGATCTGTGTAGGCTCAAGATTAGGTTCTTTGAGCTCTGTTTACACCCTTATCTCTGATACCATGTTAGAATTAGGGTAAAATTGAAAAACAATAGTATGTTTTTTATTTCAGTGATCAAAATAGCTAGATCTATAAATCAACAGAGTTAGTACACTTAGAATTTGTATCTAAGAGAGAAAGCAATAAACTTAGAAATAGACACTTTGATCTAATGAGAATAGAAACTTAGATCTAATGAAATAGTATTCTGATCTAAAGAGAAAGTACTCTGTTGATGTAATAGTGAACAGGTCTGGATAAGACTGAACAGTACAATAGGTCTACAATTGATGTACATAGATTTTTAGATCTAACAACTAGTCTGATCATTACACAATAGAATAACTTGTAAATTCAAAGTATAGCTTTAGATCTACTCAATGCTAACTAGATTAAGACAATTCTGAAGTAAAATCAAGTCCAGATCTAAGAGAGATGAGTAGGCAGCTTACCTGGTACAACAACCTTACCTTTTGAAGAAAAAAAATAACCATAGGAGATGTAGAACCCTTTTGTATGCTCAGACAAAGGTTCAGTTCATAGATCTATCATGGATCTCAATGCCAATGAATGAAAGAATTTTCTTGCCACAATAGGATTTAACTAGAAACCCTCACAAGAACAAACCCTCAACCAAAAACTCAATACAAGGTGATTGTGTGTGAACTTGATTTCAGCAGGGTATAGGAGGTTGTACCCTAGGGTTTTAACATAGCAATGAAGTGGACTGTATTTACCACATAGCTGGGATAGGGGTGGTTGCAACCCTATATACTTCAAACAACAAAATGGGGGAGGCTGCAAACCTTGTGAGGGGTAGCACTCTAAGCAAGTAACACAACCAAAGGGGGCCACACCCTACAGATTTCACTCAGCAGAACAGAATATGGGGCCGCACCCAGAAGCCACACCAAACATCAACAAAAGGGAGAAGAGGTTGCACCCTCTACCCTCAAAGAATAGCCCTACAACAATTGACAAACAGGCCGCAGTTAGAAGGTCACCCACAGAAACCATAGGAGGGTCGTACATAGCAAGAGATCATCAACAAAGGAGGCCACAGCTAGAAGGTCACCCACAACTACAATAGGAGGGTCGCACATAGCAAGAGATCACCAAGGAAGGAGGCTGCAGATGGGAGAGAGAGATCAACGCTTACACTTGAGAGAAAATGAATAATAATAATCTGTGTAAGGAGAGGGGGGGAGGTTTAATTTATAGCTTTAGACTAGGGCAAGGGTTAAAATAAATACAATTAAAATAACATATTTAAATTTAAATTTAAACATGTTATAATAAACATTTTAATTTTAACTTTATTTTAACCCTTGAATAAAACAACAAAACCCCAAACCAACATATGCAAGGGTAAAAGAGGGTTTGCTAGGTGGAAATACTCATTCCTTCATATCACATGGTGAACCTATTACTTTATCATCACTGCATATGGGACTTATCCCTCATGTGGTTATGTCCTTCTTCAAGGAAGGTCATGTACCATCAAATACTTGATAGAGGATCAAGTAGCCCCAGAATGTTTTCTGGGGTCTTATCCACCAAGGTCAGAGACCAAGGATCAACCCATGCTGTATGCATGGGTACCTTGGACATTTCCAGGGGCCCTAGGCTTATCTAGGGGCTTTAACTGCTTGGTCCTAGACCAAGAACCCCAGTCGTATACCGGGGGCCCTCTCAGGGGTCTTTACTGCTTGGTTATTCACCAAGAACCCCAGTCGTATACTGGGGGCCCTCACAAGGGTCTTTTTCCATGGCACTAACTATTTGGTCCCAGACCAAGTACCCCAGGAGTGCACTGGGGGCCCTAGATATCGTCTAGGGTCTTAGCCATCCTCCAAGAGAATGGCTCTTGCAGTTGCTTATAAGTTTAACAGTAAGGCGTAGCTTAGATATAGAAATAGCATAAGACAAGCCATGCTAAGGATACTAAGCTTCGACATTAAGATGGTACATATTCCCCTATTCGACTTATTAGGTTCTGACCCTAAAAACCATACTCCTTTTGAGATCTTCAATGTTTAAGAAGCCCACATAGACTCCTAGAGAATTGCACTTCCCATAAATTCTCTGAATCTCTTATAGAAGAAATTCAAGAGTCATCCTCTCTGTCACAGAGGTCTAAAAACTACTACAACTCTTAGATGTTGGTGGTTTTTATTTTTGAAGACCCAAACCAGTGAATGTTCTTATGAAGAGAAGCAAAACATGAAATGTCTTTGTGCTTCTATGCCTATTATATGATATTTGTGGGGACTATTCATATGCTTGGGGAACTTGTTGAGTTGTTTTATGTTTGGCCGCAAAAGGCTCCTCAAAAGAGAACTCAACTCCTTCTCAATCATCCATACACCTGTCCTGTAAGATAGGGTCGGTACAAGATAATTTTGTTCTCATAAGGAACCTACTAAAAACAAGTCCTACAACAATTCCTTCCTAAATAGGTTGTTTCTCCATATGTAAAACTTAATCTAGGAGCTACTCTATAAGACAATACATTGTGAGTACTTAAATTCTGTTGTCATGTCATCCTTACAGTCAAAATATTGTTTTCTAAGGAAATTCATTATTCGAGAACACACTCAAAAAATATTATTTAACCATCCTCCCCTAAACAAAGGATGAAACATATACCTAAGATGAGGGGAAAATTACACCAATAGAAAGACCCTTAACAATATAATCAAACCTTCAACCCTAATGTCAGGCCTTTCCCTTACTTAATTTTTATGGACACCTATAACTAGGGTGCAACAAATTTGAAGCATCCTCCCCTAAACAAAGGCTGAAACATATACCTAAGATGAGGGGAAAATTACACAAATGGAAAGACCCTTAACAATATAATCAAACCTTCAACCCTGATGTCAAGCCTTTCCCTTTATTAATTTATGTGGACACCTATAACTAGGGTGCAAAAAAAACTCAGATCAACCTTGCCACCTCTAAAAAGGCATACTAAGCAATGCTATTGGAATCGGCAGAATTGGCCAATCCGACTGGTTTTTTCTTATTACCAGACCAGTTCGACATTTTGGACTGGTTAAGGCTAGTTCCATACCAAACTGGCCAATTCCATACCAGAACCAACCTACCAAATTTTCTGGTTCTGTACAGCATAGCTAGGGACCACAAAATACCTAACCCTGGTAATTAATGGTGATATTAAATTTTTAAAGTAAAAGTTGACATTGTCCTTTATCTTTCCTTTTCATAATCAAACCTTTAACCCTGATGCCAGGCCTTTCCCTTGCTTAATTTTTTTGGACAACTATAACTAGGGTGCAACAAAAACATCAAATCATCCTTGCCACCTCTAAAAAGGCATACTAAGTAGTGCTATTGGAATCGGCATAATCGGCCAATCCGACCAGTCTCTTCTTAGTACCAAACCAGTTCGACATTTTGGATTGGTTAAGGTTGGTTCCATACCAAACTGGCTAGTTCTGTACTAGAACCAACCTTAAAGAACTAAATTGACCGGTTTTGTATGGCGCAACTAGGAACCACAAGATACCTAACCCTAGTAATTAATGGTGATATTAAATTTTTAAAGTAAAATTTGGCATTTTCCTTTATCTTTCCTTTTCTTGACATTCTCCTTTGTCTTTCCTTTTCTTGGAATTCTCCTTTATCTTTCCTTTTCTATCATTTTACTTAAAATTTTAACATTACCATTAATTGTTTCAGATTGTTTGAGAGTGGTTCCAACCTCATTGGACTTCATATGGAGAAAGTAGAATTTTAGATCCAATTCAAAATTCAACAGACTTAACAGTTTTCAGATTTCAAGATTGGTAGGATTGCAACATTTCCACTGGATTCTATCATGTATGAGTGTTTGGAACTAGCATTTAATCAAGAGCACCAAGCCCTCTACATACCTAGATGTTGGTTGCATTGGTTGTTGAACTCTTGTATCATAACTCTAGTGAAAATGTACCCTTTTGTTACCCCCTCTCACCTAGGGATAACTAGAGGAGATGATTCTTCATGATCCACATTGTAGAAAGTGATCCCAAAAATGGTGACCAACATTCTCCATAGGCAACAACCCCTTAAATGCCCCTTCCTCATCATTTCTTAGCTCATTCACTTGATCAACAAACTCATCTGATGATATGAAATTTGTGGGGCAATGGGAAGTTAGGTTGGGGTTTGTTGTGCAGTTTATGAAAGTTGAACAACCTATTTTAAGAAAGGTAGAACTGAAAAGGGAAAACAAAGAGCAAATAATCAGTTGATGGAGGCAGGACACAAAATAAAATTTGTATGAGATTATAGCCTATTAACAATGATAGGAGGATACTAAACCTTCTATAGAACACATTCATGTAAAAAGGGTGCACCATTGCAATAACAAGGAATTAAGGGAAGACATTGGGAAACCAAAGAGGAAAGAGGCTCCATGAGATCACAATAAAGGTAAACAGACTCCCACAATTTAGGTGGGAGTAGCCATGAGAACTATCTATGCAAAAGAGTTGCAAGAAAATTGGCACACCCTAGGAAGGTGGGAATTGTGGGGAGATGGGGTCTCTGAATGAGAATGAACAATAGGGCCTATTTCCCAAGAGAATCCAACAAAAAATCAAGAGAGGACATATAGAGGATTGAAGAGATATGAGAATGTTCACCAATTGAACTTTAGGATTAGTTGGGAGACAAGGGGGACACATTGGTGAAAAGAGAGGTTGATGGAGCCTAGCAAGGAAAGAGTGAGAGGGTGGGGAAGAGAAATCACCCACAAAAGGAAAACTAAAAGGGAGTAAGAAGGGACATTCCCCATGGGAGAGTACTAGATCCAACTAACAAATAGTCGAACCCATGGAAAGACATCAAAAGGATGAACTAGCTTGAGACTTGTTATGGGACTATTTAGCCAAAGAGAGGAGGGAATAAGTGGGTGGAGGGAACTTTTCAAAGAAAAATTGCTTGGAGTCGTAGGTGAATCATCAAGGGAACCGAAGAGGATTTGAAAGATCAAAGGAAAAGGAACCCTAAATTAAAGAGAATCATGCCAAAATTATAGAAAAAGAGGCAAGGAAAATGTGCCAACAAAATTGTGTAGGTGAAGCATCAAAGGCGCTCAAGAGGAGTTGAAGGATCAAGGGAAAAGGAACCCTAAACTAAAGAGAAGCATACCCAATTTATAGAAAATAAGGCAAGGAAAATGTGACAACAAACAAACAAATCCCTAGGAAAAAGGCACTCTCTAATCTATGGCTTGCAAAATGGTTTCTAGAAAAGAAAGAAAAATAAACTCTTTATTTTAGAGGAAACACACACACATCTTGAAGCAAGAGAACAAAAACCCATGGAAGGGAGAAATCACATATAGGAAAAAATTTAAGTAAATCAAGTGCCAAAAGGCCCAAAATGTGAAAAAAGAACATGGACCCCTTTAAGAAGTGAGCACACCCACAAAGACCAACACTAAGCCAAGGAAAGGGACCCTCAATAGATTAATTTCATTAAATGGATACAGAAAACACATTAAACCAAGTAATTAAGGACAACAATATTGGTTGGCCCATCATGGTGCGGTTTGATGAAGGTCCCAAGTCAAAGTGGTACTCAATCGAATATTATGTTAATATGAGAAGGGATAGAAAGAACCAACTACAATGGAGAAGCTTGATAATCTAAATTAAACAAGGAAGTTGCCAAAAGAGACAAGAAAGGAAGGACAGACCACTATGCAAGGTTGGAGATACCTCCAAATACCATCAAGAGGGTAGAATTTTTGTGAAGGCAACATGCTAGAGATAGTGAAGGCATCGTTAAGTACATGTGACATGAGCATAATATAAGCACACAAGTAAACAACAATTAAACCAAGCTACAAAAAAATGCTCACGAGAAATCTAAAATTCTAAATGTCAAATACCAACAACAAGGAAAAGAAAATCATACAAATAGTTAAATCTAAAGAAGGTAATCAATCAGATATGCCAACAATGTTGAAATAACAAGCATATGATGGCAAAGAAAACAAGTGGAAAAAATGAAATAATGTTGACTATTGATATGTTTAAAGTTGAAGTTGTCAGGTGCCTCCAAAATTTTTCCATGGTAGATTTAATAAAAGGGTTGCATTAGGGAAAAGGGACATACATGATGCATCAAAAGGAAAAAGGAAGAGAGTTTCGACTGTGTTGTTAGTAACCCATTGGACAACCAAGGAGAGCACTAGAAACAAGATGACCATGAGAGTTCTTTGCAACCCATGCTACTGCAAGAAGTTGTGGGCTTCCTCACCTTCCACCATCCTGAAAAAGACAAGAGTGAATATATGTTGTGCTAAATTCAAGTCCAAATCAAGGAAAATAAGTTCATCCATCAAGACATGTAAGACATGCAATCATATCCTCAAGAAATCGTACACCAAGTAAAGATTCATAGGTCCCAAAAGGTTCTACAAGAGGTCCTTAAAAGGGGTGTGCAATGAGCTCCCTATTTTAGTGTTTGTGTGAGAGCAATACGCAAGTAGGTCCTATGGGTGCAGCCAAAGCAAGGGAAAGTCTTGAGGAAGGATTATGTGTTTGGCTCTATAAAGTTTCAAGTGATCCTATGCATTGCAAGATGTGTGGTGTAAAATCAACTCCAAGCATGGGTGAAAAGGAGGTTGGTTTACTACCACTCATGTCTATTTATCTGACTCTTGTTTCAAGAGGTTCGATTTAATGCCTCATATGTCTCTTATATGCCATAGAGAAGAAAATAAAATGGTGCATTTACCTGGTTCCTCTCATTTGACCTTGCTTAGCCTGTTTAAGCTAATCTATGGAAGTAAATAAAGAGGAAAGGTAGAGTGATTCTAGCACATTCCTTATCACAAAACAAAATACAAAAAAAATCAATTCCTTAACCCACTATAACTAGTGAGCTCGTTTCCTACAAGTTCATTGATTTAATTTTGAAAAATAAAAGTAATTTCACCATGAAAACTAGCAAAGGAGAGAGGTCTCCTCCCAAAATGTCAATTTGGAGGGCCATGGAAGGTGCACTATGAGATCCTATGTAAGCATCTGTGTGAGAGAAACACACAATGAGGTCTCATGGGTGGACATTGCAATGGAATCTCGATAAAGGAGGCTACAATAGGTCATTTGCAAGAGTGTATTGATCCCTCTTAAGTTTCGAAGGAACCTACATCAAAGGTGTTCCATGAACTGAATAATACATTGGCTAACTACCATCAATGATCTCAAGTTTTTGACTTATGGTAAAGTATTCATGTAAAAGTTCTAATTACTATTCTTGTTTACAAGATAGAGTGTTTTCCTGCAATGCACAAAATAATAGTTGTAAAACTATGATGTAGGACCACACAAGCTCATAGAAAATATGAAATATGTAGAAAAAGTCTACAAAGGGTGCATGCATTAACTACAAAGGACAAGCATTTTCTATTAACTCTAAAATAGCCATTCACACAAATTAAATTTATGAGTTTAAAAATATAATGATCTCTATAAACTAATCAAATGTATAAGTTTTTAATGTAAAGAAGTCTATAATGTGGCTATAGTGGTAGTATGTTAAGAAATCTACAACATGGTTATAATAGCAATATAGTATGTTATAGTTTGTTCTCAGAAAAAAGGAATGTGTTAGAATTAGTCCCCATGTTCCCTTGTCTGCCATCTCATCCAGTTTAGTTCAGTTAGACCTTAGTTAACTTCTAGTTAAGTTAGAGTTTTTTGCTCAATAGTTGCTGAGTAGTTAGAGATCCATTGGGATCAATTTTTTATTTTAATCTCTTCGTAATCTAGATCATTGTGGTATTCTGAGAAGGGTAGTGAAGCCCCACTGTTGTTTCCCGCATTTCTGTTTCTATCCTAGTTTCTCACATTTTTGTTTTTGTTTATGTTTTTGTTCTAGTTTGTCTAGAGCGTTAATCCATGAATGCCTTCATTTAGATAAAAATATAACAAAAAATACAACTCCCGTAAGATGGGAAGTTGAAACGAGATTATTCAAATTAATTCATTTTGTAATTGAATAAAGTTAAAAGAAGAAATTTCTGATTTAAAAAGATTAATCATATTCATTTTAACAAATGGTTTCCCAATCTAATATTCCAATCATTTTAATAAATGGTTACCCAATCTAATATCCTAATCATTGGGATGGAGCATTGAAGTAGAAGTAATGAGGATGGGAAACAAAATAATTTAAAACTTCAAAAATGAAAAGAGAAATATCATATTTCTTCAAAAATCTATTTATAGAAAAATATCTTCTAAGAATTTATTATCCAAAGGCTTGCCCAGCAATAAAAACAAGTCTATGCACATTAAGAGATATTTATATTTTCAAAATCATCATATTATGTAAAAGATGTGTTATCAAATGGGGAGGCGTCCCAGGCACATTGAAGCACTTCATGCGTACACCAAAGATTAAAGAGGAAGATATGTACCTTTTGCGCCTTTACTGTACCTTCTTTGTATCATCCAATGATCCACCACTACCAACCTTCACATTCATTCTCTGTAAAGTAAAACCAATCATTCCAACATTCATTCTCTGTAAAGTAAAACTAATCATGCCAAATAAAACCCAGAACACAACAAAACAGGAGAGCAATATATGGAAAGAAAAAGGGGTAATCTCGATTGGACGACTAACTTGCATGGATCATGGGTTCTGCTAATTCCACTGCTAGCCGACCAACCAACCATCTCTGCTGCACACACCAACTCTATAAAGATCCAACTGCATATTGCATGTTCAAAGATAACAGAAGCATCATACAATGCAAAGAAAAAAAATGCATGTTTATAGAACGGGATATGTACCTTCTATGCATTTCCAACTACGCCTTGAGGCTTTTTGTACCATTCACCGCTAACCTAAGAATTCATTCCCCAATACAATAAGAATTGAAACCCATTAATCCAAAAAAGCACATAACCCACGAAAATGAAAAGTATATGGCAATGCAAAAGACATCTAGTCAATTCTATTTAGGCATGCATAAACCAGATCTTAGCCCTAGTTATCTTAGCCTTAGTTATCTAGTCAATTCTATTTAGTCATGCATAAACCAGATAAGATGTATAATCTTTAAAAAAAATCAATGTCCATCATGATTAGGCCCCATATAATCAAATGTGATGCCTCCAATTGGGAAAGAGTTGTCCTGGTTTCCATAAGCCCTTACAATCTCCGAACTTGAATTGTTGATGCTTGTTTTGTGGAATTGACGAACAACAAAATTAGTAGTGAAGAGCCACTTATGTTTTCCTACACTTGAACATGATTTCCATGCTAATTGTCAAGAGCCTGTTCTAGTTTCCACTTTCCCATTCCTCTATTATTCATCCTAGTTATCCATATAACCACCTAGGGAATCTAACCATCACTCAACATTGACATGACCTTGCTATTTGGGTGTAACCAATAATCATTTATATCATCCAAACTACTCATATCATACCAATTTTCATGACCAAACCAAGTCTAGGAAATTAAGCAAAAGAATGAACTTCTCAAAAGCAGTACTTATACTCAATTTTGGAAACAAACTTCTACTGCTCAGCACAAAGTTTTGTCATCTTTTGAGACAGATAAGGGAAGAATGAAAATGGAATTCTTACAGGCACATGCCCCCTATCCAAAGACAACAACTAATTACAAGAAGACTTCAATTGAATTTGATATAAACGATGTCCATCCTATTGATCATATGGATATGCACAGACAGATAGGGGAGATGATTTATTCAACCCTGAAAAATAGTACAATGACAACTTCGAAATTACAAGTATCACTGACTAATATCCAGTCTTGATTGAAGATTGAAAAGATCTCTTCTTTGGCCATGGATAATAAGATAAAATCATTAGAGGCATTAGTACTCAAGATTGCATATGACCCATCTAATGTCAAAGAAGTAGAAGAGTTGATTAAGAATAATAATGTTGACATAGCATCACTCACGAAATAGTTGAAACTACTAACAACATAGGATTCACAGACTAAAGAGGTGGCTGAGACATAGAGCCAAAAAGAAGAAATGCTCAAATTGATTATGGAGAAAAATGCACAAATTATGGAAATGGAAGCAGAGATGGATAAGTTGATCAAGGAAAAAGAGAAGAATGCACAGTTGGCCATAGTTCCACTAGATGCAGTTCTCCTAACAGGGATAAGAATAACACAAGTTTCTACATCAACATCAACCCCAGCGTAAACTGCAGATGCCTTAGATAAATTGGTGAAAGCTATGGAGGACATATCTGTACAAGGAGTAGAAATCAAAAAGTTACAAGAAGAAGTAAAGTCATTACAACAACGGAAATCAAGGACCAAGACATTTCATCAGGCTGAAATACATAAATCTCAGAGGCTCAGCCAACGACTATAACAGTTAGGAAAAGAAACAACCATGGTTAATACCTTATCCCAAGCTAAGGAAAATATATGGATAGACATCAAAAAATCCATGACCAAGATTTGGCCTTCTATACAGATAATCTTTGAGCAACATGTGTTAATTCAAAAAGTTGGAGGAGCCATTGAAATAATTAAGGAAGAATTGGGAGAAAAGCCAACATAAGCTAAAGATCTCATCAGGTTTCTAAATTCTAAAAACAAACAAGAGTTAGAAGAGTTAGATATAGAGGACATAACTGAAACTATCTTGGAAATTGAAAAGTTTCTAACTAAGAAAGCCCTCATGTTGCAATTGGAATAAAAATGCCAGGTTATGGAAATAGGTGTGCATAGATTCTTCAACAAGTTTGAGGTGTTAAACAAGAAAGGACTACCTGGTTTATTAGTGTTAAATGACAATTTAATCACCTTGCCCGATTATAACCAGAAATCAAAGACAATGGAAAAAGATAATTCAAAATTTGCAAGAATACAAGGAAGCATCACTAGGAAAGAATTCCTGGAAACACTGCAGTTTGATTTGAACATTCAGCATGAGATCAAACACAATTACTCAATACATAGAGATGGATGGAATTTACAGGAAATTACTCAAAATATCAATCCCGAGTAAAAAAAGGTGGGACAAATTGTGCAAGTTACTTGAGTAAATATGGGTTATACTCTTCAACAACAAGGACCAATAGCTAAGAACAAGTCAAAGGGACATATTATCAACAGTTTCCATCAAAACAACGCTAGAAATTCGAACAGATCTGAAAGATTCCTATATTTTTGTAACTAGAGATATAGTTAGTTTATATATTCCTAAAATATATCCCAATCAATTATGACAGGATATTTTGTAAATAAATGTATAAATACTTCTCATTTTGAAGTATGCAGGGTTGATTTTTGCATCCAAGAAAGCTATTATGTATGATTCAAGTGGATTGATCAGTAATAAAAAAGGGCTCTTTCACGGGATTCTCTTGTCAAACTATTGGTGAAGTGCATCTATCTACGTTTCTGTTTTCCTTTCTCTGTTATCATTCTTATTTGTTTCTAATCCTAATTATTCAAAAGAAGGTTGAAGAACATAATTTATTTTAATATACTCGATTTATGGCTTTGAATGATTTCTATGTTTTCAACTGAAATTAAGTAAAATAAATTCTTAATTTCTCTTTTACTTGATGGAATCACTTTCACTTCTTCCTATTCACTTCATCCAAATTTGCAAGATCCAAAGAGTTTAACTACCTTTCCCTATGAGGAAACTTTATAAAAAGATGAAACCAAACCCTATTTTAAGAGACATACTTCATAGCTCAATGGTAATTTAAGCATTTAATCAGCCAAACAATTCAAATCAAAACAAACAAATCCTAAACTATCATAAATAGCCTAATATTTTAACCTAAACAGATCTAAATCTTACAGAGAGATCCCTCTTTGAAGCTGGCAAGGCTAGATCCCAGCTTCCAAAGTGGTTTTGTGGTTACCTATGTTGTTTCTTCTACAAACTCTAGAAATTACAGAGCAATAACATAGTGGCGACCATACTGGGGACCAATTTTTTTTTCAACTTCTACAGATTCTTTTCCCTAGTAAGAAAACTTTATTTCTGGAAAATCAAGGATTCAAATGTTTAGAAATAAATGTTCATAGGTTGTAAACTTTGTAAATAATTAAGTAGTGTGTTTAAAGTTTTAGTTGTGGATCCAAAAAGAATTCACACCAGATCTCATCCCAATCCAAAACCTGTAAAAGTTGTAGATGACCCTAAAAATTTGATTAGGAAAAGAAGTTTAGTAGAAAATCAAGGGAGCAATAGTTCCCCACTTAGGGAAACCTCTCTCCCAGAGAAATTTGTCACAATCCAGGATATTGAGTTTGATCTACCATTTGAGCATAGTCTATTCAGAACTAAGTCTAAGAGTTTCGTGGATGAAACAATATTAAATCAATCTATTCTAAAACCCGACACATCTGAAAGACAATCTTTTGAATCAGATCTTGATCAACAAATCCTCCAAAATTTTGACAAGTTACAAGATCTAGCATTAGACTTCTATCAAGCTTTACATGAAGCTTATATTCAACAATTTGTTGAAATTTATGCCGTGAGAATTTCCACATCATCTATTAATTCTCAATTGATTCATCCTACATCTATTAGTCTTGCTTCTTCTATATTTTCCACTACTTCTCCAATAACTTCACATATAGTGATCCAGCCTATTATAGGAGTTCCCACATCTACGCCTTCCACAAGTTCATCTGCTATCCATATGCATATACTAATCATGGAAACAAGATATGATCCCCTCATTTTGCTTGCTCCTTTACATAATATGCTCCAAGAATATCAAACTAGGATTCCTCAGTTTGATGGGATTGGAACTATGACTACACAACAACATGTGGATACGATGAATGAACTTTTTGACTTGCAAGAAGTAGATGAGGAAGAAGTCAAAATGAGATTTTTTTCCCAAAGCTTAAATGGAGAAGTCAGGAAATGGTTCAAAGCCTTACCAGTTGCTAGTATAAATGACATTATTGCTTTTCACCAATCATTCCTCAATAGATGGGAAGTTTAGAAAAATCCACTTCATATTTTATCTAAATATGAAAGTATTAAAATATCCCCTGGGGAAAGTGTGCCAGATTATTGCACTAGATTTAACAATATTTACAATGCAATTCCAACAAACAGTAAACCCCCTCAAGGTTTAGCTTTGATTAAATTCCCTAATGGTTTTGATGCTGGCATTATCAATTGAGAGAAAGCAATCCTGCAACCTTGGAAGAGATGTAGAGAGATGATGTGAGTGTAGAGGCCAATATGTTAGCTAAGAGGGATAGACTTAGAACATAGATGAGAGTAAGTATAAAATAAGAACCATCTACCTCTTCTGCTAATGCAAAAATAGACTCTTTAGTTAGAACCATGGAAAGGATGATGGAAAGGATGATGGAAAGGTTAGACATTGCTGATAGGACTCCTCCTAGAGAAAATCAACCTGGCCCCCAAATATGAAATCCCAATTTTAGGAGAAACCAACCCCAAATCAGAGAAAGAGAACAAAGAGAAAAAAGAGGTCAAGATCAATAAATCAGGCCTCCATTTCAAGAAAATTATGCCGATGAAGGAGAAGAAATAGTTGAAGACCTTGATGATGTTCAGATCAATTTGATGGGAATAAATGATAATGATTATGTATTTCCCACTCAAGAAGAACATGATATTTTCCTGGAGGGTAGTGATATGTTTCTCTACTACACGTTGCTCCTGGGATCTTTTCATTCTTTCAACTGCGGTGAGAAGCTTCATTTGTGCCTTCATGGAAAATGCCTATTGTTGCACCTCATGTAGTTGTGCTTCCATCTTTCTTAGCTCTGGATCCTTAGTGAGGCATTCATATGTCTGTGCGCTTCTATCACTCAATTGTTTTCACTTCGAAGAAAGGGCTCTTATCCTTACTATTGTGTTCTTAGAGGTTTCCTCCCTCTGGTCATGCACCTCATGCGAGGTGATCGGTATTTCTTGGGCCTTCAATTATGTTATCCTGGCTTGAAGTTGTTGGATGGTCTCAACGAGATTCACTACTTGAGCCTCGACCGACTCATGTTCCTCCTGTTCCAAGCTTGGCATAGAGTGACATTCTTTACTCACTACCTCTTTGAGCACGACCCATTCTGTGAGCAACCACTCCTTTTCTCTTTGTAGCTAGGCTTTTTCCTCCTAGAGCATTGCATTAAACTCTTATCTCTCACTTTCATAGGAAGCTACACTGTATTGCGCTACTCCTAATTGTTCTAAGGCTTCATCTTTCTCTTGTTTCAAGGCTTTTGTAGACTTCTCCTTCTCTTCCTGGACTTTCTGAAGTCGAGCTTCGGTCGCATCTACAAGTCTTCTCAATTGGGTTGGTTCATCCCCCAATTATGCAATATGTGACGCAGTAGGTACTACGTGGACCTGTTGTTCCAGTGAGGTTCAAATCCTGCGAGCATGCCTCTTGCAAGGTTCCAGTCTGTGAAGTCTTCCAGCTATTCTCTGTATCTTCTTGTAGCTTTTCCAAATTAGATTTCTTTTTATTGAGCTTCATTGTCTTCTTTCCTATGATCTGAGTCTCTCTAACTGTTTCTGGAATCCTCTTTCCATTTTTATTCTTATCTCCCCCTAGCGTAGTGACTTCGCACCATTGATGTGCCCTTAAAGAGTTTGAAGTTAATATCCCTTCTCTTAATACTTTCTGGGTGGATATACTTCTTTCTTGAATGGATAGGTCCTTCAAACCTTTTTGCATTATTTCAACCTTGACAACTAATTCTCTTGCCTTTTGTCCCTCCTGCGTTGTTACTTTGTTTTGTTGCTTTGATTTATCCTCTCGTTATTCTATTAGTTGATCTACTTTTCTATCTATGAAATCTCATAGTTCTTTCTTTTTCTTTTTTGTAGCTTCTTCCTCTGCTTTCCTTCTAATCTAATCCTTCTCAATCCAAGTCTTACCTAACAAAAGTGGGAAAGGGGCGTTGTTCTCAACAAACTTAAATGACTTCAAATTCCTCTTCTGTGGATGTTCCATGAATAATAATAGGTACATTAGTAATTATTCCACATAAGGTTATCATCTTTCCCTTAAACAAGCCTATCCTTCCTAATGAAGGTACCATAGTAGGCTTTCCCAAAATTTCCCAAGTGTCTTTTGTCATACTATTCAATTGTGTTTCTTCATCCAAGACATAGTCTATGTCGAAATCTTCTATTCTTGCACTTAAGCATTGTTTTACTTTCAGAATCTCTGGTAAACTGACATCTTTGTGAACATCCATCATTTCTTTCAACTGTAATAACATAGTCTGAGCTCTCTCTGATTCTTTCTCTTTGTGATTCTCTAACATGCCCTTCATCTCTTGACTTCCTTCATAGTTTTCTTGTCTTGTGTTCATTCATTCAACTTTAGCAATCATCCTTGGACAATACTCAACCTCATGACCAACGATCTTACAACAAAGACAAATAGGACCTATGCCAGGGCATTCCTTAGCAAGATGTCCCAGTCTTCTACAATTATATCACAATGTCAATCCTCTTTTCCTTTTAAATGTTCCCCAACCTCTTCTATACTGCACACTAGGATCATAGTGTTGGACCTGCACTCTGCAAAAAAAAATCTAGGTTCCTGCATCCACTTAATAGTCCAAAAATTCTTTTTATACATAGAAATAATGTATCTTTCTTCATTTCTATTAACTGTACTCATATCAACTCTTTATTTCAATTGTGCCCTAGTCTTCAGGCTAGGATAAAATCTATTAAACATACCTAAATTCATGCTTTCAAAAAAAAAAAATTCACTTATCTTTCTCTTGTCAAAGCACAAAGATTTACCTCTTTTCTTCAGATCAGATTTCTTTCTTATCACAGAGCTTCACAAGTCAAGTAGATTATTGCACACTTTTGCAACAGATCTATGCACCGAGCTTCTCTTTTCTTTACTTCAGTTCCCAACAATCACAGTTTCAGGTCCCAACAATGGAACCATTTGTTGGCACAGGGGTAGACCCAGGGTTCAATGCTTAACAACGCACCAACAAAACCCCAACTACTGGCCCTTTTGGCAACACCTGTGAAGTAGGTGAAGTCTCACCCGAGGTAGAAGCAGGGGGGTTACATGAGGTAGGTGTCTGTAACCAAGCTGGGACACACTTCTATGATAATAACACTTCATAGGGTATTCTATTAACACTTAGAAGATGACATGCACTAGTTTCCTACTCTTAGTAACATCTTAGTAGCATCACAAAACATACCCTAAGATAGATCGGTGCAGTAACAAAAAATGATTATATATCTTGAGAACTTAGCACTAAGCTAGATCTAACATTCATTTATACTTAACACAAGTAAATCACTAAGAAACAACAGATCTATCTATCATACATAATAATCAAAGAACTGAGCAGATTCATAACATAAACAACACAACACAAAGAAAACCAAAGACACAAGATGTACATGGTTCACCCCAGTGTGGGGCTACATCCACCAACCGCTTCGCCTTCTTTATTATTCATCTAAATCTTACATTCATTCACTCCTGTGCATTAAGCCATAGAGCCAAACTTCACATTAGATAGGAGATCTATGCTCTGAGAACCAGATCCTCCTTCCAAAACTAGGTCAAGACACATAACCAATTCTCTATCAAGCACAAAGCCTTACTCACATACATTCTCTTTCACAAAGCTAATCACATTACTTGCACTTAGCTCTCCACTCTTCTCTAAAATCTTCTCCTTCTACCATACATTCTTCTTTTATTTATACTTTTACAATCCATTACAATAAGGCCTAACATGGGAAAACCCCATGGGCCAACATCCCATAAACCCATTACAAAAACCCTAGAGAACCCCTTACTAGGTCCACATAGCCCGCAAAATAATTGAGATCTATGATCTCAACTCCGCTTGGGCACTCCTTCTTGAAACAATGTATCGAAGTTCAAAAGTGGTCCAAACTTGACCAAGGTTTCCTCAAAACTTGGTCAAGGGCCAACAACCCTGATGGTTGTAGATTTTTATTAACGATAACAAGAGAGTTACTAGGCTAAACAAGACAACTTGGTGGCCCAAGCAATCCTAGGGCACCAATAAAATATTCCAACTTAAACAATTTCAATATCTCTCAAAATCACGTCTCCCAATGCATGCAATTTTATTTCTCCAATGCAAAATTAGATTAATGCCTTATAAAATGGGTTATGGAGTTTTCTTGTATTAGGTTAGGTATACTACTTCTTCAGGGGTGTAATCCCTTTTACTCCCTTGAGCAAGTAACCCTAATAAGGTAGAACTAGGAGGGAGTAAGTTTTTTTACTCCTCCTAGTAGCCTTTCCAATAGCTTTTTCAACAAAGAATAATGATAAAAATTGGTGGAGGGTATATGCCCTAATATTCCTCCAAGGATCTAGCCAATAACAACCATGGAACAAGAAATAAGAACTAACAACATGCATATTTTTCTTACTAGTTCCTAGAGCATGCAATACAAAACCCTAGTTACCAAGTAACTTTCATCACCATAACAAGAGAAAAATCCTCCAATATCTAGTGCACCACTTCACTCCACAAGAAAAATGATAAACCATAGAATAAAAGAGAGAGAGAGAATGATATTTCCAAAGAGGGGCACAAATTTCAGCCTAGTAGCTCTTCTCACATGACAGAGTTATGATAAAATGAAATGAATTTGATCCTTATTTATAAGAAAACTCCTAAAAAGTGTTTGTCCACATAGATTAGGGTAAACCACAAAATAAGGGATCCATTCCCCTTTTATTTTTCCCCTCTACAAAATAATTTGAATTTAACTTTAAAATTTGCACAAAAGAAACCCTAAAGGTGACGTCAAACCCTTTTAGGGTGATGTCTTGGCATAATTAGCGAGTTGTTGATCTTGAGGATGAAATTGTTGGGCCTATGTTAAGCCCTAATATTGGCTCATTACCCCTTAATTGGGGCATATTAGATTAGTAATGCTATTTTATTTATGTCGGCTTTAGGTCATTAGTTGTAATTTAGATTATTAATGTTATTTTAATTATGTCGGCTTTAGGTCATTATTTGTAATTATACCTCCTAGTCTCCTATATATACCAAGGAGACATTTTCATTTTGAATCATCTTGTACTTGAACATTTAAGTGGGGTAAAAGGAGGTTGCCCCCTCG
>ML776882.1:1268575-1289116 GCA_009831015.1 Picea engelmannii
TATTCTCTATAATCACTCCATTTTTCGTCTTATTTACCATTTATCAGCATTGGTTTCTTCCAACGATATCTATCTATCTATCTATCTATCTATCTATCTATATATATAACGAAATGAATGTTGCTTACACAAGAACCAACATTCTCTATATTCATGGTTGTCACACAAGAACCAACCATAAGAAACTATCATCTATTACTCATGTAAATCCCATCCTGTTAATATTCATTATCATCACTCAAAGCCAAAGTTCAGATGCCAAAATTTCTTGAGAAGACCCATGCATGGTTGCATGAGGACATGCAACAAGTTCAGTTGGGGGGTATGTTGGGACTCAGAAATATCATCTTTCCATCCACCTTTCCCTTCATCAGTCTTCACATTTCATCGCCCCATTAACCATTCATTAATACGATTTCATAATTAAATATGGGTTAAACCTTATTATTTTCCAAATCATTTATTTTAGTATTAAAAGGGAATTTGTGATTAAATATTAGAAAATTGACATGTTTCCATATATCTCAAAAATGTGTGAGCTTTATCATGTGTAGGAATATGTGAAATATTAATTCCAAAGACTTCTCAAATACTTCCTCCACCATTTCAAGATTTGAGAAGATAATTCAATCCTAATCCAAGGAGAAGATCATGAAGATTTGGTTGCCATATCTTATCCAAGATATATGAGAGATATGTGTGAGGATTTAAAGGGATTATATTTTGTAATAATGGGAAATGTGTTGAGAGAAAAGTGGATCTGTAATTATGATATGTTTATCTCCTTTTCAAAGATTTCATGTATAAAAGAGAGTGCCTTCTCTTCGTGAAGGGGGGAATTATTATGAAGAGAAGAGGAGATCATTATTATGTAGAAAAAAAGAGAGGAGAATCAGTATTATGAGGATGAGAATCATTATTATGTAAATTGAAGAGAGGATTCATTATGTAGATTAAGGGAATTGTTATGAGATAGGTTCTTGAGGAGAATTGTTATGATGTAGATTGGATTCAAGAAGGGACTCCTTTTGTAAACTTACATGTTGAAGATTAATGCAAGCTTCGATTTAGTGATCTTGTGTCTCTTCGAAGTTATCATATGTTGATCTAAGAGCTTCCATGTTGGCATCGACAAGGGCCACCGATCCAACTTGGTAAGCTTATTGTAAATTGTTAATGTAGATTTTCATTTCATGTATTTGTTATTTCAATTTCATGTAATTTTGTTTAATTTCACTATTCGAATGTGTTGCAAAGTGTGCTAATGCGAGAACAGTTGGATCTCCATATTTCACCATACACGAGATTTAATGGAGCATCGTACATGTTAGTTTAATTGTTTCAGGAGATAGATTCAAAGTTCATCTTTTATTTTCATGAGCCATTAATGAACATGTCCATCACTTGAGCAAGAGCCTTTGCTTGTTTATGAGTTTTGTTTGTTTATGAGTGTTTCTTTCTAGCTTTCGATTTGTGTGAAGATTGTCATTTTTAAAAGTATGTTGGTTTCTAAATGGTTTTCTTATCTGATCTATACTAAACAAACATAGGAACCTATCTGTTATCGACGCATATAGTGCATCAACTCTACTAATTACGAATCTCGGTTGATAATTTATGTTTGGTAATATATTATGCAAATAGTTGCTCCAACATTTTGGCGTCGTTGTTGGGGAGTTGTAAACGGTAATAGGTAGGATTTGAATTAGATTGTTTTAATGATTTTGGATTGGTTTTATGGAAAACCTAAGGGCGGAGAGAAGACAGTAAGACAAGAGGTAAGAACTTGCGCATCCACTTTAGTGGGGTTGCTCCAAATATTAGGTCGTCCTCTTCCTTTTATGCAAAAGTGTGTTTTTATTTATGCAAATTTAGTTTTTATTTTTGATGAGCTAATTGTGTGAACAGATAACCTAGTGACAGCAAGGTCTCAGTAACGCAAGGATTTTAAGTTTGGCGTGTTTTTGATATGGTGTAACTATGAGTGTAAGCTTGGAACAGCTCACTCAGATCCTTGCAAAAGTCAGGATCTCATCTTCTCACAAAGAGGAGATCTTGATAGCAGTCGAGGGCTTAATTACTCCTCCAACAACAAACGATGAATCAACATATGAAGAAGCTTGCATATTCAATAATGAACAATTATGCGAGCAGGAGATCAAGGAGGATAACAAGGAGTTGCGACATGATCTGAGAAGTGAAAACTATGCCTACAAAAGCATTATCGAACGATGGTTTCAAGTAGGTACTAGGTTAAATCCACTTAGTTATTCTTTTTATTTTGTTAATTTATAGTTTCGACACTTAATTTCGCAAGTTTATGTATATTTTCTATCGTCATTTGTGAAACTCACATTGAACATATTCTTATTACTATTGTGCTTATGGTTACATTGGAAGTTTGATTACACGTAACTAATCTCCAGTCTTTAATTAGCGTAATGTAGGTAGGACGTTATTTTCAAGTTTTCTTAGTTTTGAATAAGTATGTTCTCCTCCGCGCTTCCTGCGATCGCGAGGATCAGAAAATAGGATGACTAAAATTGATTTCAAGAAATTTTTTTAATTGTTGACGATTACATAAAAATTGTCTAATTTCGTCTACAAGTATTTCCATTTGCACATAAATTTCAATAAGTTTGCGAAGTATTTTTTTGGTTCTTCTATTTGTTTTTTTTTTTTTGAAAAATTTAAACATTAAAAAAATAAATAATAATAATAATAATAATCATATAATGATAATTTGAGCTACTAAATGCATAAAAACCACCAAATAAACTTTAATTGAAAAAATATCCACATAGCCGATATCTATAGTATCTTCTGTCTCAGCCAATTCATCTCTATGCTATCCTACGCTATCATTTGCGAGCAGATCCCCCGAGAATATCGAAGAGAAGAACCGCGACCAGGATCATCACAGATTTTGGTTGATGGTCGATCCGTTAATAGTTGGAGGTCTTTGTGCAGGAATTTTTATTCTCATATTGCTTATTTTTCCAACACTCGTAACGTAATCATAGACTGCACATTTTACAGATGGAGCTCCATATGGGTACACAAGTGTTGTAAAACAATTCCCACAATTCACATGTGCAACCTGATTTGCTTCCATTGGAAGATTAACTGTGGTACAACAGGAGCAC
The DNA here is from genome assembly GCA_009831015.1 of Picea engelmannii. Classification (NCBI taxonomy): domain Eukaryota; kingdom Viridiplantae; phylum Streptophyta; class Pinopsida; order Pinales; family Pinaceae; genus Picea; species Picea engelmannii. The sequence continues at coordinate 1,271,722 of ML776882.1, forward strand.
TGAACACTAGTAGCTCGACGGACATACATTAGCAATGTATGACAATATCCACAGATTAGCTGAGTCATTTCTATCCCAGGAGGAAGAACTGTAGTAACTGCATTGCATACTGCACAACAAACATTGATGAACTGTATTTAATCAACGTGTAATGAAGAAAACATAGCTCAACCAAGAAGAATGCCAGATTTTCCATCTCTTTGTCAACTGCCTTCGTAAACCGGACGAGAAAGACATATGGAGTGAGAACGGTAAGATTGAAATCGAGTTTATGCTCCATGGCCACAATCTGTTCTGATGTATGGTAGTAGCTACAGAGATGAATAAAATTCTGGGAACTTCATCCATGCCTGAAACAGTTGAGGATTTGCAGTTTGAGGACCAAGAGACATCGAATTTAGTTACAGCCACGACCTTCATCCCCTATTGGATGTCGTACACAAGCTTCGTAATCTCAATATTATGGAAGAAGGTATTGAACTTCCAAGCATTATGGTGGTGGGAGATCAATCAAGTGTACACACATGACGTATACCAGTTGTATCTCGAGTTAAATTTAACAATTCATGGAGTGAAGGTGTGAAAATTTCCTATTGTTCGGTGGTTACAGGAGCATATCCCGGAGAGAATCATGCCTAATCATGCCAAAATTTATAACTTCTGCCACAAATCATGGACCAAATCTCCAATATCCCTTTACCAGCGAAACTGGATTAGAAAGTGTGATTCTAGATTGATTTTATATTTTTATTCGAGATAGGTGACGAAACTTAGGGATTTGCCAAGGTTTTGAACAAGACAGATATGTGTGGGTGCATCGTTGTTACTAAAAACCATGTCTCATAAGATCTAGAAAATCTATCTAGCCAACTGTTCCTACACCATCTAATCCTGTATGCATGCTTGTTTTTGTTTTCTAAAGTTCTACTCCATTCTGTGATTCTTTTTCCACTATTGAGAGGGGTTTTCAGGCATTAGTTTTAAGAGTTTCGTGTTGAGGAGTGAGAGAGAGACAATGCTGAAACCCTAGGCATACACCCAGTCGTGAATATCCAGAACAAATTTTTGTGGTTTATTTTTGTAATTTGACTCATGGGTAGCATCCCTGAGCAATATCGAAGGATATTGGGTGACCCAATACATATATCAAACAGGTTCTGGTTGGTCCTTTTTATGGCACACCAATGCTTGCTTTAGTGTCATTGAAAGTGATGTAAATCTTGGGCACTAGGGGAGCTTCTCATTCCTTTTGTCTTTCCTCAGAGTCATTGTAGTGTCCCTGTACTTACACAAAAGTCAATCGCGTTATCTGACTAGAGAAATTTGTATATTCATTCAAATATCCATATATGAATTTACCTCCAACGTCAAATTCTGGTGCACGAGTTCTAAAAGTCTTCGATTTTAAAATGTCGATAGGCTAATTGCCCAAAACTTGGGCAAGTGAGAGACAAATTGGCCATAATATTGGGAAGTCATCTTTGGTGGTCAGTGGGAAGAGATACTGAACAACCTATCCTCTTGCGTATTGATCTTGTGTTCTTTTTGGTGGGTGATACTATAGCCTTCGCGGGTATCGATCCGTGTGTGTGAAGGTGAAATGCAATTTATGAATGTTTTGTGAACAGGTAGAGGGGGATGTTGCAACTTCACAATTTAGAAAAAACAGGGATAACTTCTATTCCAAAGAGGCAGACATTTGGAGATATATGATACAATTTCTATTGACTGGTTGTAAGAAACGATGATAATTTGTGTTGCAGTTATTGGTCTGTAGAATAATCCTCTGTACATACAAAGTTTCACTAATGGCGATGATGCCTTGAACCTACACTACATTGTGCATTGTTCCCTAGATATAATTGATGAAAGAATGAATAATCCGAAGAAAATTGGGTCAACTTTGAACGAAACATATCTTGGACTTCTTTACCCAAGTGAAAACTATAAAGTGTATGGATATTTGAAAAACACTAAGGTGAAGTTTATTTTGGTCACAACAGATGAGGACCTGAAAGATGCAGATGTTAGGAGTTTCTTCAGATAGTTTCATGTTGCATATGTGGATGTTGTGTCAAATCCTTTCCATGTGCCAGGAAAGAGAATCACCTCACGTGCTTTTGTTGAAAGAGTTAGTACGATAGTGAGATCATTTGGGACATCAACGAAAATATAGGTTGCTCTATCTGTCCTATTTGAGCTTCTCTCAAGTTTAGATGATTGGTTAAGGCATTCCAGCTTATTGAATTTTATCTTTTGTAGTGTCTTTACAATATATATTTTTTGCCTACACTATGTAGTGTATGCATATTCTTCATAGTAAGACTGTCATCTGCTTTAAATTCACCCGATGGATAGTTTTCTATTGATGATTTTGAAATATGAGTAGCTTGGAACTAAAATATGTTTGAGATTCGTGAGGTTAATTTTGTCATTGGTCATGGGATAGGAAGACTGCAGCACTTGGACTTTCTTTCGACTGTTGGTATAAATGTCACACATGAAGACAACCTAAATTTGTGTGTTCAACGGATTTGTATCATATGTTTATCAAAAGGCATGTGATGATATGAAATTTATCCGTACAGTTTTTATTTGGATTGGATTGGCATATAGATTTCTTCTTAATAAGTTGTGATCTTTTAAAAATTATTTCTGATAGAACATGTAACATGTATTTGCATAATTAACAAAAGGATATAAGCCACGTTTTAATTGGCATGTACCTTATGAACGGAAAAAAAAAAAAAAACATTATAAAAATCAAAATTATAAAAATCAAAACATTACAAAATACATAAAAAAAATTATAAAAATCAAAATATAGCAAATGGACCTTTTTATCATTCCTGAAAGCAATAATTTTTTTACGATTTTACGCTAACTTGGTTTCTTGAGTCACTTTACGCCGCGATCCATGATGAAATAAGTGCACGTGCAACGACCACGACAAGAGGTATAAGAATGCATTTTATTTTTACCTTGTCGCTTTCGTACTTCCTTCTCCATGATTATGTTTTTCAAACTTCTCACAAGTTTTCATGCAGGAATTGGTACTAAGCATTTTCAGGTTCAGAGCCGGTCACATCTCATGATGAAGTGATTTTCGAGAATCAAAAACTCTTTCCGAAAAACATGCTTGTGAAAAGCTTGAAGGATCTAAATTTTTCATCTCACATGTCATATGTCGCTACACCGCCATCTTTCAGAAAACCAATTATGCCATGACATGATCACTTACCTTTTTCCTTTCACGCTTATTTGTCATCCATGTAGTGAAGTTCACTTTCCATCACCTTATCCTTCATGACTTCGCATGCGCCTATCTTTCTAATTTGCATACATCCCTTTATCCTTTTCCATTCATTTTACCTTGCAAATAAAACCATTCAGTTCCCTTCTGACGACTACATTACCTTGATTTCTTTTTCACACATACTATTGCTACTGAGATCTTTTCATCTATATTCCTACCAATCATTTTGTACAACTCATGTTGACTGATGTGGGATTCCTTAAGGCCCACCTTTCAACAAGTCTTTCCCTATCGACCTCGATACCTTATCTAGGATATAGACTAGAGTCCATTTGAGTACCTAGAGGCTTGCATGCCTTAATGGCAAGTTCTCTTGCTGACAATCATGGGAATACATCAATGTCCCTTGATCGTCAGATCTTGAAAGTGGCTTGACATCATCTCATTCATTCACAGTTTGCAAGATGTACTCGGGTACCTTGACACTCATTGACATCAATGATGAGTTGCATCACATTGGTTAATGACATTCATCAATGGTCGGTAATCTAATGACTTCTCTTCATGCTCGACATCGACACATTCAATCGCATGACTAGAATTGTACCATCGAGTTTCGCAGCAGTTAACGAATATACACTTTTCCATGACTCCTTAGCAGTTACAGCCACATGACTTCAGCTACATGAGAGTACTACATTTCCACTTTCATACTTCCTCTTTTCCATGATTCATCAGCAACACTTCAGATTCTTCCACTTCACATTCTCTGATCTAGCAATCACAACAGTCGAAGCTACAACAACAATCACCTCTCACATGATCGTGCAACAGTGACATCTTCTATGCTCCAGCAGTCACATCAGCCATATTCCTATTGCATAGTTCATCAACATTTTGGGTAAGTGGAGGTATGTTGTTTTCTACTCTTTAATCATGCAATTCCTTACATGCTAGAGTGAATGAATTTGGGAAAATCCCTTACTATGCTCCCTTTCCTTTTCGTGTCTATGACTCATTCCACGTTGCATGCAGACATGCAACCAATTTAGTTGGGCGGGGGGGGATTATATTCGTTATCATCACTCCATTTTTCCACCACCATTCCATTTTTCGTCTCATTTATCATTTATCAACATTTTTTTCTTCCAACGATACTCTGTTGCACTTTGCTTCATAAGCATTGATATACATATTGGCATGATTCACAAATATGTAAAAAGGGCTTTCTTATACTCAGTGATGTATTCTTATTCCAACAAGAAAATGGATAAATTATTATCATAACAGAAACAAAACAAATAACGAAATAAATGTTGTTTACACAAGAACCAAAATTTTATAACAACAAGAAAAAAAAAAAAATATATATATATATATATATATATATAATGAAATGAATGTTGCTTACAGAAGAACCAACATTCTCTATATTCATGGTTGTCACACAAGAACCAACCATAAGAAACTATCAGCTATTACTCATGTAAATCCCATCCTGGAAATATTCATTCTCATCACTCAAAGCCAAAGTTCAGATGCCAAAATTTCTTGAGAAGACCCATGCATGGTTGCATGAGGCATGCAACAAGTTCAGTTGGGGGGTATGTTGGGACTCATAAATGTTGTCTTTACATCTACTTTTCCCTTCATCAGTCTTCACATTTCATCGCCCTATTAACCATTCATTAATACCATTTCATAATTAAATATGGGTTAAACCTTATTATTTTCCAAAACATTTATTTTGGTATTAAAAGGGAATTTTGATTAAATATTAGAAATTGACATGTTTTCATATATCTCAAAAATGTGTGAGCTTTATCATGTGTAGGAATATGTGAAAGATTAATTCCAAAGACTTCTTGAATACTTTCTCCACCATTTCAAGATTTGAGAAGATAATTCAATCCTAATCCAAGGAGAAGATCATGGAGATTTGGTTGTCATATCTTATCCAAGATATATGAGAGATATGTGTGAGGATTTAAAGGGATTATATTTTGTAATAATGGGAAATGGGTTGAGAGAAAAGTGGATCTGTAATTATGAGATGTTTATCTCCTTTTCAAAGATTTCATGTATAAAAGAGAGTGCCTTCTCTTCATGAAGGGGGGAATTATTATGAAGAGAAGAGGAGAGTCATTATTATGTAGAAAAAAAAAGAGGAGAATCAGTATTATGAGGATAAGAATCATTATTATGTAAATTGAAGAGAGGATTCATTATGTAGATTAAGGGAATTGTTATGAGATAGGTTCTTGAGGAGAATTGTTATGATGTAGATTGGATTCAAGAAGGGACTCCTTTTGTAAACCTACCTATTGAAGATTAATGCAAGCTTGGATTCAGTGATTTTGTCTCTCTTCAAAGTTATCATATCTGTTGATCTAAGAGCTTCCATGTTGGCATCGGCAAGGGCCACCGATCCAACTTGGTAAGCTTATTGTAAATTATTAGTGTAGATTTTCATTTCATGTATTTGTTATTTAGATTTCATGTTATTTTGTTTAATTCACTATTCGAATGTGTTGCAAAGTGTGCTAATGCAGGAACAGTTGGATCTCCATATTTCACCATACACGAGCTTTAATGGAGCATCCTACATGTTAGTTTAATTGTTTCATGAGATAGAATCAAAGTTCATCTTTTCTTTTCGTGAGCCATTAATGAACATGTCCATCACCTGAGCAAGAGCCTTTGCTTTTTTATGAGTTATGTTTGTTTATGAGTGTTTCTTTCCATCTTTTTATTTGTGTGAAGATTGTCATTTTTAAAAGTATGTTGGTTTCTAAATGGTTTTCTTATCTGATCTATACTAAACAGACATAGGAACCTATCTGTTATCGGCGCATATAGTGCATCAACTCTACTGATTACGAATCCTAGTTGATAATTTATGTTTGGGCACCACCTCCCTTTAACTAGTGAAAACCTGCACAAAACAACAAGCTTTGTGTGCTGGAAAGTGCTAAAAAGGCTTAAAACAAGTTAGTTTTGGTTAGTAGATAAAAAAAATATATATATTTGTAAAAAATTTAACTGAAAACAATGATTAGATTTGCAAGGTTATGGAAGAAAAGAGCTTGAAAATGAATGATAAATAGCTCGAAATGAAAACAAAAAATAAAAGGAAGCTTTTGATGGTTGGACAAGTGGGATTCCAAACTAAGAATCCACTCCTCCAAGCCTTTGGTAACCTACAAATATGAAAATCCTTTCTACACAATGAGACAAGAAGGTGAGATCCTCTAAATGGCTTGTAAAATACTTTGCAAACACAAATAGAAACAACCCACAAAGACTTATAGCAATACTACTACAAATCTATCCCCAACAAAATACTTTGCTTGGGGTCTTCAAGCAGAACAATGTAAGCATGAAAATACACTAAAAATTGTAGCTAAGTTACCTCAACGAGAACAACATACAAGACCACCAAGAGATCCTCCAAAGCTTCACTTTTATTATCCAAAATATGTAGTTGCAATATTGCGGCAAGATTACAAGAGAGAAGTTGAGAGAGAGAGTGAGGAGAATTTTGGGCAACATGGAGTTGAAATGAAATTTCATGCCCAAATGAGGAGAGGAGGCCTTGTTTTAAGGGAGAGACACATAAGAGACTCCCTTGCGTGATTTACAAGTGTCATTTCAAGTGAGAGAGGGTCCATTCAAGGGGGGCACACCATTGAGATAGGGGAGCGTACCATATGAGAGAGGTGTAACACACCCATGATGGGGAAAGAGATAATAAAATTTTGTTCTCCTTACAGGAACAAATTCTCTCTTTCTAGGGTTCCTAAATTGGAAAGTCGGGGAACCAGCCCGAACTCTAGGTCAAGGATCTCAGATTCTAGAACCAGACAACTCTCTGAGACCTTGGTGGTCTTGTTTTATAATTAAACACATCCACTTACGAGTTCCTGGTGTGGGTCTAATAGTACATGCGACCTTCCCCTTCGCACTTGTGAAGTCCCTGAGTTTGAGTGCTACCCCTTTTCTAACAAACCCCTCCACATGACCACTACCGGTGACCATGGGTCTAACCAAAAGGTGCTTCATGATATCAGACCTCAGGTGTTTTTCTATGGGCCAAACCTGTTACTCCTAATTTTTGATTTCCCGATGAGCAAATCCTCTGGGCACTAGCTCCTCCCGCTAGGCCCCTTCGATTGTGACATTGGGTTATAACCTGGGGACAAACTACCAAGCACTTTGGGACTTCATGTTTTGCATCTCCTGAGGGAAATTCACTTCTCTTCTCTGAAGTCTGATATGCGAACTCCCTCCAAGACCCAATCTATGGCCCACACTCTCCCTTCGATCGATGACTGCGATCAAATCACGAGTTCGCATTTCAGGTGTTTGGATGTGAGCCAACCCTAACTCTTCCAATCCTTGAACTCCCAAACTTCAAGCTAAGAGTCTAGCAAGCGCTAGATCCTTCCTTTAACTTTTGATGATATGATCTCCGGCTATGACCTAGGGTCAAATCTCAAACACTTCGCAAAGTTGGAAATTAGTCCACCTCCCTTTCCTCGAAGTCCAAACTTCCAAGCCCTGCTCACCTAAGATCAACGGTCTGAGACTCCCCGTGATATAATGGTCCATATCAACTGGTGAGTTTGGACCTCACGATTTCTCACAACTCTGCCTTTGACTTTCTCGATTTATGGATCAGCGAAATGTTGATCTTCTGCCATGTGTTCTGTCTCGATGGACAGTTAGGATTGTTGCGGCTCTCAGCTCCTCGACTATTTTCCTCCTGCCTTATCCACAAGTTCTTCCTCCAAAGTATGCGGATATTTGTCATGTGTCCTCTGAATCCAACAGCTCAGAGTCATTTCACACTTCACCTCTTGCAAAGTTTAGATTTATTTCTCTCAATTCTTTTGATGTCTGAGTCCTCGAACTGTCGGATCTGCTACCACCTATTAACCCTGACGATGGATGGTTCCAATGATTTTGGAACTTTGGGACTTCGTAAAGCCCACCCTCCTGGGCACTTTCAAGGGTTTAGACCTCGTGCACTTTCCTTGGGATCCAACAATTGTTGGTCTTCGCACTTAGATCTGACAGCCTAGATCTGATCTCCTCCTACGTGCTCTTCTAATTGTCTGGACGTGGATTCCAATGGTCCAGATCTTTCACAGTGCTCAATCCAATGATCACCATTGCTCCTCTTCCTGAGCTTTCATTTTCTTCCCTGACTTGGAAGTTTTCATATGTTTCTAAGGTCTCGACGTTCGATTTACTTCCTGTGAGCCCTATTGCATGGGTCTTGACTTCTAATTCCCTCCTAAGCTTTCAAACTTGAAACAAGTTCCCTTCTTGGACCTCATCTTCACTTCTGAAAAACACTTGTCTCTATTGAGCTTGGTCCTTAGGGAATTTCTAATTCCTACATACTCCTTGTGTTAATCTACTCGCATCGGATCGATGATCCACAACCTTCCTTGATCCAATGGTCTAGATCACATCGCTACTTCGGGTTTTGGAGGATCCGTCCCCTTCATGATGGTTACCAACATTTGTCAAACTTGCGAAGACTGAAGGAGTCGAGGCGTTAATGCCTGCACCCCTTCTTCAAATCTAACGGTCGTGACAGAACTTGGATCTTTCCGATCAGATCTCGCCCATTCATCTTCCAAACAAAAGGATATTCACTTTTGATACTTGAATATCAATATTCTTCCTAAGCTTTGTTGGCTCTGAAAGGCTTAGGAGTTTTTTGCTCTTTCTCTTGAATGTAATGCTTGGAAGAATTCTTTCACGCACCCCTTACATTCATTACTCAATGATAGAACTTAAGATGGTCTCGGTCTCTACCCACCTTCCAGAGACTCAGTGCATACATGCACTACCTCTCTTGAACTTAATAGACTCCATCCTCACAATGATTGCAGAGTTCAACCTCCACAATCAGGGGTGTACTCACTCAACTCTAGGACGGTGATGAAATTCCCTGGGGAAGGTGCTTTCAAGGAATTAAACTAGAGCATAAGGAAAATCAAGCAGCTGTAAAAGTTCTCAAGGGACAAACGCATACTCTTAACTTAATCATTCAATACATAAACCATTTATAGTCGTATAAATACCAACATGCATCCATTATTTCCAATTCAAAACACAAGGCATAAAAACACTTATAAGAACCATAAGGCATGATGCGACTACTAAGAGGGGTGATTGTTTTCACCCAACCATAGGCTCAGTCATTCCCAATGGAGTTATCACTGGCCACCCCAGAGCTTAGGCCACGATGCTTTGAAATTCAATCTCTTACTTCCAGCTCAATGGAAGTTAGCAACGAAGGTTACTCTCCTTCTCCCAATACAGGACTAGATAAGGATGAAGGTTACTCTCCTTCTCCTGGCTTAGTCTCTATTCTATGTGATAAGAACTCAATTTTCACTTTCAATCCTTCCTCAAACCCGAGAGATTTGGCTCTCATCTCTGCACTCTTTTTTTGTAGGTTCCCTCTGCCCACACCATGCTTCCTTTCTTACCTTCCTCAACAAGATTGCATGAGTCTTGAATTCCCAGTCCGTGGTGAGGTACGAAATCCTTACCGATGGGCAGTCTGCCCCATCCCCTCATTAACTCTTAAGGAGTTCTTCCCACCTACCAGCCTGACTGTAATTCATTCCTGGTTAGAGGGTTGTTATGATCTTGAGCAATTAAATCCAGCATGGTACTGGTTCGGTGGAGGTTAACGCAACCATTCTGGGTCCCCTCCACCACCTTTTCATTAGCAATCGTGGTCCCTCTTAGCACATCCCCTTCACAACAGTCATGCAACACGTATCCATTTTCTATTAAAATAATAGAATTTACATTCATTGACCTTTTATTCAAAGGTCCATCAAAACAAACATTCACACCTTTGAGTTTTCCATAGTTCCCTGGCCAATATAGTTATATTTACACACTGGGGGAAACTGGGTGTTACAAGAGGAATAACGAATGAGGGGTGGGAAACCCCTATTATTTGATAAAACATATCTCTATGACCTAGGGGGTGCCCAAGGTGTGGGGCCCTCCCCAACCTTTGATTTTACCACTTGCCAAACACTCATGAAGAGGGAGGCACCCCTCTTGCTAGGAAAAATCATGAAGTGGTGATTTGTTGAATTTGGGGCCCATTTCCTAGTGGAAAACCACTTTATAACTTAGGAATGACTTTAGGAAACACATACCCTTTTCTCCATGACTTTAGACTCATTTACAAAATTTGACATTTTTACCTTAGCAAATTATTTACTGATTTTTTTACTGACTTAGATTTCTCATGGACATTGACCTAACAAAACTTGTCCAAATAAGTTGAAACTTGGACCAAGGGTGTAGGGGGTCATAATAAATTTTATTTGAGTACCCATACCCCTATAAAAAATCCCCAAGGGCCAAACATTTACATTTTACATAAAAAATAATTAAAAATTTTCAATTTACGGGAAATTTAAGCTGCATAGTGGCCACCACAAAACCCATGATGAAATTCATCCACCAGTTTCTTGGCTTCAACTTCATCAACACATCTAAGAATTATTCCATCAGGATTTCTCCATCCTAGTCCATCTTTAGTGATGACATATTTGGATGAATTTAATCTTAAGGCTTGTCTCTTATGACCCACAACATGGCTTGGGCATGTAAGGTTATTAAGGTAGAAAAATATATTCACATACCATTCAACCTATTCAAGACTTAGGATATTTGGGGAACATCCTGAATTATCATTTTGAAAAACCATACCCAAATCCCTTTCATTACTTTCAGACAACATTTTCGCTAAACCTTGCCTCTTGATTAATTTTGTAGGCTTGATTTCTAATTCATATTCTTGAATTTTAGCAATCCATCTTTCTCTTGTATATAATCCTTCTGACTGAGATAATACATCCTTAACTGTTGAATTAGGAACATACCCAATTACTTTGGAGTATCCAATGAAGACTCTAAAATGTTTTAGGGACTTTACCAAAGCATATGATTATTTTTCAACCATGGGGTATTTTAATTCTACATTTTGCAAGGCCCTACTCATGTAAGCAATGGGATGTTCTTGGAATTGATAATTTTTCTGAAGCAAAACACCAACAATGATATCTTCAGAGGCAAAGGAGAAAATCTGAATGTCCTTGGAATAATCCAGACTTATTAGGATAGGAGCTTCATATATGATCGTTTTTATTTCTTTGAAGGCTTTTCTTCTTTGACAATTCCATTCAAATTTGACATCTTTCTTAAGAAACTTATAGGTTGGATTAACTATTTCTGCATAATTAAGAATGAATCTGTGAACAAAATTGGTTTGGCCCAGGAAGAATTGGAGAGATTTCTTTGATATAGGAAAAGGGACCTTTTTAATTGCTTCAATTCTTTCTGGATCTATCTTAACCCCATCTTTGGAAATTATGTGGCCCAAAATTTTTCCTTCTACTACCCCCAAAAATGACTTAGCTAGATTTAAAGAAATTCCAAGTTCCCTGCATCTTTCAAAACCCTATTTTAAATTACCAATGTGACTCTTCCCATCCTTTGAAAACACTATCATGTCATCCTAATAAATTTCAATGATCTTTCCAATCAGTCCTCTAAAGGCATAATCCATAGCTCTTTGAAATGTAGCGCCAACATCAAACAAACCAAAATTCATTCTTAGATATTCAAAGGTACCCCATGGAGTATTGAATGTAGTTTTATGCATATCCTTTTCTTTGACCCTAATTTGAGTGTAACCAGAAAACCCATCAAGCATTGAAATCATTCCACAATATGTTATCATTTGTAATAATGTTTCCATTTTGGGGAGAGGACAATTATCCTTTGTACACACTATGTTTAAGTTCCTGAAATCTACACATAACCTGATTGAACCATTTTGTTTCCTAGCCAAAACCAAATTTGAACACCAGGAAGAATGTCTTGTTTGGGCTATTATTCCAGCTTCTAGCATTTTTTGCAACTCCTTTTGGACCAAAGGAGCTATCTTGGGATTAATTTGTCTCAACTTTTGTCTAAAATAGTTAACTTCTTCCTTCAAAGGAATGGTACGCTAGATTGCATCCTCCCTATAGACCTTAAAATCATCATAGGTGAAAGCCAAAACATCCCTATATTCTCTTTGTAATTTTATTATTTCTTCCTTTTCCTCTTTAGGTGTACTTTTTTCTATTTTCACCATTCTAGGCTCTTCAATAGTTCCTATGTTGAATTCGATATGATCACACAGTTTTGTATATTTTTCCTCCTTTGGTTTGTGACCATCTTTCCTATCAAATAGTTTTTCTAGTGCAACAAGTATTTTAGGGACTGGGAACCAATTTTCTAATCATCTTCTGCATAATTACATCCCTCTTCCCTTTCACTAATGTGGAAATCAGAAAACTCTTGTATTATTTTTAAGAACCTAATGACTCGCTTATCATCATCAAATATTTTCCAATGGTCCACATTATATGGAACTGAAGGCCTAAATATGACATCTACTTTAACGTTTCCTTTAATTAAATCTTGGGAGAGTTGAAGAGTAGAAGCAACCACAACAAGCTCATATTCTTTAAAGTCCTGATCTCTAAGAATAACAATAAGGTCTAAGGCATCAAAATTTTCCATGGTGTCCCATATTGCATTCCTATATCTTCTTATCCGTTCATATTTGCATGCAAATTTATTCTTAAGTTGTAAGATGACCAAATCTGAATCCCCTGTTGTGTTCAAACACTTGACATCCATATCCTTGCGAAGTTCTAAGCCAAGCAATAGAGCCTTATATTCAGCTACATTATTAGTAGAATCAAATTCCAATTTATATGCAACTTAAATTCCTGACCAGATGGAGCTTCAATGACTATCCAAACACCCTTCCCAGATCTAGAAAATTCACCATCAAAATTCATGTGCCATACTCCACTAATTCTTTCCTCTTTAGCTTCTTGTATGGGCTCTAAAGAGTTAGACAAGATGGAATAATTTCCAAAGTCATATTCTTTATAATTTAATTCATTCCTGGGATTCCTTGAGTCTTCTACATGATACCTCCTTTCCAATTCTCTTTTTCATCTAAACATGGCTGCATCTGGAGTGAGAATGGTGGCATAAGTTAAATCCATTTGTATATTTCTCCCCAAATCTACAACTATTTTTCTTGAGAGAAACATACCCCAAGCATATGATACATCAATCACCACTATGTCCATTTCTATTAGAATACCATGGAAGGAAGCCAAATGTACTTGTAATATTTTTATTAAACCATGCACCTTAATCATTTTACTATCCATGGCACAACTATTATGGCAAGGCCTTGAAATCATTAAATTCAACTGCTCCATCACTTTCTTAGTCATAGCATTTGAACTTGCTCCAGAATCAAGCATGCAATTATCAAGGAGATGGTTGTTCACAAGCAGAGAAAGAAAAAATGGTTGATTATTTTCGTTTCCCCTATCCCAATTTTGCAAAATCACAAGTGCATCCTAGTAAGCTACAACTTGTGGCTTGTCAATATTACTATGAGGAGGATCTTCTATAGCTTTGAGTAGTTTCCCTTTTTGATATAGAATCTTCATAATTTCTTCTACAGGGACCAACATTTTTGCATTACGCAGCCATCCTCCTAAGTCAATATTTAATTCTTCATTTGTAGGAACAATTGATTTAGGAGGGGAAGGGGGTACCTTAGGAACACTTTATTGTGGCTTATCTTGATTTTTGGTTCCATTCCTTTGATAAGTGAAGCCTCTATATCTAGCCATTTCTGATACTTGTTTGGGAGTAGGCTTAGGAACAAATGTTTCCATCACTTTATCTACAACTTCATTCATGCAATTTACATCCCTACCATGCTATGTTAATTCCATCCATTCATTCATGCCAACATTATATTTCTGACCACACATGTTAACCTACTCATTTTCTGATCTAGAGGACTCTTCTTCATCACAAATTTGAAGAAAGGCTTGGCAAGTTGACTCTTCATGAAATTTCCCACAAGGCCTACAACATGGGATAAATTGGTGGTCAACCAATTTAGTAGACTCAAGAGGATTTGGGTGCCATTTCTTCTGAGGTGGAGGTCTATTTTTCCCCTTATCATTTGGATTGTGATGAGATTTATTAGCTTGATCCCTCTCCATGGCTATCAACCTATTTTTCACAGATGCCAATTATTAGCATGGTCAATCTTCATTTGCTTAATTAATTGGGTGAGTTCATTCATACCATCATTAGAAGGTTCTTGATTTTTTACTTTCTTCTTTTTCTCCTCTTTGGACTTGGAAGAAGTTACCCTTGAGAAACTAGACAGATTTGACCTCTTAGTATCTTGCATATTTTTATCTATTTTAATAGCATACTTTTGTGAATCCTTTAGATTTAGTGGCTCTTTATCCCTTAACTAATATTTGATTTCACCCTCAAAGGATTCCATATAATGAATTAAGATAGATGCATCAAGAGGCTTAATAGTTTGAGGGACACTTTTAACCAAGTCATTAAATCTCTTATTGAATTATTCCATTGCTTCATTTTCATTATTTTGACAAGAGTTTAAAGCAACCAATAAATGACGATCTTCCTTCTTGTCGCCCCATATTTTCATCAAGGCATCCTGGATTTCCATTAAGGTGCTAAATTTGTCATCATCATGTTTTGCGAACCAATCTGTGACATCTTCTTCCAAAGATAAGAAAAAAAGATTCATCTTGACATCTTCGTAATCGTGAGCATTACACCATCTACTCGTTCACAACTTGAAGTTTTTGACGTGATTCTTGGCACTAATAGCGTTGTCAGCCTGAAAAGTAGGTGATTTCTCAATAGTTGTGTCAGGAAGAGGATGAGGATAATCTTGAATATTGGTAAAATTACATGGCTTATATTGGTCACCCATAGGTGATGTAGGATTATTAGATACAAATAAGAGATGTATATTAGAGATTGTTTCTTCTCCAAGACTTTCAAGGAGCCTACGAGGAGCTAGTCTGTCTATTCTCCTCCTATACACCCTTTCAGGTTCAGGAAGGGAATCAATCAACCCTTGCAGGTTTCTCCTACTAGGATACCTCAGAGAATGGGTAAATGGAGTCACCACTTGGAGATTGAGCAATATCTAATAACAAAATTTTAAGTTGTAATAAATTAAGGGATGAGTTTATTACTTAGTTTTTAAAGAACTAATTAAATTTGTAAATTATCCAAGGATAAGATACTTATCCCCGACAACGGCTCCAAATATGTTATCGCCTAATACACACCTACAAATGTGGATAATTCTCCAACCCACTTGGTGTGTCCTTGGAGGCCCAAACTTGAATCCAGACCCACTGTCACCTCAATCTAGACTCCTTCTGTCTAGGCTCACTCCTTGGAAAGCCAAGGGGGGTATACCCTATTAAAATATGTGAAGGTTTATTAAAGTTCTAGGAGTTAATTAAGTTATGGATTAAGGAGACCCAACCCAATGACAAGCAACCATGCAAGATGCAATTCTTTCAATGACAAACAAACCTTTATTTTACAAAATAACGATTAGACTGGTGGCTAAAGATTACCAAACTTCACTTATTGAGATATGCACAAGTAAAAGATATTTCTAAAAATTAAAATAAAAAATGGAATGATTTACACAATGAGTTAAATAATAACTTTACACTTGAAACAATTAATTCTTAAAAAATAAAGAATATGTGAAATATCAAATAAATAATGCTTTGACAATAAATAATCACATGTAAAGAAATTGCTAAAAATGAAAGAATGAAAGTGCTTGAAAGTAAAGTACATAAAAGGAAATTGCAAGACTTGAAATGTACAATGTGAGTAGGTTGATTTTAATAAATTTTATGTCTCTCTTGATCTTAGGGGCATTAGAGGTGAATTGTGAGAATCTTAAACTATGTGACTATCCCAAGTTCCTTATCCCTTAACCAAGAGGAAGTGTTGGGTGCTCTACAGGAGAACAACAAGGTTTTCCCCCAGCTCCACAGGTCAAATCCAAAGTGCTTGGGTTCTCAACAAGGAGGACACTTAGTGCCATGAAACCATCCTTGACTTCAACCCCTTCTGGCCTCCTCAAGTCACCTCTTTTTAATGGTCAAACAATAATGAAACCGAATGCCTAATTAGACTAGCCACATGATCATTTTCCCTTTCTTGTAACCCAATATCCACAAAGTGGCAGGGGGAGGGAATAATGGGAAAATGGTGGGGAAATGTTTTAATTGCTTGCAAAAAATGAAATCTAAACTAGTCGACATGATTTTGCAAGGGTGGAAAAGTCACTCACATGCAAGGTGTGGGAAAAAAAAATAAGATAACTTAGAAAAAGGAAATAAATTATCTAGCCACACAATTTTTCCTCAAGGACAAAGGTGTGAAAAATTAAAACAATTTAAAAAGCCTCACAACTTTGGCACAATATGGAGGACAAGGCTGCCGATTTTTTGACCCGGGTGGGAAAAAGAATCGAAAGTAAAACAAGTAAATACTAGCCACTCAACCTTCTCTTTGTGGGAGAAGTGGGGAAAACAATTTGATAAAGAATCATAAATCTAAACTAGCCGACACAATTTTGCAAGGGTGGCAAAGCCACTCACATGCAAGGTGTGGGAAAAATACTAAAGATAATTTACAATTTTACAAATTTGGAAAATAAACAAAGAATGCAATCCCAAGAGACTCTCTTGGGTTGCTTACAATGATTTAGAAAGTAGGAAGAGTGAAAGGGTTGGGCACCCCAACTCTTGGATGTTTCCTTGAGTCCCTTGTGGAAAAAAATGGGTAGCAACTCGCCCTAAACTAACGAAACCTGCACAAAACAAAAATCTTTGTGTGATGGAAAGTTCTAAAAAGACTTAAAACAAGTTAGTTTTGGTTAGTAGATAAAACATTTTTTATGTAAAAATCTGAACTGAAAAAGATGATTAGATTTGCAAGGTTATGGAATAAAAGAGCTTGAAAATGAATGATAAATACCTGGAAATGAGACAAAAAATGTTAAGCCCTAATATTGGCTCATTACCCCTTAATTGGGGCATATTAGATTAGTAATGCTATTTTATTTATGTCGGCTTTAGGCCATTAGTTGTAATTTAGATTAGTAATGTTATTTTAATTATGTCGGCTTTAGGC
>ML776882.1:1294149-1359912 GCA_009831015.1 Picea engelmannii
TTTAGGCCATTAGTTGTAATTTAGATTAGTAATGTTATTTTAATTATGTCGGCTTTAGGCCATTATTTGTAATTATACCTCCTAGTCTCCTACATATACCAAGGAGACATTTTCATTTTGAATCATCTTGTACTTGAACATTTTAAGTGGGGTAAAAGGAGGTTGCCCCCTCGAAGAGGCTTATTATCTGAAATTATCTCAGTTTCAAGGCGTTGAGTACTTTTCTTGAAGTTTTTCCATGCTATATTGATGTTTGGTTCTTAACAAAAAATAAAATGATGATTTTGAAGGTTGGACAAGTGGGAGTCCATACTTAGAATCCACTCCTCCAAGCATTTGGTAAGCTGCAAATATGCAAATCCTTCCTACACAATGAGACACGAAGGTGAGATCCTCTAAATGGCTTCTAAAATACTTTGCAAACAAAAATAGAAGCAACCCACGAAGACTTATAGAAATACTACTACAAATGTATCCCTAACAAAACACTTTTCTTGGGGTCTTCAAGTAGAACAATGTAAGTATGAAAATACACTAAAATTTGTAGATAAGTTATCTCAATGAGAACACCATACAAGAACACCAAGAGATCCTCCAAAGATTCACTTTTATTATCCAAAAGATGTGGCTGCAAAATTGCAGTAAGATTACAAGAGAGAAGTTGAGAGAGAGCAAGAGAGAGTGAGGAGAAATTTGGGCAGCATGGAGTTGCAATGAAATTTCATGTCCAAATGAGGAGAGGAGGCCTTGTTTTAAGGGAGAGATGGAGAAGAGACCCCCCTTGCATGATTTACAAGTGTCATTTCAAGTGATGGATGGTCCACTCAAGGGGGGCGCACCATAGAGAGAGGGGGGCATACCATATGAGAGAGGAATAGGGAATGAGGGGGTGGGAACCCCCTCTTCTTTGTTAAAACATCTCTCTATGACCTAGGAGGGATCCCAAGGTGTGGGGCACTCCCCAACCTTTGATTTTACCACTTTCCAAACACTAATGAAGAGGGGGGGCACCCCTCTTGCTAGGTAAACTCATGAAGTGGTGATTTGTTGACTTGGGGGGGCACGCGGGGGGGTGTATTTCCTAGTGGAAAATCACTTTATAACTTAGGAATGACTTTAGGAAACACTTCTCCCCTAAAATAAAAATTAATTACATAAGGAAAAAAATGTCGAAAATAAAAATTAATTACCTAAGGAAAAAAATGTCGAAAATAAAAATTAATTACCTAAGGAAAAAACCCTCGATGAAAGGACTTCCCTAATTATAAATTCCTAGGAAATCAATTCATTACATAAAATAACCCATGCTAACATGTTACATTACAAAAATTTCCCACACAAGGGAGCAGACATTCCGTGGACAAGAAGAGAGAGAAATATAAGTTTTGGGGCAGAATTTCCCTGCTGAGCCATAGGTCTTCAACCTTGTCATGGAACAAGGTATATATATCTTCATGGTACATGACGTTGACACCTAGTTGGATAGGTGGTCAATAGGAGGGTTGGCAAGGTGACCTATTAGGTGAATCATTCCTTAAGTCAAGGAGTGTTTCCCGGGTGGACCACTCTCTAAGTCATGTAGAGAAGATGAAGTGGATGAGGATAAAAATTTTGGGCATGGGGTTCATGACATACGACGGTTCATATTGTCTCTTTTATGGGTTCATTTGTAGAGGTCATGTTGCACCTTTGTTTTCAATGCATCATTTTCCAAGCCCATTTATTCGTCATTAATTAATTAAGGTTGAGAATTACTGGGTACTCCTAATGGGTAACAGAAATCTTGGGGGGCAGTACCGTAGTGTCACTTGAAAGGGGAGGTACATAGAGTGCCATAGTTGTAAAGTCAAGCTTGTAACACACTTTTGTAAATCCCTCAACAAGTGGGACATTTATTTTATATGTATGTGTGTGTGTATTTGCTTTTGCAGATATTTGATTTTTTAGGAGAAACGTTTCATTGTTATCAAGACCTTTTTGGGCTAGCATTTGGAAGGTTATAATATTGGATTTTATCTTTTTCTAGCTACATTCCCTCTGGACCTTAATTCCCTTCTTCCCATGAAAAGAGGTACAATCCCGTCTTGGGTCAGTACACTAGAAAATACCAAAAGATAAGAAGACGAAAGGGGTGAAGTGTGAAAAATGGTAAATATGATCAGGAATGGCAAGATGACTTCTCAAGGAAACCTCCTAGTAGAAAACCCATCCCCAAGGGTGACCACTTACTAGGGCACAATGTCAACCACCAAGGTGAAACAAGGAAAAGAGCATAAGTTCTATAATAAAAAATAGCTTCAAATGCAACATACTCAAATGCCTCAAGTATTAAAGTGATACTTACCACAATACTTGACTTCTACCTCATGGAGCAAGACCCGTTGTCTTTTGAAAGCATGTTGATGTGGTGAATTGAGTCTTTTTCTGTGCATGTGGACATTGTTAGTCATCCGTCTCTTGGTACTCCATGTCTGCAACCTTAGGGCCTCGAGACATCATCTCCTTAATTATCCCTAGAAATTGGGGATAGAATTTGGCTCCTACTCGGGGACATGTACTCTTCATAGAGTGCATGAGAACCTCAACATATCCTGGTTAGACATGTGCCTACACTGAAACATAAGATCGTAAAATCTAGGGTTGGATACTCACCCTTTGTTCATATAATCAAAGTCAAAATTTCAAAATTGATAACTAATCTAGAAAATAATTTTTTTTGCATTTTTCCATATAATATGATGAAAGAAAAGATGCAAATCAATAATGCAAGTAGAGAAAAATGAAAATCAAAGATGAAATGCAACTAAACTACTGTGAGAAATCAAGATGAAAATGAAATAAAGAAATATGACCTACTTACTTACCTAGGGCATGGGCCCTGAAGAAGTCAAGTAATTTGAATGTAGGGTCAGAGAAGAGACCCATCCACTAGTAATGGCATCTTTCTCCTATCCGTGGATGTCAAGTAGTATTTTTCTTCCTCAAACTTCTTCTTGATGATGTAAGCGTCAAGACAAGAGTTGTTATTCTTCTTATCATATTTGGGATTTCGCTTCCTTTGATCCCACGAGTGTGAGACTTCCTTCAATGTAGTTGATGTAGGGTATATTCTCAATGTAGGGGTAGGAAGGTGGATCTCTATTGACCGCATATTTAATAGTCTCCTCACATTCTTTGTTCCTTTTATCTCATTCTTTCTTCAATATCTTGATGGACCTTGGCTCCTTCCCTTCAAAATTTTCCAACTTCTTCGTGTGTTCATGGGTCCTTGGAAGCAATGTATCCATACAATCCTCCTGCATAAAAGGCATATCATAAGGATCATATTCAATGGGAAATGGACCTTCATTAAACTCATTCTCGTTGATGTGGTTAGGATGTTCCCATTCTATCACATGTTCCTTGGCTACTCATTGGTTGTAGAGAACTTCAAAAGTTCCATCCTCCATGGGGATATAAGTGTGAGTGAGATCCATGCTAAGGAATCTTCCAAGAGTGGCGGCCCAACTCCTTGATAGTAGCATGCACCAAGCGTTTGGAACATTGATGACCATGATGTTCATGAGGATTCTAATTTGAGAAAAGTCCACCAAATAGAACTCCGCATCTTCTATGCGACCATTGTTGAGGAAAAGATATGAAATGATCTTACTCAAGCATTTTCAGATCTTACTTGGCTAAAGAAAGATAGACGGGAATATCACCCTATGTTTATATCCATAAAAAATTGTTTCCTAATTCACAAGTATTGATTACAAGTGCTTAGGCTGATTTTTTATAAATGAAAGATTGCTGAAAAATTCAATATTTATGTAATTTTTCGAATATAACAGATGTAGAAATAAATATAGAGACATAAGTAAAAACAAACAAGTCAATAATCAACACAGATGAGACATAAAGCAATCATTTGTTCCATTCCAAATTATTAAAATACTTGTTCTCTTTACAAAATTACCTAAGGAAGTTTGGACCACAGTCAAACTTAGATGTTGTCGATGAAAACCATACAAAAACACTTCTGACAGAAAGAAAAAAACTGAGCTTTAAAAGTTGGACCAGCTTGCCACAGATTGTTTCCCACTCGACTCTGCACAATAACCTTTATCAGTCATGAAATTTAATTCACAAACAGAGAAGTCTACACAGACTATCAAAGATAGATCAACACCTTTGAAAAACAAGTGTCTGAATGATGAAATTCAGCCATGAATCTTCATGTCTACAATAGGACCCTGCTATCATAAAAGAGAATTAGGCTTTCAATGAATCAAAGAATGAATGAAAATTGAATTGTCTCAATAAAACTCAAAGAGCAGACCTTATTATGATTTCTCCTTCTATTCTCCTCTTGTTCCTCCTTTTCCTTTTGTCTTTAAGCAATCAAAATTAGTTTAAGTAGTTAAACTACCTCTTTATTTAAGTTAACTAAAACTCAAACAACTTTTTAGTTAAGGGGGAAAAGTAATAAAATCATAATATGGATTTTTAATAAATAATAACTAGTAGGTGGGATCCCTTGTGACTCCCTTTAGTTCTTTAACAAGCATAACACAAATATTTAATCAATCAAACACATCCCTCTTTGTGGCTCCCATCATCACTTTCATAATTTGACAATTTATATCAATGATAATTGAAATTATATCAAAAAATAGTGTGTTGTCCAAAATTTCAGAAGTCAACTATTCTCAACAATCAGTAAATAAAAACACTTAAAACCCATATTTTCCACTATGGGAGGCAATATTCCCCTTGTTGTTGTTGTCACCCTTTGATTTCTTTGAATTTTCCTTAGGCTGTGTGGAGCCTTTAGGCCTAATCTCACTGATAACATGAGAGAAATCATCTCTCAAATGCATGCGAGATGACACAGATTTGGAAGAGTCATTTGAGGGAGAGGAGGGGGCAACAATGAATTTTCCTTTATTAGGAGTATGGTGGGCCTTAGTTTTTAACCTTTTTCTTGCATGGTAATACTGTACATGTGATTGGGCAGGGGCAACTTGAACAATTTTATTGACAGGTAGAGGAGTGGGTAGAGACAATTTAGGCCAGCCACGATGTTGGGAGACTGTCGAATGGAAAATCTCTTGCCATCCATAATTTTTAGGGACTTCAGGTTGTAATGATACATGAGGGGGAACTGGGATACCAGGGACATGTGGGGCTTGGAAGGGAGGCCTTTTTGGCCAAGGTTGGACCACTCCTTGTCCAATCCAGTTAAAAAATCCAGCTTGGAATGGCTGGCTCAACTCTTGTGAGTCTGCATCAAAATGTATAGAAACCTTGGCCTTCTAGGGCCCCTATTCCAATTTCCTCTTCCTCTATTACCCCAACCATGGCTACCTCTACTGAAAAATCTCATTCATGTATGCATTATTGATTAGAAAATAGTTTCTTCAACAACCATACATGACATCTTTTAAAATATGAAACAAAGTTTGGCTCAACAACAGATCACACTCATGCAATCCAATTCATACAAATTGTTTAATACTTGTCAATAAGCAGGGGGTGAATAAGGGTTCTGGGATATGTGAGGGATTGTATTGAGTGAAATTTTTTAAAAATGAAGGGGGGGGGGGAGGTTAGATCATGATTACTTCTCAACAAATCATCAAACAATCAACTGTATTGTAAATCAAAAGAATATATCAATGTAACTCATCCTTGTGCTATCCTTTAACTGTTATAATACATATTTTAACTTAACTATAATTTAATTTTAAGAACAGGGAGTGGATAGTGAATATGGGAAGGCGAGGGGACTTGTAATGTGAAAAAAAGTGAGAGAATGGTAGGGAAAACCGAATACTGGTCATAAAACAAATCAAGTAATCCATAAAAACAACTTTGTATTCAATACAAAAGATACCAATACCACTTTAACAATTATTGTGTGCCAAAACTGCTCACTATTCCACATTTAATTTCTTCAAAACTTCTTAATTAATACAGACTGTAATCATACTCATAATTACTATGAATTTCAACATTCCTGTTAAGAGAATACTTGGTCTCTAATTCCTTTCCTTTCATTTAAAACAAAATCAAAAGAAACACAACAACATTTCTCCATCTCTATCCATCATGTATCTCTATAAAATATCAAATATTGTCAATAATTCACAATCGCCCAAATAAAACATATACACGGGTCCCTTTTCCAAATTGAACAGACCTCTAAAACTTGCTCGATTTCATGCGTTTTTCATTATATTAACCAATAAAACTTTGAAATGAAACCATAATACAAAAATCAAAATTCACACTAATGATGCAGTTAAATAAAACATTCACGATGCCTCCATAATAGATACATAGTGAAACAACAAAATCATAGTCATCATTTTCCACAATTTTCCATGATCCCGATCGGGACTAGTGAAACACACAACAGTCACCAACTTGTAATTGACACCATGCTATAAGGATACAATGATCGAAAGAATAACGAGAATAGACAACCATTGATTGCACATTATCATTTATTCCCAATCAACTAATTTAATAAAATAAAATGAGCTAGGTATTCGACGCAACTGTCATAACCACTCCATTTTACAACCAATGTTTGACAATCAGAAAGATGCCCGATTTGAGTAAGACAGTTAAGGATTTAAAAAAAAAAACAGGCTCTATAAAAAAAATACAAATAAGCAATTTAGAGTTTGCTTGGCCATCAATAACACCGAGAGACTGGAGGTCCTCCAAACATATCAACCAATAGCCAAAGACCCTTCAATACAAGCACAAGGTTCCTTATAAATCGTGGTCTGTGCAATGGCACAACAGTTCAACGATGGGTAGGGTAGGACAATGATTCAAAGGAGAAGCAAATTCCCACTGGATAGTAACAAGTACCTAGAACACACAAAGGTATAACCTCTGTCGATTTCATTTGATGACAATGCCGGTGGAAATGCAGACTCGAGGCATAATGTATATCACCCAATCAACCATAAAGCATATATCTTGGCATAATGTCCACCCTAAAACCGATTTCTAAGATACGTTGATGATAATACCATGGAAAAATACCCACGACCATGGAAAAATACCCACGACCATGTAAATAAACCTATGACCATGACTCTAGAAAATACATAGTGACCAAAAGGTAGTCCAAAAAACATACACAGCAACCACATGGTAGCCCGAATGTGACTGGATATGGTTACCCTCATAACTGTGAGGAAGCGGCCAGCAAGGATAAACAGAGTGAAACCCTCCAACAAAACACAGAGCGATAATACCCATATCCACTTAAAAACTATAGAGAGCCATCACGACTTACATCACATAGAATAACCAGTGAATGCACAACTCAACCAACCAATTCTTTTACTTGCAAATTGAATAACCACACAGTCATTCCAGAGAGAAGAACCACACATTTACACAATTTCCAATCTCTGGAAAACACAAACCAATGCATTACTGATCCATCATTCTTTAATACATAGAGTGTAATTCATGGATGGGTGAAAAGAACCATACCTGTAACTAATAGCTTAAAAGGGGTGAGTTGGTCGAGCACTTTCTTCTGAGACTTGGATCTTGGAACTTAACCACCAGAAAAATGAAATGCAATAATAACCATACTAGGGTGAAGGCCTGATGGGGGAAGTATGGAGTGACATGCATTTACTACACATCGCTTCCATCTCCTCTTCATTCAATTTTGAAGTACATGACAACCAACAATCACTAATACACTTAAACCATGTCATTAATTCCAAACCATTGAAATCTGCGACCACATTGTTTGCCAAATGCGCCACCCAAAATTCTTATTAACCATTGCCAAATTTCCATACCATATCATATGTATTTCCATATCAAATGTGCCCAATATAACTCAAATGCAAATCGCATAGCCACTAACCATTAATAGTTAGGATTAACACTAACTTGTTTTCATTTGATTTGCACCTAACTTCTAACATAGCATAACATAGGCCCTTTTCTTTGGATTTTTTTGTAAGTCTCTTCCCTTTTGCTTTTGTTTATGTTGTTACTAATATATTTCTATGCAGGTATATCCAAGTAATAATCATGGTGACATGATAAAATATAAAAACTGTAAATATATGCCATTCATAACATAAAATTAAAGCTTCAAATAATAGAACATCTCATAAAATGCATCATCCACCTGTCATTATGTTAAAATGAAACCAAGACTGCATCATCAACCATATAAGACCCTGTAAGAAGCACCGAAACAACAACATAAAATGTGTGATATGACTATCTTTGAGCCTCCAATATACAAGGGGGTCCCACCTACTAGTATTATATCTTATTAGCATAGTTTAAATAATAGGCTTTAGCAATACTTTGTGGGCGAAATTCCTCGTTGCGATTTTTATCGTCAACAAACTGGCGAATCCACAGTGAAATATGTTTCCAATAGATTAATAACTCAGAATATATGGTTTTGCAGGTCAAGAACAACAGATCGAGAATATATAACCAGAATGATTATGCAACAGGGGGAGGTGAGCGTATTTAATGGAAAAATGACTGGGAATTTGGGAATATCTCATGAAAAATGTTAAGTATGAGGGAGTTTATCCCTGTACGCATAATCATTCAACCAAAATTTTCTCTTGACTTTAAGGAGAAAAAATGTATGGACTTTCTCTTTTGAATATCAAATGGATGAAGAAATGGAAAGCATAAGCAGGAGATAACCAATTTTCTCATAAGACAACAGTAAAAGAAGATAATAAATTCAATGATGCCTTCGGGGAAAACATCATAACAACCATGTAAGATTGATTGTTATTGACTAACAATACCCTGCAGGAGTGTCACTGTGGCAGAACTGATCCAACATCTAATTATTAACCAAAAATTGAACTCAAAATATGAAAAGCAATAAAAGTCATAACAGAAATGAAATCGCAAAATTAAAAAAAACAGAAATAAAATGACAAAAATGCAAACAACAGAAGGAAAACTACTAAAATGGAAGCAGAATTGGAAACTGTTTAAAAGGCAGAATTTGAAAAAGCAATAACAAAACTGAACTACTAATATACATAACAGTCCAAACAACGTTAAACTTTTCAAGTTGGTTCCACATAGTGTTTTAAGTGAGAACTGTTAGTGCTGTAGGAAAACAATTACTCTTGTAAATCTTTTAGAATGTAAGAGTTTGTACCCAGGACAAAAGCGATTTTGAAAAAACCCAACCATAATTTTTGAAACTTTGAGTGTCTTTCCCTATCGGCATGAGATGAATCCCACAACAATACTTTCTCATTGACTTTAAATTTGACATTTTTGACACTCTTGTTGAAATACTTCTTAACAATATGTTGTCTTCTTTTTATATTATCCAAGGAAAACATCCTTTTCTCCTCTAAAGCTAGGAGTGCATTTATCCTTTGTGAAACATCAGAAGAATTTAATTCTTTGATCTATATCATTAACCTTAACAAGGAAAGTTCGAACTCAGTAGGTAGAATGGCTTCTTGACCATAAACAAGATCAAAAGGAGTGCACCCAGTGCTCACCTTGGTAGTAGTTCGATCTGCCCAAAGAGAATAAGTGAGGAGAGTGTGCCATTGACGAGGCCTATCTTCGATGAGCCTTTTAATGATTCTCACCAGATTCTTGTTGGTAGAATCGACCTGCCCATTTCCTTGGGGACAATGAGCCAACGAGGTGAAATGTTTAACCCCCAAATTAGCTAAAAATTGGGTCAGCTTAGCATAAATAAAAGCGGGACCATTGTCTGTAATAATTTCCAATGGAAGACCAAATCTAGAAAAGATGTTATTTTCAAGGAAAGAAATCACCTAATCATATTTCAATTGCTTAAGTGGGACAACTTCAGCCCATTTTGTAAAATAGTTTATGGTTGTCAAAATAAAGACTTGCCTTGCTGAAGATGGAGGATTAATAGGACAAATAAAATCCAATCCCCACTTTGAAAAAGGAAAGTCCGGGAGGACAGGTTGTAACGGCATGGATGAAATGTGTTCTTTCCCAACAATTTTTTGGCACTTGTCACAATATCTCGAAAAAACATAAGAGTCATGAAAGATTGAATGCCAATAGTGTCATTTTCTAATAATATTGAAAGAAGTGGTTTTAGCAGAAAAATGACCTCCTACATGAATGATAGAATTTAAAGAACCATGAGTTTCTTGTAACAATTTTTGTGCTTCCTCATTGTTTACACTGCGAAGCAACATACCATCAACATATATTCGAAACAAGAAGTCTCCTATAATGATGTATCTAGCAGATTCAAGATAGAGTCTTCTCCTTTGATGAGTTTCTAAGTTGTCTGGACATATTTGGTTTTGTAAATAGTAAACCAAATTCTTATACCAAGGATGTTTAGACATAGGAAGGATCTGATTATCAATGTAGAATAGTTTTGATAAGGAACTATCATGTTCATCAACTTCTTCACTGTTTTTAGCATGTTAAGATAAGTGAAGGGCTAAGTCACGTCCCTTGATAGTGGTAGAAGTCATGATATTTAAATCATGCTCCTAGATCTTGGCAAGTCAATGTGCAAGCTTCCCTGAAAGATAAGTTTGTGAGAGAAAAAACTTGACAACAGGTAAATGGACTTTTACCAATGTATGCTTACCTAAGATGAAGTGGAGAAACTTTTCAATAGCTTTAACAAGAGAGAAATCATGTTTTTCAATAAAAGAATATTTAAATTCATAATCAGACAAACTTTGACTCATGTAAGCCACTGGTTTTTCATTACCTTGGTCATCATTTTGCATGAAGATAGCAGAAAAAACTTTCTCTGTGGCATTAGTATATATCATAAATTATTTCTCAAAGTCTGGCTTCGCCAAAACCGGTGCAAAGCTGATTGCTTTCTTGATCCTTACAAAATCATCTTCGACATCATTTGTCCAAGAGAAAGAACGATCTTGCTTAAGCAGATTAAGAATCGGTTTGACCATCACAACAAAATCAAGAAAAAACCTATGGATGAAGTTAATAACACCCATAAAATCTTGAACCTCCTTCTTGGAAGTGGGAACATGCAGATTAAGGATAACAAGAATCCTTTTAGGATCAATGCTTATTCCTGAATCAGAGACAATGTGTCCAAGGAGCTTGCCCTTGGTAATGCCAAAAATGGACTTAGAAGGGTTTAGAGAGATGTCGAATTTCCTACATCGCATGAGAACTCTTTTAAGATGACCAAAGTGATCTGATCGGTTTTTTGAGTACACAGTTAAGTCATCAAGGTAGATCTGAATGATCTTGCTGATCAAATTGTCAAAAGTTATTTGCATATATCTTTGAAAAGTGGCACCTACATTAGATAAGACAAAAGACATGCGTTCATAAGAAAAGGTACCCCAACGAGTAATAAAGGTGGTTCTATATTTATCTGCCCCTTTCACCTAGATTTGATTGTAACTAGAAAAATCGTTAAGCAAGGACATCATCTGTGACCCTGCAACTTGCTGCAAAATCATTTCCATGTTAGGGAGAGGAAGGTGATATTTTATACTAGCCCAATTTAATGCGTGAAAATCAATGCATAATCTGATCTGACCAGTTGTTTTCTGAATAGGAACCAAATTGGAAACCCATTCAGAATACTTGACCGAAAAGATGATTCCAACTTTCAAGAGTTTTTCCAACTCCTTTCGAATAGTTTTTTCCAGTGCATGGTTGATAGGTCTTTGTTTTTGCCTAACTGGTTTTATGCCTTCCTTGATGGGAATGGCATGTTGTATAAGAGCGGGATCAAAACCAAGAAGATCCTCATAAGACCAAGAAAAAACATCTTGAAATTCGCCAAGCAGCTTGACAAACTTCATTTTCTCTTCATCATAACATTGGGAACCTATTTTAACATTCTTTGGAGACTCAAGTGTTCCAATGTTCAAAGAGATGGTTTCACCCACCTTCGTTTTCAACTCTTCTTCTTTATGTTTTTCTTTATTCCCTACATCACTTGATGAAAATGAACTTTCTAGAGGAGTCAAGCCCTTAGGAATCTTGTTATCTTCCATGAATATAATTTCCTTGGGCTTATAGGGTTCATTTTGAATGAAATCATATATGCTCTCATCACTAGGGAAGACCTTCCATGATTCTATATTGTCAGGGATATGTGGAAAATATAGAGATTGAAAAGTACAATCAGGTATGTGTGGAAAAAAAATTCGATTAGGAGAGGCTGCAAAAAAAACTAACTGATCATCCATTGAGTTCAATTCCCTCTTAACATGAGTAATGTTGAAAGATAGCAGGTTTGAGATAAGTGCCCAAACAATTTGGGTGTGTCGTTTCATCAACTTGTTTTTAGGAGAGTATATCTTGCGTACAAGGTTCACAACAAGCTCAGAATCCCCAAAAACTGTAAGGTGACCACAACCCATATTATAGGCGTTTTCAATGCCTAATATTAAAGCTTTGAATTCACTGACATTGTTTGTGAAAGAAAACTCCAACCTATAAGAAAAGTTATGAATTTTCCCCACAAGAGAGTACAAAATAATGCCAGCTCAATTTCCTTCATTAGAGCATGAACCATCAAAGTTCATGTGCCACATACCATCGTCTAAGTCGATTTGTTCCAAGGGAATGTTATCCTCATCGTAAAATATGGAATACACCCCTAGGTCCTCTTCGATATAATTCACATTAGGTTGTGGAACACTTTATATGTAAGGTGAAATCCTTCCCTCTCTAAGGACTCTGATGTTTTTTCCATTCTGAGGAATAGATAAGTGTGTCTCGTCGAGTGAGAGGTATCCACCTATCAAAGCTTGCCAATCTCTTCCTAAGATGATTGATTAATTTCTTATTAGAATATCAATTACCTAAATATTAAGGGTTGTCTTTATTTCAGGGTGTGTGCACAAAACCAAGGTCACGTCCTTGATTTCACCTATGGTCATTTGTTGTAGACTATTATAATAGAACATGCTTCTGGTGTTTTCATTTGTACAAGACAAGCCTATCCCTTTCACAATAATCTTCGACATTACACTTGGGCCCGAACCACCATCAATGAGGCAATAACAGGCGATTTTATCCATAATATTTACAGAAATATAAAAAGGGGGATTTTTTACAGGGTATCTAAAGTTATGTACACCTACTTTATTTATAGAAGAATTCTCTTCATTTACCTCTTCAGAGAGGTTGTCTACAATGGAAGATTTTCTTTCCCCTAATTGTTTTAGATGCCTATGTTGTTTAGGGATGGAAACCATGTCTAGAAGGGTTGCATATTCTTTGATGTTGGCCAACTGATTTAGAATATTGTAATTGGAAGAGGGGAGAGGGGAGGTAGTTCCATGACTGTCAGAAACCTTAGGAACCTGAACAGTAGCGGTTGGTGAGGATGAGCTCCAGATAGAAGAATTGCAGGGAGGATCATTTTTTCCTTTGGGAGCATAGGATTTGTTCCTAGTATTGATGATCATGACATCTTCTAGCTTTGCAAAATCTAGGACAATGATGGTAGTTTCCAGTCTTTTACCAAAGATCTTATCTCTGGTACTCTTCTTTACTTCACATGTGGTTTCCTTGTGGTGTTCCTTGTAAAAGTTACACCAACTACAAGGCATGATAGGTTTAGGCTAAAAATTATTTTCATTTGGATTTCTAAAGGGGGGTGCAGAAGAGGATGAAGCTCCAGGGGTGAGAGGGGAGACATTTCCCTTTCGCTCATACGCTATCATACGATTATTCATGTCTTGTACAAGCTGTAAGAGGGTGGACATGTCTGTCTGTTTAACTAATTCTCCTTGAGGAAGACATGTTCTTTCAATATGTTCGTCATAGTCTAAGCAAGTATGCAGAGTGAAACCTAGGTTATCAATGGATTTTTCCTCAAGCCTATGATGGTAGAGGGAAGGTAATGCATTATAATAATGCATGAAAGCGGCTTGGTTATGAGGTCGAATGAGTTCAGGGATTTGATTGTATAACTTGCTGAAACACAAGTTGAAGGACTTGATGGTCTCACCAACCTTATAAGCGATGTTATTGTACTCGTGTAACTGCTCTGCTGGGCTTTTAGATTTCCCACAGGTGGATTTGAACTAATAGACTAACTCCTCCCAAGCAGAAAGATTCTTAGGAGGAAGTTCAAAGAAATTGGCCACAGCCTTCCCTTCCAGAGAATTGACAAATAAGTGTATGCAAGTATCGTTGTCATTGGCTATGATGTTGTGACAGGCATTAGAAAATTCCATCAAGTGTTCATTTGTAGTGACAATGTTATTCTTTGAAAACCTAGGAAGATGCTCCTTGAATTTAGGAAGTGGATGAGTGGCAGGTGTTAGGTTAAGAGGAGAGGAAATATGCCACGGTGTGGTTGTAGCATCTTCTTCAAATTGAAAAATCCCATACTTTTTAATGAATTTGGTGGGATTAGTGGTAGATTGGATAGGGACTTGGTGACTATATAAGCTACCAATCACCGACAAAGTTGAAGACTGAGAGGAGGAAGCACTTCCAGTGCCACCAGAGCCACCACTAGATTCCATATTGTGGATTATAGGTAAGGGAGAGAAAGATGAACTGGATGAATCAAATAATGTTCTCCTTAGAGCACTTTGTTGGGTTGATAACACAACGGTCCTTCTTCCTATTTCAACAATAGGATTAATTTCAGGTTATAAACCTCTTCTTCTCCTAGAAACATGAGCGTCTAAGGACATGAAAAGAAGGTCAAAGATGAAGGAAAAGAAAGTTATGGATAATTCCTAGGCTATCTACGTCTATCTTCCCAATGTTCTTGGGCACTTATGTCTTGTTCAATTTTTTTCCATGAACGATTAAGCTCAAACTAAGTATTAGCAGTGTCTAAAATGGTGTTAAACAAATTTAAAGGAATGTTGGTTTGATCTTGAAGATCGGGTTGAATATTAGGTTGCCTTGCAATAGGTACAGTCATTAAGAAAAGAAATAGTCAAAGAATCAATATCAAAAAAATAGATGTATTCGATGATAATCAAGCATAAAATCAACCAGAAAGATATTGAAGATCTCCCCAGTGTGGTCGCCAAATAAATGTTGAGGAAAATATATGAAATGATCTTACTCAAGCATTTTCAGATCTTACTTGGCTGAAGCAAGATAGACAGGAATATCACCCTATGTTTATAACCATCAAAAATTGTTTCATAATTCACAAGTATTGATTACAAGTGCTTAGGATGATTTTTTATAAATGAAAGATTGTTGAAAAATTCAATATTTATGTAATTTTCTGAATATAAAAGATGCAAAAATAAATATAGAGACAGAAGTAAAAACACCCAAGTCAATAATCAACACAGATGAGACATAAAGCAATCATTTATTCCATTCCAAATTAGCAAAAGACTTGTTCTCTTTACAAAATTCCCTGAGGAAGTTTGGACCAAAGTCAAACTTAGATGTTCCCAATGAAAACCATACAAAAGGACTTCTGACAAAAAGTAAAAAAATGAACTTTAAAAGTTGGATCAGCTTGCCACATATTGTTTCCCACTCAACTCTGCACAATAGCCTTTATCAATCATGAAATTTAATTCAAAAGCAAACAATTCTACACACACTATCAAAGATAGATCAACACCTCTGAAAAACAAGTGTCTGAATGATTAAATTTAGCCCTAAATCTTGTTGTCTACAATAGGACCCTGCTATCATAAAAGAGAATTAGGCTTTCAATGAATCAAATAATGAATGAAAATTGAATTGTATCAATAAAACTCAAAGATCAAACCTTAGTATGTTTTCTCCTTCTATTCTCCTCTTATTCCTCCTTTTCCTTTTGCCTTTAAGCAATCAAAACTAGTTGAAGTAGTTAAACTACCTCTTTAGTTAAGTTAACTAAAACTTGACCAACTTTTTAGTTAAGGGGGAAAAGTAATAAAATCACAATAAGGGTTTTTAATAAATAATAACTAGTAGGTGGGACCCCTTGTGACTCCCTCTAGTTCTTTAACAAGCATAACACAACCAGTTAATCAATCAAACACATCCCTCCTTGTGGCTCCCATAATCACTCTCATAATTTGACAATTTATATCAATGATAATTGAATTTATATCCAAAAATATATTATCCATATATCCAAAAATAGTGTGTTGTCCAAAATTTTAGAAGTCAACTATTCTCAACAATCAATAAATAAAAACACTTAAAACCCATATTTTCCACTTTGGGAGGCAATCTTCCCCTTGTTGTTGTTGTTTCCCTTTGATTTCTCTGAATTTTCCTTAGGCTATGTGGAGCCTTTAGGCCTAATCTCACTAATAACATGAGAGCAACCATATCTCAATTGCATGTGGGATGACACGGATTTCACGTAGTCATTTGAGGGAGAGGAGGGGGTAGTAGCAGATTTTCCTTTATCATGAGCATGGTTGGCCTTGGTTTATAACCTTTTTCTTGTATGGGAAGACTAGTGGGCAGGGGCAGCGTGAACAATTTGATTGACAGGTGGAGGAGCAAGTAGAGACAAGTTAGGCCAGCCATGATGTTGGGAGACTGTCGGATGGAAAACCTCTTGCCATCCATCTTTTTTAGGGACTTCAGGTTGTAATGAGACATGAGGAGGAACTGGGATACCAAGGACATGTGGGGCTTGGAAGGGATGCCTTTCTGGCCTAGTTTGGACCACTCCTTGTCCAATTCAGTTAAAAAATACAAATTGGAATAGTTGGCTCAACTCTTGCGAATCTGCATCAAAATGTATAGAAAACCTTGGCCTTCTAGGGCCCCTGTTCCAATTTCATCTTCCTCTGTTACCACATACATGGATACCTCTGCTGAATAAACTCATTCTTGTATGCATTATTGATTAGCAACTAGTCTCTTAAACAACCATACATGACATCTCTTAAAATATGAAACAAAGTTTGGCTCAAAAACACATCAGACTCGTGCAATCCAATCCATACAAATCATTCAATACTTGTTAATGAGAAGGGGGTGAATAAGGGTTCTAGGATATGTGAGGGATTGTATTGAGTGAACAATGTTAAAAATGAAGGGGGGTAGATCATGATTACTTCTCAACAAATCATCAAACAATCAATTGTATTGTAAATCAAAAGAATACATCACTGTAACTCATCCATGTGCTATCCTTTAACTGTTATAATATAGATTTTAACTTAACTATAATTTAATTTTAAGAACAGGGAGTGGATAGTGAATATGGGAAGGTGAGGGGACTTGAAATGTGTGAAAAAGTGAGAAAATGGTAGGGAAAAATGAATATTGTTCATAAAACAAATCATGTAATCCATAAAAACAACTTTGTATTCAATACACAAGATACCAATACCAATTTAACAATTACCGTGTGCTAAAACTGCTGACTGTTCCACATTTAATTTCTTCAAAACTTCTCAATTAATACAGACTGTAATCATACTCATAATTACTATGATTTTCAACAGTCCTGTTAAGAGAATACTTGGTCTCTAATTCCTTTCCTTTCATTTAAAACAAAAGCAAAAGAAACAAACAACAACATTTCTCCATCTCTATCCATCATATATCTCTATAAAATATCAAACATTGTCCATAATTCGCAATCGCCCAAATAAAACATATACACAGGTCCCTTTTCCAAATTGAACAGACCTCTAAAACTAGCTCGATTTCATGCCTTTTTCATTATATTAACCAAGAAAACTTTGCAATGAAACCATAATACAAAACCCAAGCTTCATCACTGATGATGCAATTAAATAAAACATGCACGATGCCTCCATAATAGATACACAGTGAAACAACGAAATCACAGTCATCAATTTCCACAATGTTCCATGATCCCGATCGAGACTAGTGAAGCACACAACAATCACCAACTTGCAATTGACACCATGCTGTAAGAATACAATTATCGAAAGCATAACAAGAAGAGACAACCATTGACTGCACATTATCACTGATTCCCAAACAACCAATTTAATCAAATAAAACAAGCTAGGTATTCGACACAACTATCATAACCACTCCATTTTACAACCAATCATTGACAATCTGAAAGATGCCCGATTTGAGTAAGAAAGTTAGGGATTTTTTATTTTTTTTTAAATGGGCTCTGTAACAACAATAAAAAGAAGCAATTTAGATCTTTCTCGACCATCAATAACACTAAGATATTGGAGGTCCTCCAAACATATCAACCAATAGGCAGAGACCCTTCGATACAAGCATAGGGTTCCTTATAACTCTCGGTATGTGCAATGTAGAAACAATTCAATAACCGGTAGCGTAGGATAATGATGCAAAGGAGAAGCGAATGACCATTGGACAATAACAAGTACCCAGAACACAGAGAGGTATAACCTCTGTCCATTTCATTTGATGACAATGCCAGTGGATATGCAAACCCGGGGCATAACTTATATCACCCAATCAACCATAAAGCATATATCTTGGCATTATGGCCACCCTAAATCAAACTTTTGAGATACGTTGATGCTAATACCATGGAAAAAAACCCATGACCATGTGAATAAACCCACGACTATGAACATGGAAAATACACAGTGACCAAAAGGTAGTCTGAAAAACATACACAACAACCACATGGCAGCCCAAATGCGAGTGGACATGGTTACCCTCATAACTGTGAGGAAGCGGCTAGTAAGGACAAACAGAGTGAAACCCTACAACAAAACACAAATCAATAATACCCATATCCACTTAAAAACTATAGAGATTCATCATGACTTCTATCACACAGAATAACCAATGAATGCACAACTCAACCAACCAATTCTTTTATTTGCAAATCGAACAACCACACAATCATTCCAGAGAGAAGAACCATGCATTTACACGGTTGTCAATCTCAGGAAAACACAAACCAACGCATTACTAAGCCATCGTTAATTCATACACAGAGCGTAATTCATGGATGGGTAAAAAGAACCATACCTGTAACCGATATCTTAAAAGAGGTGAGCTGGTCGAGCGCTTCCTTCCCAGGCTTGGATCTCGGAGCTTAACCACTAGCAAAACGAAATGCAACAAATAACCATACTAGGGTGATGACCTGATGGGGGAAGTATGGAGTAACGTGCATTTACTACACGTCACTTCCATCTCCTCTTCATTCAATTTTGAAGTACATGACAACCAACAATCACTAATACACTTAAACCATGTCATTAATTCCAAATCGTTGAAATCTGGGACCACATTGTTTGCCAAATGCGCCACCTAAAATTCATATTTACCATTGCAAAACTTCCATACCATACCATATGTATTTCCATATCAAATGTTCCCAATATAACTCAAATGCAAATTGCATAGCCACTAACCATTAATAGTTAGGATAAACACTAACTTGTTTTCATTTGATTTGCACCTAACTTCTAACATAACAAAACATAGGTCCTTTTCTTTGGATTTTTTTGTAAGTCTATTCCCTTTTTCTTTTGTTTATGTTGTTACTAACATATTTCTTTGCAGGTATAGCCAGGTAATAATCATGGTGACATGATCAAATATAACAACTGTAAATATATGATATTCATAATATAAAATTAAAGCTTCGATTAACAGAACATCTCATAAAATGCATCATCCACCTGTCATTATGTAAAAATGAAACCAAGACTGCATCATCAACCATATAAGACCCTATAAGAAGCATCAAAACAACATCATAAAATGTGTGATATGACTATCTCTGAGCCTCCAGTCTACAAGGGGGTCCCACCTACTAGTATTATATCTTATTAGCATAGTTTAAATAATAGGCTTTAGCAATACTTTGTGGGCGAAATTCCTTGTTGCGATTTTTATCATCAACAACCATAAACTTTGACCTTCTTGGAATTGATACCACAGAAATTTTCATATGTCGAGTAATCTTGAGGCCAAGTTGCTTCATAACTTTTAAGGACATCACATTTGTCGATGCCTCAAAATCTAGCATGCAGTTTTATAAGATGAGATTATCCTTTCCAAAAGAAAGGTATAAAGGAGGATTTGGATAATTTTTCCATCCAAGGTACATGGTGTTCAAGATTATTGTAGGATATTTAGCCTCGGATGATACTTTCACCAGCTTCAATACTTCTCTTCTTATGAATGGGATTTTGCACATTTCTGTCACTAGGACCATCATTTTCATTTTGCCAATCATGGTCAGGATATCTATATTCAACTGAATTTATTATGCCTGCATTGGTTCGAAAGAAATTCTTGAACTGGAGGTGGGGGGCCACCTTTGTAAATGGTTGGGGAGCGATTTTCTTTTGCTGAACTGAATCTTTCTTAGTCCGTTGAGATGAGGTTTGCTTCTCTGAATTTTGTGGAGGCAAGATAGGAATTTTATTCCTCCTTGCATAAGTCAGGATCTCACTCTTCTTTAATTCTTTCCTTTGATCTTCAGTCAACTGATTAAGCACTCTGAATTAGCCTTGTCTAGTTCCCCTTTTTCGAGCTTCATCAATTTTTTCCCGTGCAATGTTTGTATAGTCATTATCACCATAATCCTGAAAGGTGAAGATCATATCCACGAAGTTGATGTTGTCACGAGATTCTTGTTCTTTCCTAGTACATTCTTCCTCCATATGAGGTTCTTGTCAAGGAGAACACCATGGTAATTTCTCTAAGTTCACCTGCCTGATAGGGTTCAATGTGTCAAGGGCCTTTGTCTCTTTTTGAGGTTTTGGCTTCCAACCTATGGCTTCTTTCTTGATGAATGGGTTCCTCAAAGCGAACCGATTCCTTTCCAAAATTTCCATTTGATTCATGACCTAATTTTAATTTTAGATAAACTATATTCATCTAATAAAGCTTCTAGGATATGAGAGAAATTGGATCCGGTGCATTGCTTGTAGTTGTCTTTTCTTTTGGTTCTACTTTGGCATGAGGATACTGAAAAGGATTGAAATTGGAGCACATAGGGTTCTCCTCAATATCTGCACTGTACTCCTTGGCTTCTGCCAAAGTGCAAGGTTTCTTGTCCCATAGGATGAAACCAAATTTCCCTTCAAAGGAATTGACATAGAGAAGAAGGATGATTGTTGCAGTAAGACACAAATCCTAGGGTATTTGGCTATATATTTTATCAAATATGGTATCAAATTCACTTACTGTCTCATTCTCCTTTTTTTTTATCCAGTTGAACTGATTCATCAACATTCTGCAATCTTTCTTTAGTGACCACCTTCTTTTAATAACTTAGCAAAGTATTCATATGTGGTGAGGTGAATATCTGGTAAGCCATCAAACCACCTTTGGGAATATTTAGTGAGAGATGTTTCTAGCAACTTCATTGCAACATATTCATGTTCAAGTCCTTCATTTTTCATGTACAATGTATNTTTTTTTTTTTTTTTTATGACTAGGGGAATCGACAATGGCGGCAGTATCATACTCGCGTGACACGGGGTCGAATCCTATTAGCTACCTTATAACCCCTAGGGAGAATTGCACAGCTCGCAAGCATGCCTCCGGATAAATCGAGGTTTGAACTCGTGACCTACGGAACAACACGAACGCCTTAACTGTATGTTTGTTGGCCACTAGACCAAACCCCTGCAGGCTTTTTTATAATTAATCTTAGCTTGTATGTTTCCACTCTAATTTGCCAATTTTATAGAAAAAAAAATTGTACAAAAAATAGAGGATTTTTTTCCCTTGAGAAAGGCATCCATGTTGTCTTGAATTAATTTTTGAAGTTGGGGATGCTGGGAGTACTATCTTTCTAAAATTGTTTCCCAAAGGAAACTTATGCTTGTAATTGTTTTATATTTTTCCTCCATCTTAATCAACTATATTTTTGATGTGAAACTTACTATATTTATAAATATTTTGTTGGCAATTGGATTTATAATACCCTTGTACACATTTCCATCAAAATAACTTTCTTATATATTGTCCTTTGTAACCACCTTTACTTCTTTCCTTTTCTCTTTTGTATTTTTAAACTTTAAACTTCATTTTTTTTATTAACTTTATTTGTATATGACTGCTTCACTGGCACTTAGAGTCTCCTTTGTTCATTTTTTGTACTTTAAGAGAGCGTTTTCTCCTTTTATTATTAGTCTGTGCCCTTCGGGCTAAGGGACTTATAGTAATCGATTCTCAGTCTTAGTATTAGTTTGGCACAAAACCAAGGAGATTTTCTTGTTTTAAGATAAAGTTTTGAAAAATCATATCATTAAATTTAAAAATTCCATATTATTTAACCTAAGTTTCCAATTGGAGGTCTTATTTGGCCTCTTCCCAAGGCACAAGCGAAGAAACCCTTATCTTTAAAGCACCCTCTAGCTCAAATTTGATGAATACTTTTTTCAAGTCAAGTAATGATAGAACTAATTCTAACATTACTTCCCTGGCATTAGATGCTATACAATTTTTGCAATAGTTTAACCAAAGTTTTGACAATCTGAATAGAAATTGACACAAACTCCATACGCTTGTTTTTTCTCCCTACACCTGTTTTGACATGCATCTACTATGCAAGTTGTCCTATCCTCTCTATTTCATGGGAAAGTGGGTTCTGGTTTTTGCTTCTTCTTTTGTTACATAGTTGAGTGTCATTTCAGTCGAAAGAGACAGCCGAAGAAGAAAGCCACAACTCTGCTACTTTATTCTAGAGATTATTCATCTCAAAATCTTTGGCTTGCTTCATACAAGGTACTACTTACTATGGCTTCACCTCTCGACCTCTCTGCTTGGCCGAAAGACCCTAGAAGCAGAAAGACCCTGTAACATCGTAAGTATGTATAATTAACACATATATTTTTTATTAATCCAATCATAAATAGGTTTTAATAATCTGAAATATTAAGTTTTACTAATCTGAAATTTGAAGGTTGAAGAACTAAAACACAACTATTTCTTATTGTGCTAATAGGTTGGATTATTTAGCAATAGAACAAACCTGGATTAGTTTGATGATATGGTCATTTTCAAACAATTTGTTTAGCAACGAGAATTTCTGAGGATGGTCACACTCATTTTTGTAAACATTTATTTTCCTGGGTCTTGCAAGTAGCACACAACTTTATGCTAGAAGATTGATGCTTGTATTATCTTGGTAAATGTCTCTACACAAACATATTGCTTTGTAGCACATTATTCTGCTTGTACACTTGCCACAGAAGAAACTAAA
This sequence comes from Picea engelmannii, assembly GCA_009831015.1. NCBI lineage: Eukaryota > Viridiplantae > Streptophyta > Pinopsida > Pinales > Pinaceae > Picea > Picea engelmannii. The sequence goes on from ML776882.1 coordinate 1,317,263, forward strand.
TCGAATCTCCTATCTCCTATTTGCCATAAATTTTCACAGTCAATAAAATTGTGGCATAAGATGCAGAATATAGATGTAGCTATGCAGCTCGGGATTGGGATCCAACCACAAAATGGAAAAAATGAAGGGAAAACGTGAATGATATTTGTAAGTATGTTGTAGAGTGAATGATCTTGGTAAGTATGTTGTAGTTATTTTTTTTAAGGTAACCAACATCTTATTAAGACACGTGGTTGTGGATCTGCACAACATTTTATATCGTGTAGAGTGGGTCATGCAGAGAAAGAGTTGTCGATATTATGAGGTTCATGGGCCTTTAACGGTCACACTTGCCTTTAACTGATGGAAGAGGTTAGCTAAGGCCTATGCACATGTAAACACACAAATGGGCAATCTAAGAAAAAACATTTTAAATAAGTATAACTTTTTAAATAGACAGTGTCTTAAATTTAGCATAATTTTTTATATTAGACTTTGTCTTAATCACGGTAAAAGAAAACAAAAATTTCATTTTATTTCTAAATATATTTTTCAGATAAATTGAAAAATTGCTATTATCAGTGGATTGCAATTAGTTTCTTCATGAATTATGTCAGGTCTCTTCGTGTGTCCTTAAGTTCAAATATAAAAATATTATGATTAACGAGAAGAACAGATAATCTCTCCATTACAAACCTGTAATTAATTATGTTCGCCCTTCTCGCACATACATTCTTGGAAAGGTCTCTTCTTTCAAGAATACATTTGATGGGCCCGAGCCTTCGACGTCTTAGTGTATTCTTTGTGATGCCAGGTAGAGTACCCATAATTAGGGATACTGCCATATGTCTAATATGAGCATACAGTATAAACAGACCAATTATTACAACCTGTGTTTCTATAATATTTACCATGCGTTATTCCTATAGCTTTACTACAAGGTAATGAGTGTCATATATTTGGAGTGTCAGAATAAGGTAAGTTGTAAGTAATGTATGATGAACAAGACCTAACTATGATATACCTTTACACATCCATGGTATTGATACATGATTATTCTATTAGAATATGTGATAGAGCTTAAGTGATACTACTATCGGTATATAATTGCCATTGTATTATTGATACGAGATCTGTTTATTCCTAGTAATCAATGTAATGATTACAAAACTGAGCTCTTTGTAAGCATGCTAACTATTACTTCTTATGTGATGATACTTATAAGCTTGAGCATAATGTGAACACTAGTAATACCATGGACTCCCACTATTGAGAAGCTCTTGTTATACTTATATCACAATTCCATAATTTATAGAGTGTTCCATAATCAATGAACAATTGAGCTTGGTTAACATGAACAAACTAAGCACGAAACATCAAACATCTCATTAAATACGTCTAAATCATTGTTCCATCATAACCACATAGATAGGATATGGATTTACAGTGTCATGAAGCTTGAACAATTCTTATCTCTTATAAGCTAGTGTAGTTACATATCTAAGCTTAGTCTAGTCATGCGGTTCTTACGTTCTTGCATTACACAGAAGTTTTATCTCCATGAGATTAGCAGCTTGTTACATGAGTTGTTGCCCTATATGAAGTTCTTACATAAGAAATACCCATTACTATTACTTATCATATAGCTATTGTTATGGAATCATTATGCTTGGTCTTTGGAACTGCTATAGCTATTGTTATGGAATCATTATGCTTGGTCATTGGAACTTCTTAGTAATGGAAAGTGTTCTAGTATTCCCATAAAAGTGAACAGTAATTGAATCTGGTATGATCCATTAGTTCTTATTACTTGATTTGGTTATAAGTAACTCCATATCAAAGGTGATAGCTTATTGTACCAAATAGATCATAGAAATAGAGCACAAACATGTAGAAGTAAAGCTCGTGGGTTATTATAGTATTAGTCTTATTGATTACAAATATCACTAGTAAGATTACATTATGGTCTTGTATGAGTACATTATAGTGGTAATGAGTGCAATAAGATCTGTTCTATTATGGAGATTCCAATACTATAACATATTGAATACACTGGGTAGTAGTAATCTCCCAGGAATTAGGGATAATTTTTAGCATTGGTATCTATGAGACATGAGCCATGACAACTTTAACATATATACTACAAATTTAAGCTAGGATTAAGCTATTGCCTCTGAAGACTTTGTCCTCATCCTGTAGAGATGAGCCCATGCTACTTTGCTTGAAATAATGTATTTCTATGAATTTCTTGTTACATACATGTATGGTTGCTCATCTAGATAGGATCATGGTGGTCTTCAACTCGGCCTATGTTTCACCTAGTCCTGACATTGTTAACATAAGTAAAGTCGGTTCCAATCACATAATTTTTTCTATTTAAACAAGTTCCAACATGGCAAGTTTTCTACATTGCTTTATAGTGATGCATATTACTCTGAACTTCGAAGGAGAAGGAATTGTGCCAGAAAAAGTTTGAATGCGAGTGATATGAGGCATAAAAATAATGATTTTAAGTTCATCTTGTTCTTTTCCTTGCATGTCTACGATTTTAGCTTTCAATTACCTATTTCTATTTTAGGGGTTGAATTTGCAGGCTTAAAACAAATCTTGCAAACTAAACCTATTTTTCTCTTTGTAGTGGCATTGGCTTGAATTGCAGTGTCCCTTGTTGGCAGGGACTTGTTGCTCCGCAACTCCCCTTGTTTCTTTATATTTTGTTTGGATCTTTTCTTAATTTAAATGTGTACTCCCTTTGCTATTATATACCTTTGTTCACAAACATCCTTTTTACACTTATGCACTTTCACTTTTCACTTTTGTTTTCCCAAACTATGTTGTGTAATATTTTTGAATGGGCTTTTAGTTTTCCATTCATTAAAAAGTGATTTTATGTGGATTCCTATTTTTGGAACTCATAATTGGCTTCCTAGTGGTTTTTCCAATTTTGAAATTTGCACACTCTTGGCCGGTTTTTTATTGCCCATGAATTTGTTTCCTCAAAATGGTTGACATGGGTTAAAATTAATAATTTTCACGGGATGAAGGGTCAATGGTTTTTGTTAAAAATGTTGTGTTGTCAAATGATTTGATTGGTGTTTCTTTACAATTTAGGGTTACAGTGATAGGGTTTCATTATCTAATCCTTGATGGTAGGTTTTCCAAATAGATGTTTCGAATAAATGATTAGTTTTTAGAAGGAGATGAAATAAAAATTTATCTAAATCCCTTCCATTTTATTCTTTCTTCTATAAGTTTAGTAACGCTTGTTTTTAGAGATATTTCCACATGGACACTTCCTATTAAATAAGACTGATATGAACATTTATGGAGTTGTATTTAGTTATCCACATTCACTGCATTGTAATTATTATACCAAGAAAATATGATTATATGTAGTCAAGAAATAGTGTTGGTTGTCTTGCATTATTCTTTGTTGCTCCTTGAAGTGTGGATTTGCTAAAAAATAAACTCTATTTTAATCATTCCATTTTTAGTTTGTTTGGGATTGTTATCACAAGATTTGTACTTGTGCAAATCCCTCCACAAGATCCTAATATTGTGTAACAATTGGAAACTACTACCATTGCCACCTTAGTAGATGCTTCCTTCATTTTAGTGATGCAATGAGGTCCACCACAAGGGAGGCTTCCTTAGTGACCTCAAGGGATCAAATAGAAAGATCAACAAGCTTACAACCCCATATCTTGGTCACCTGAAGGTTAGGTCTAGGTATAGGAGATGAAATAAAGGTAACGAGGTAATTGCTTCACCTGTACGAGACAATAAACAATTTGAAGCATAATATAGAAAATTAGCAAGTTATAAAGCTAAACAATGGTCTCTTAGACTATATGATCAATAAATTCTATGGATGTTGCAAATTACCATAATAAAACAAGTTTACAACAACAATTATTGTTTTGCAACAACAACAAGAAATAGTACTAAGAAATGTAGCAATTTACCATGAAAAACAAGCCTTCAACATGTACAATATTGTCCAATTTCTAGATGTAAATTATGAGTATATTAACCCACTTTTCCAAGTATGTATGCAACAAATTGAAGTAAAATCATTGGTTGTAATAACAACAATAAATAGAATTAGTTTGCTAAAGTTAGGCTTAAGGAAGTTAGTAAGATTGTTGAGAGAGAGAGAATACTAATTTTAAATGCATTTTTCACCACAAGAAGAGCTTTAGACTAGTGTCAATGTCTTTTAGGGCTTATGGAGTCAAACATGCAACACCTTGAATATTGATCTAGATGATAAAAAAGAATGATGTCTAAAACCTAAGGGGAAAATCCTCTTGGGAATTAGGACTAGACCTTCAAGAAAAGTTCCCTAGGGTGCAAAGCCTCTTGGTCCCTAGGTGTTGTTTTCTCTCTTCTAGCTAACCTAGGTCAATGATCAAAATCCTAAGGTGCAAATCCTCTTGGGCCTTAGTTTATTAACCCTAGAAAATAACACTATCACAACACTTTGACAAACAAAGCATGTGAAGGAGAAAATACTTATGTGTCCTTCTTAGGGTTTCACCAAGACAAAGTAATATGCAAGAAGATAGTAGTTAACACCTTAAAACATTTGCAATGACATAAAATTGCAGCAATTACATACTTATCCAAGTCACTAGACTAGAAATACCCTAGTTGCAACAACATACGTCCAAGAGAGTAATCAAATATCCACAATAATCCTACTTCAATAGTAGTGCTTGAGATCTAAGAGACAAACAAAGGTAGAGCGACCTTTTCCAAACAGCTCTCCCACAAATGTAAGAGTGAATGATGATCCAAATGAATGGAATTTTATGCTTATAAAAAAGGAAACCCTATCGCTTCAAAAGTCACTAAAATGAAAAGTCATGTTTCTCAGGTGGGGCCTGTTATCCCCATTTTGTGGGAAAACTAAGGAGATTATGTTTCCAAGAAATCAAGTTGCAGATATCGAGTGTTGAGAGACTACATGATTAGCGATATCCTTTTGTGCAGATGGAGACCCTTACCAACACCACAAAGGTCGTATATTTTCAGATGGCATCCAACACACTAGATGGCTTCCAAGAGGCAATGGTCCTTACTCCATGAGGTACAAGTTAGGTAGTATGGTGAGTGTCATTTCAATATTTGGGGCATTTGAGTATGTTGAATCTTAGACTGCTTTAGATTTCATGATATATGCTTGGACATTATCCCTTTTTCCCTACTTCACCTTGGTGGTTGACATTGTGCCCTAGTAAGTGGTATTCCTTGGGGATGGGTTTTCTACTAGGAAATACCTTGAAGAGCCATCATACCATTCTCGACCGTACTTACCACTTTTCAGCATTGTCTCCCCTCATTTCCTTATCTCTTGGTATTTTTTGGTGTATTGACCCAAGAAGGGGTTGTCCCTCATTCTATGGGAAGAAGGGGCTGAAGGCCCAAAGGGATTGTTGTTGCATAAAAGGTAAAAGACTATGTATAAAATTTCTATATGCTTCTCCCAGGGATCACCCAAGAAAGAAATGAAACACTTATCTTTGAGAAAAGGGGGACCCACAAGAAATATTCTTATGAATGCTTAAAAATTTAGTTGGAGGATAGGAGGTCTCATCACAAGCTGACCTATCATGTTTGATGCCAACCCCCACCACTCATGGGGATCGCACTACCTACTAGTCTAGGATAGTTCACACTAAGGAGCTAAATTAGCTCTTGGGCTCTTGTTGAACCCTCAAAATACTCTACCACAAGCCTTTTCCTTTTTTTCCAGCACACAAAATTACGTTCACGGGGTCTTATAACCTCAGCGGAGAATTTGACGTGACCTCGGGCCAAAACCGTGGGCTAAGCTATTTCACCGTTAGAAACTCCAACATTTCAGAGCTCTAGGATTCGGGAGTTCCAACAACAACAACCTACAATCCTCCTGAATGTCAAATTCATGAACAACTGAACAATGGCAAGGATCAATGACTCACACTGTGCGCCAAGATCTATGACTCACAAATATTTCACGACTCCACGCTTCAGGAGTTTTACCCTCTCCAACATGAAACACCTCCAAACGCATGAACTCTGAATTTGCAAATCGAATGGCCAACGTTCGCCTCAGATCAACGGTCTCTGTTTACTCCGCACTCCAGGCTTTAGAGATTTTCACAACACAACACTCCAAATCCTCTAGAGTGTCGAATTGGTGAAGAGATGGACCTATGATCCACATGTCCCTCTCAACGTACGATTGAGATCTATTTCGGCCTTCGGGAGTTCTTGAACCTTAACCCTTTACTCCTTCATTCTCTCGAACTACCAGACTTTTGAATAACTAGAAATCTTCTGACACGTGGCACTGACGCCAACAGTCAAGATCTTCTATGGGATTTGGAGCTTCAGGAATTTCTCGTGCTCTTGCAGCAACACCTTAAATCTTCTGGAGTGACTAATTTTTGAACACGCTCGATCTGCAGACATGTGTAGTTGTATCTGACGGCCAAGATACACTCCAGCCTTTGGGAATTTTTTCCTCCCTACAACACACACCTAAAAAACTCTGAATTCGTGAAGTTTGAAGGAATTGAAGGGTTAACACCCATGCTTCTTCTCCAGATCCAATGATCACTAAAACCTCTGGATCCCTCCGAATAGATCTCGTCTGCTTGTCCTCCAAACCAAATGAATTCTTCCTTTCGAGAACTAAATCTCGCTATCCTTCCTGAGATTTACCCACTTTAAAGGACTTAGTCTCTGGCATATGCTTTGCACTACTCCTCCTGAGCTTGAGACTTACAAAATCTCTTGCACACTCCTTGTGCTTGCTCAACTCGAGACTCTTTCAACACTTCACTAAGTGTTGGCCCTGTGCACACATTGCATGGGTCTATCCTTCGAGATTTTATACTCATACGAGTATAGGTGCACTACTTGCATTCACTCTACAAAATTCACACTATCTCTCCTGAGCTATTGAGTCTGAAAACAACTCTGCCTTCCCACTCCTTGCGAGGCCACTGTGCACTCCTTGCACCAGGATTTCATAAGAGAAACAATTGAAACTTATAGAACATCAAAGGTTCATTCATTCAACCATGAAATATACACATAGGCGTATAAACATAAAAAATAGATGACATAACATTACCCAAATAACTTAGAGATAAGAAAACTCGAACATTTGAAGAAAATATTCTCTATTATATTCCTTCAGTAAAACATTTACAAAGTGTTCTTGTCGCTCTCAACTTCTTCTCTTCAACAATATAACAAATAAACTTCAGCAGCCTCTTTTGGGCATAGATTACATACATTTATACATGGAGGGGCTTCTCGAGCCTTCCTTCCGACTACTCTAGTGCTTTCATATCATAATTAAAGCATCCTACAACAAATCTTATTACAAATAAATGAGCATTTAGAATATTGATACGAGTCGATGCTCGAAATCTATACAATCCTTTAACATTAAAGAAATTACAATCTCCTAGATTGTTAACAATGGTTATTACTTCAAAATCTTAAAGGTCCTTAAATTACAATAATTTCAAAACATTAAAGTGACGCGCTCTCCTTGAAATCACAAACATTTTGAATGCACACGTTGGATGTTGAGTTTTCCTTCACTTGATCTCATTGAATGTTGATGGCAATGCTCTTGCATCATACTCCTCTGGAAACAAAGATTCATGGACTCCTATCAATGAGATCCTACATTGTCTTTCCATTCTTCTGGATATTAGTTTCAGTTATCCAAGTGGCATCTTTTGTTGGATGATTTTTCTACTTAACCAGATACTCATAATAAAATTTTCTCCTGGTCTTCTTAGCAATCCTATGAGTCAAAATATTTTTTATCTGTGGCTTCTCTACTATGGGCATCTGTCACTTCAATTGAATATCCTCTCGATCATCTATCCCTTCTGTATCATCCATTCTGTAAGGGTGTAAGTTTGCTACATTGAATATTGGTGATATTCCAATGTCCTTTGGCAGTTCAATCTCATAAGCATTTGCAACAAATTTTCTGAGGATCTTACAAGGTCTTATATTTTTCATCTGAAACTTGTTATATTTCCCTTTCGTAAATATTTCCTTCCTTAGGTGTGCTAAGACTTGATCTCCTATTTCAAAATTCACCTCTCTTCTTCTCTGGTCTACTCTGCTCTTGTATTTTTGGCTGCTATTATGTAGTTGTCGTTTGATTTGATCATGCAACCTCTGCATCTTTGCAACAAAATCCTATGCTCCTACACTTCGAAATTCATCTCGTCCAAAATCTCTCAACTCTAAAATTCCTCCTGGATGCATCTCATATACTATATGGAATGGAATCTTACCATTACTCATATTCGGTAAGTCATTATATGCAAACTCTGCTTGGGGAAGAATTTGATCCCACTCACTGTTATGTTCAGTTACCAAAATCCTTAACAGATTCCCTAAGCTTTGATTCACCACCTCAGTTTGTCCATATTTTTGAGGATGATATGTTGAACCAAAATACAAACTTGTCCCGGGTTTCTTCCACAAGGTCCTCCAAAAGTGTCCCACAAATTTAGTATCTCTGCCTGAAACTATACTACTGGGAAACCCATGCAATCTCACAATCACCTTGAAAAAATATATATATATCGGTAGCACTGCTTGTTTTGTGAAATGGTATGAAATGTTCCATCTTCAAAAATATGTCAACCACTACAAATATTGAGTCATTTCCCTTCTGGGTTCTTGGAAATCCCAGAGAAAAATCCATACTTATAGCATCCCATGGCTTGTCTGGAATACGCAATGGTTGATAAAATATGGTGTTCTATTGCTTTCCTTTAGCATACTGGCATATTTTTCATCTTCCATGAACTTCTTCACATCATACCTCATGCTTGGCCATTATTACAAAGAACTCAACTATGCATATGTTTCATCATGGCTAAAGTGTCCATCCAATCCTCCACTATGTTTCTCCTTTAGAAAATTGTCCCTCATTGAGCATTTCGGGATACACAACCATCTTCCTTTGAACAACATTCCATCTTGGATCAGATACTCCATCCATTGAGTTTTGTCTCTTAGCAAAGTGTTTTCACATGCTTCATAAGCTTCCTTGAAATCTGGGTCTTCTTGATACATCTCCTTGAGGTGTTCAAATCCCAAAGTTTCCACTTGGAATTCCTGGAAGATCAAACATCTCATGCTCAAAGAATCCACAACTTTGTTAACACTCCCACTAATATGCTTAGTAAAAAAAGTAAAATTATGCATAAATTCTACCCATTTGGCATGTCTCTGGTTCACTTTCTCTTGTCTGGTTATAAATTGCAAAGCCTGATTATTAGTATACAAAACAAACTCCTTTGGGATAAGATAATCCCTTCACTTTTTCAAAGCTTGAATTACAACATAAAATTCCTTATCATATGTCGAATACTTTCTCTTAACATCATTTATCTTCTCACAAAAATAAGCAATAGGCTTATTATCTTAACTTAAAACTACGCCAATGGATACTCCACTTGCATCACATTTGACATGGAAAGTCTTCTTAAAATATGGCGGAACCAAAACAGGTTGTTCTGTTATCTTTTCTTTCAACACTCTAAATGTCTTCTCATCTTCTTATGTCCAATTAAAATATCCATGTTCCTTCTTTATGGTGTCTAGTATGGGTACACAAATATTGTTGAAATTCCTAATGAATTTCCTGTAAAAACTCGCCAACCCATAAAAACACCTTACTTCAAGCATGCTTCTTGGAGAAGGCCATTCTCTTATTACCCTCACCTTCTATGGATCCATATTCAATTAATTTGAAGAGATTACAAACCCCAAATACACAAGTTATGTTTTCATAAAAGAAAATTTCTTCAAAATCACCAACAACTTCTCTTGCTGCAACCTTCTCAACACCATCTTCAAATGTCTCAAATGCTCTTCTCCAATCTTACTGAAAATTAGAATATCATCTAAATAAACAATCACAAACTTACCAACAAAGTCTTTGAGTACTTTATTAATTAACTTCATAAATGTACTCGTTTCATTCGTTAAGCCAAACAACATAACAAGCCACTCATACAATCCTTCATTTGTTTTGAATGATGTCTTCCATTCATCTCCCTCTCTCATCCTTATCTGACGATAACCACTCTTCAAGTCTATTTTAGAAAAATAACTAGCTCCACTCAAGCAATCTATCAAATCATCCATTTTGGGTAAAGAAAATATATACCTGATGGTTATCTTGTTGATGGATCTAGACTTTGTGCACATTCTTCAACCTCCATCCTTCTTCGGACTTAGCACACTTGCTACTGTGCACGGGCTCAAAATTTCCTTGATCAAACCTTTATCCAACAACTCTTGGACTTTCTCCTTGACCTCTTCATTCTCTTGAGGGGTTAATCTGGATACTACTTTGCTTGGATAATTTTCTCCTGTAATAAGGTCAATATTGTGACTAATACTCCTGATGGGCGGTAAAGAGGGAGGTAACTCATCCACCACAATATCAACAAACTCATCCAATAAATCCTGAACTTATACAGAAAAATCATTTATATAAGTGCTTGTGAGAATGACTTTCGACTTTCCTACAACAACAAACTGTATTTTCTGATCTTTATTGACTTCTTTCAAGACTTCCTTCCCACTCATGAGAAGTATACTAGGACTAGCTTCCTCTTTGACTCCCTTATCTTGTATTGGAAACAACATATGTTTACACCCATTCTTATCAAGGGTATAAGTGTTCTTCCTCCCATCATGTATGACATTCATGTCATATTTCCAATGTATCCCCAATAGAACATGACAAACATCCATGGGTATAACATCACGTAAGACTTCATCTCTATAACCACTTGTTTTAAACTCAACTTTACATTTTCAACTTACCATGACTTGATGTCCTTTCTGAAACCACGACACTGTGTATGGATTTGGATGTGAAGTTGTCTCCAACTTCATCTTTTCGACCATCTCCATGGATACCAAGTTATTAGTTCTCCCACTGTCTATGATCACCTTGGATACCCTGTCTCTGGTCTTGCAAGCAATTCTGAACAAACTATTCCTCTAGACTAGTTCTCGTACTTGTTTCTCTGGCTTTACTAGATTTTTCCTCATCATGATTGATCTTCCTTCTTCTTATGCTTATACCTTCATCTCTGTCTCCACATTCTTCTTTTGTGCTTCATAAATGTGAGCTTCTCCACCTCCTGCATTATTTCTCTCAGGACATTCCCAAGACATGTGCCATGTTTTTCCACATGCATAACACTTCACTTCTCCTCCTCTGCCTCTTCTTCTTCCTTTGGGAAAATAATTTCTTCCTCCATAGTATCCTCCTCTAAAACTTCCTCCTCTTTCTGTTTGATTGTTATATCTTCCAGCTTCTTCTCTGTAGTTATGGAACTTTTCTATGATGGTTCCTCTTCCTCTGTTAGAACTCTTTCCCCTGTTCCTTTGACTTTGCTTCCTGGCCAACTTTTCTTTTTCCTTCATGGCTACCTGATAAGAATCTTCTGTAGTTCTCATTTTCATCATGATAATCTCATCCTGGATTTTGTATCTCAACCCATTAATGTACCCAACAACTTTTTATTTATCATTCTCCTTGTGTCCTACTCTTATGTTAAGCTTATAAAATTCTTCAGTATACTACTTCACTGACAAATCTTTCCATCTCATATTCTGCAAATTCCTGAACAACTTTAATTGGTAATCCTTGGGTATGAACTTAGCCTTGATCTTAGCTACTTTATATCCCAACTCTTGATTTTGGTCTTACCTTTCCTCCTTCTGTCAGCTTGCAATTCATCCCACCATAAAGTTGCATGTCCCTTCAACCTAGTCATTGCATGCTTTACTTTCTTCTCGTCATCAATCTCCTCATAGTAAAAGTACTTATCTAAAACACTTATCTAGTCAAATAGTTCTTCTAGATTTAAGTTACCTTCATACATCAAAACTTCTATCTTTTCTCTGGTTCCCAGCTTGACAAAAACCCTCAGCAGTCACTCCTCTGTTGCTAGTTCTCCTACAACTTCTTTTGCTTTGACATCTTCATTTTCACTTGGGTTCTCTTCTTTACGATGTCTACATGGAATCCAAACTTGCATGAAGTTGTCTCATTTCCTCTTCCATGTCTGTATTGACTACAAGTCTCTCTCTGCATCTTCTTGCTGGCATGATTCTAAATTTTCTTTTTCTCACAGAGTTTATTTTCCTTCTCTGATACCACTTGATGCCAAACCCCACCACTCTTGGGGTTCGCGAAACCTCCCGGTCTAGGATCGTTCACACTATAGAGCTGAATTATCTCTCGGGCTCTTACTGAACCCTCAAAATACTCTACCACATGAATTTTCCTTTTTTCCTGCGTGCAAAATTACATTCACAGGGGTATTATAACCTCAGCGAAGAATTCCATGTGACATCAAGCCAAAACCTTGGGATAAGTTATTTCACCGTCAGGAACTCCGACACTTCAGAGATCCGGGCTTTAAGAGTTCCAACAACAACAACCTACAATCCTTCTAAATTTCGAATTCACGAACAACCTAACAACCACGAGGATCAAAATATCACACTGCACGCAGAGATATATGGCTCACAAAGATTTAAGAACTCCAGGCTTCGGGAATTTTACCCGCTCCAACATGCTCTTTACAACTTAGATTTCAGAATTCTTCCCTTTGAGAACTAAATCTCGTTATCCTTCCTTTTGTCATTCTCTTTACAAAATTTCGTGAAGAAGTTTTGGACCAAATTCAAACTTAGACACCCTCGATGAAACATACAAAAGAACCTATGACAAAAAATAAAAAACTAAACTCTAAAAGCTAGATCAACTTGCCATAGATTGTTGCCCACTCGACTCTACACAATAGCCTTTGACATTCATGAAAACTAATTCACCAACATACAAGCCTACACATACTATCAAAGATAGATCAACACCTCTGAAAAACAAGTGTTTGAATGATGTAATTCAACCATGAATCTTGTTGTCTACAATAAGACCCTACTATCATAAAAAAAAATTAGGCTTATGATCAATTAAGGAATGAATGAAAACTAAACTATCTCAACACAAACTCAAAGAGCAAACCTTCGTATGCTTCTCCTTCTATCATCCTCTTGTTCCTCCCTTTCCTTTTTCCTTTAAGCAAATAGAATTGGTTGAAGTAGTTGAACTACTTCATTAGTTAAGTTAACTAAAAACTCAACCAACTTTTTAGTTAGAGGGGAAAAGTAATAAATCATAATAAGGGTTTTTAAATAAATAATAACTAGTAGGTGGGACCCCTTGTGACTCCCTTTAGCTCTTAAAAATCATAACATAACTAGTTAATTAAACAAAACACCCCTCCTTGTGACTCCCATCATCACATTCATATTTGACAATTTATATCATTGAAATTTGAAATTATTTTCAAAACTATATTACTCATATATCCATAACAATGTGTTGTTCAAAAACTCAGAAGTCAAATGTTCTCAACATTTAATAAATAAAACTTAAAATCCATATTTTTCAGTCTATGAGGCATTCTTTCCCTTGTCGTTGCTATCACCTTTTAATCTCTTTGAATTCGCCTTAGGCTGTGTGGAGCCTTTGGGCTTAATATCGCTAATCACATGATAACAATCATCCCCCAAATGCATGCAGGAGGACACAAATTTATCAGAACCATTTGAAGGTGAGGAAGGGGCAGTAGTGGCTTTCCCTTTGTTAGGGGCATGGTGGGCCTCAGTTTTCAACCTTTTCCTTGAAAATTTCATTCCTGTATGCATAATTGATTAGCAAATATTCTCTTTATCAACCATAAATGACAACTCTTTTAAAATATGAAATAAAGTTTGGCTCAACAACATATCAGACTCATGCAATCCAATCCATACAAATTGTTTACCCGTTGTCAATGAGCAGGGGGTGGACAAGGGTTCTGAGATATGCGAGGGGTTTGTATTGAGAGAAAAATGTTAAAATGAGGGGGGGAAATAATCATGGTTACTTCTCACATACAACAACAATCAACTGTAACGTAACCTGAAGAACGTGTCACTTTAATCCATCCAAGAAACTGCGATTTCAAACTATTACAATACAGAGTTCCTCTTAATTGTAATTAAATTTTAGGATCATGGGGTGAAAAATGAATATGGGAAGGCGAGGGGATTGTAATTAGAGAAAAGTGAAATAATGGTAGGGAGGAGAGTCGATATTGTTCATAAAATTAATTAAGTAATCCATAAAACCATTCTATATAAAACGCAAAAGATCCAACCCTAACCAAATAATCATTGTGATCAATTTTAGCAACTACTGTACATAATTTAATCATTCTTGTGCATTAAATTTCCCATTGTCCGTAGTTAAATCTTTAACACAGTTTCATCAATTAAAACAATATACCTTCAAAACAATTGGTACAAGAGTTCTGTGTCTTTTCATTTGCTCCATTAATATTTAAAACCATTTCTAAATGCACACACAGTCACTTGTTTCCACTTTTCCCCATCAAAACATCAACCACTATCTATGAATTATTTCTTCAAATCAAACACAGATACAAAAACCATGCCTGATTCCATTCCTCTAATAAATTAAACGATCAAATTGTAACAAAACCATATTGTTATAAGCCTGTGCCTACCTTAGATGGGGTAATGAAATGATATTCATAACATACACAGTGGAAAGCCACGTCAAGTCTGTTACAATTTAAAAATTGCAATACTATCGATTGACAATTAAAACATACAGTGACAACAACCATCCATCCAACTTAACTATGTTGTAGGAAACCCAAACCATTCAATGAAACACAAAAACATTTTTGTGACTGTACCTGTCTAATTTCTTCAAATCGGAACATCAAACAATGTTGAGCTATCAATCTAATACAAGGAGACAACAATTTTATGCCCAATTCCATTTATCAACTCAACCAATTTAAACCATGTTGAACTATCGAATCAATTGCCACAATACAATAATACAATGATTATACACCAATCATAAGAACCATTGTGACAACTATTAACAGATATGACCAATAACCAACCATTGTCAAAGATACTCCGACAACTCATAACAATCAAACATGCTCCCGACAGGATAAAGCTGACTCCAAAATGGACTTTTGAATAATCAAGGGTTCACTCTATGAACCAACATAGGAAGACTGGAGTCGACCCCCAACAACGGGTGAGAATATTTGAGACCATACGGTGGACACACAGGCCATACCACCAATAAATTCGAAGACAAGGTGACAGTTCATGAGATAAAAGAGGTTATGAACAAAGGAGCAGAGGCTTCATTTTGGTATGTAATAACACCGAGAACACGCAGGGTATAACCCTCGTGTTTTTTTTTCAATCAACCCAAAAAGTGATAAGATAAAATAGAGCCATTAAATAGTAATCAACCTTAAGCAAGCCCCTTGGCATAATATCCACTATGCAAACATCAATCGCATGAACGAACCCATACCCAGGTGAAACGATACACAGTGCCACGAGGTGGTTCGAAACAAACCCAACAACCCCATAACAACAAAATGACTAGGCACGGTGAAAAGGAAACTGTGGGGACAACCAACAAATCAGTACTGAATGAAACCCTCCACCCAAAACCACTAAGGACGATAGAGAGCCTTCATGGCTTCTAGCACTCAAAAAGATCAATGAAACTGTGACTTCAAACATCATCGCAATCAAAACCACACCAACCATTCATTCCAGAAAAATATCACAATTTTACATAGTTGCCAGTCTTAAGAAAAGCACAGACCCATACATCATCGAAAAAATATCCATTTCATAACCAGAGCGGGTTCATGGATGGCGAAAAGACATACTTGTAACCAAAAAAACCTTAAAAACATGAGCTTGGCCGAGTAGTTCTTCCTCTGCTTGAAAATTGGAGCTTAACCACAACGAACACAATTGAACAATAGCCTAGCCAGGGTGACGGCTAGTGAGAGGGGTATGGAGTGACGTTCAGTAAATGCACATCGCCTCCATCCTCCAGTCATTCAATTCCTTAGTACACGCTAGCCCATTATTCCATTAATTCATTCAATTAAACCATGCATCGAAACCAACATCCACTATTTTTCAAAAGTGCCACCCTATGTCACATTAACCACTGCCAACCATACTATAATGCATATCAATGGTGTTTCCATATAAGTCAGTAAATCGTATAGCTACTAACCCCATTAGCTAGGACTAGCAACCATCCTTTTAAAACCAATGCATATAGTGCAGCACATTAGTATAGTATAGTTTCTTTCTTTTGTATTTTGTTTATATTGCTTTTATCTCTTTTCAACTGCTCTCATGTGTTGTTACTAACATGTCTCTTGTGCAGGTGTCATAGTACTGAATCTAGGAAAGATAACAAGGGTAACAATGGATAGCATAGGCCTTCATAACATGAAATTAGAGCCTAGAGCAACAAAAACAACACACAACATGCCTTATCTGTAATTAGAACCAACACATAATAGGCTTTATCCGTCACCAATAAAACCAAGATTTCATCAATAATGTAGAACCCTGTAAGAAGTGTTGAACAACATCATAAACATGAAATAAGAACTAGGTTCGATCCTCCAATATCCAAGGGGGTCCCACCTACTAGTATTATATATATCATTTAGCTTAAAATTTAATAGGCTTTTAGCAATACTTTGCGAGAGAAATCTTTGTTGTGATTTTAATCGTCAACATGCATCTCTGCAACAAAATCCTCTGCTCCTGTACTTCAGAATTCATCTCGCCCCAAATATATGAACTATGAAATTCCTCTTGGATGCATCCCATATACTATACGGAATGAACTCTTACCAGTACTAATATCCGGTAAGTCATTATATGCAAACTCTGCTTGGGGAATAATTTGATCCCACTGAATGTTATGTTCAGTGACCAAAATCATTAACAGATTCTGACACAGCCGCACCCGCAGGCATGCCCGCTCACAGGATCTTCTTCTTCCCACGGCCTGAAGAACTCAAATGTTCTTATATTTCCCTATCGGGAAATCCGCACCCATAGAACTATCGCTCGATCCCCTTTCTTTGCTTATCGGGGAATCAAACTTTGCAACTTCACAATGTCAAAGGTCGATCACTGGGCTCTCGAATCCCCGAGATCCGATGGCCATTCAACGCTGACTTTTCCCTTTTCTCTATCGGAAATTACCTTATCGCGATTTCGGTACTCACGATACCAAGCAGCTCATTTTACCGACTCCCGATACTCGATACACCGAAACTCTGACGCACTTGTGCGAGTTGACTTTTCCCCTTCCCGTCACTTCTATCGGGATTTTGGCGTTCACGGGATCGTGAATCCTGATGTCAATCGGTTCGGGACTTTACTTTTCCCGAACTTCGATACGCGTGCCACCTGTCCTCCACTCGCCAACTCCGCTGTGGCCCACGCACACCTACCCTTTGGCTGTCGAGATATCGCATATCGCGATATTGTGATTTCTGTTGCAATAATTTGGAGCCTCGACTCACGAAACCCCGATCCACGATATGCGTGTGAATCCAACAAACCTCATGGTCCTGATCAACAGCTCCACCTCTCTTGAGCTTGGAACCTTTTGGGAATACGTTGTCGTATCTTCCCTGCAATTTTCCAAGATCTAACAGCTTACGGTGATTCACGAATTCTCCTTGGGGAATTCCGACCGTGCGTTCCTTCCTGATGAATTCTACGAAACGAATCAAGTACTTTCTCCACGAATATTGGTTCACCTGCACGCAAACTTACAGTGCCTGCTTGAACCCTAGAACTTCAAGTCACAACTTGTCCTCATTGTTCTCCAACAAACTCAAAGGCCTATCCTTCCTGAGCTCTTCCCACAGCTTTAAGTCTTTAGAAAGAAAAACCCTCTTGCACGCAATCCTTGCGGCAAACCTTCAACAACATCTAAGTGTTGAAGTCCCTTGACTCTGCACACCCCTGCAGCAGCAGTCTTTTAGCTCTTTTTTCAGGTTCGCAACCCTGAGACCTTTACCCAGCCTGTGCACTCCTTGCACGGCCCTGTGCCCAACTGCACCTTTGAGGAAATGAGAACAAAATATATCTCTATTTGAACCCCTCTATCAACGCACTCCTTGCGGACAATTCAACTGCACTCCTTGCAGGAATTATACAACTCAAATAGAGAAACAATTGAAACTCATTCCTTCACCCTTTCAGACTTCAATTCAAACATGAAATCATATACACAACACATAAAAGCAAATGTATGGCAGGAAGCAAACATTCATGTGCATATCAACATCAAATACACAGAGAACAACACAAACCATGAATTTGAATCAAATCTTTCTTCTATTAATTCAAATGTTTGTACATGGGTGTTTTTACACAGCTCTCTGCATGCTCTTTCTCTTCCTGGATTATTATTTTATAATACAATGAGGGTGTCTATATCCCGTTTCCCTCTTGCGCTCTAAAATTGTCTAGTCTAGAATTAAATTCCTATCTACCTGCATTAACTATTTTAAATGTCGTCTACCTACTAAGGACGAGAGCTATCTGCTCAAGGTCCATTTACAATATACAAGTGCACTTCATCTTAATGGCTCATTTAAGATCTACGCAACAATTCCAAAGTGTTTTCAAAACTTGTGCTGGCTTGTCCAGCTGTCCTCTGCTTCCGCACTGGCTCACTTGATGTGTTGGCGATGCTCTTGCATCATACTCCCTTGCTTGAAAATTTTTATGGGCTCCTGTCCATGAGCTCCTGCACGGTCTGTCCATGCTTTTGTATTTCTGCTTCAGTCTCCCAGCTGGCATCTTCAACTAGGTGGTTCTTCCATTTCACCAGATACTCAAAATATTGTTTCCTCCTGGTCCTTTTGCTTACTCTCTTGTCCAGTATGCACTCCATCTGTGGCTTCTCTGCAACTAGCAATTGTTTCATCCACTGGATCACTGGCTGCTTAGCTCCATTATTTACTTCTCCAGCCCTGTATGGGTACAAATCTGAGACATTGAACATCGGAGATATTCTAATCCCATCAGGTAATTCAATCTTGTAAGCATTGTCCCCAAATTTTCTCAAGACCCTACACGGCCCGATTTTCTTCATCTTCAGCTTATTGTATGTCCCTCTCAAGAACCTTTCTTTACTCAAATGTGCCAGAACCAAATCGCCAACTTCAAACTGAAGTTGTCTCCTATGTTGATCTGCTCTGCACTTGTACTCCTAACTTGAATTTTGCAACCGCTCCTTCACCTGGCTGTGAAGTTCCTTCATCATCTCTATGAACTCTTCTGCACTAGCACTCCTAGTAGCAGTCTATATTGAATCTCTCAATTCAGAAATTCCCCTCGGCTGCATACCATAAACAACCTGAAATGGACTCTGGCCTGTGCTCCGATTCACTGAGTCATTGTACACAAATTCTGCCTGTGGTAATATATTGTCCCAACTCTTGTGGTGCTCTGTCACCAAGCTTCTCAACAATTTTCCCAGACTTCTGTTGACCACTTCCATCTATCCATCCGTCTGAGGATGATAAGATAAACTAAACAACAAGTTAGTTCCCAGCTTCTTCCATAAGGTCCTCCAAAAATTCCCTATGAACTTAGTATCTCTGTCTGAAACTATGCTCCTTGGCAAACCATGAAGTCAAACGACCTCTTTGAAGAACAGATTAGCAATGTGAGTTACATCACTAGTCCTCTGGCATGGAATGAAGTGTGCCATCTTAGAAAACCTATCCACTACCACAAAGATTGAATCAAAACCTCTTTGTTTCCTTGGCAACCCCAATACAAAATCCATGCTTATCACCTCCCACGGCCTCTCTGGTATGGGAAATGGCTGATAAAATCCTACATTCTTCTTCCTTCCTTTCGAATGTTGGCAAATTCTACATCTGTATACAAATATCTTGACATATGCTCACATTCCTGGCCAAAAATATGACTCATTCAACTTCACGAATGTTTTGTCATGGCCAAAATGTCCTGCCAATCCTCCACTATGTTTCTCCTTCAACAAGTTCTCCCTCATAGAGCATTTCGGAATACACAGTTGATTGCTTCTGAACAACAATCCTCCCTGGATCATATAATCTATCCAAGGGCTTCTATCTCTGAGAACTGGATTCTCAGCTGCTTCATACACTTCCTTGAAATCCTGATCATCTGCGTACATGTCCCTGAAATCTGCAAAACCTAACGTTTTGACTCTGAACTCCTGCAACAGCAAACACTTCCTGCTCAAAGCATCAGCAACTTTGTTAGCAGTACCAGAAATATGATTAATCACAAAAGTGAAATTTTGCATATACCCAACCCATTTGGCATGTTTCTGATTCAACTTCTCTTGTCGAGTCACAAACTGCAGTGCATGATTGTCACTGTACAATACAAATTCTTTGGGTATCAAGTAATGCCTCCATTTCTTTAATGTCTGTATGATAGCATAAAACTCATTATCATACGTGGAGTATTTCAATTTCACTTCATTCAGCTTCTCACTGAAATACACAATTGGCCTGTCTTCTTGACTCAAGACTGCCCCGATTGTGAATCCGCTTGCATCACATTTCACCTAAAATGTCTTCAGGAAATCCGGCAACACCAACACTGGTTGTTCCGTGATCTTCCGTTTCAACGGATTGAAACTTTTTTCAGCTTCAGTCGTCTAGTGAAAAGACTTATGCTGCTTCTTCACTGTATCCATCATCACTGCACTAATTCCACTGAAATTCCTAATGAATTTTTGGTAGAAACTAGCCAAACCATGAAAACTTCTCACCTCAAAGATACTCTTCGGTGATGGCCAATTCTTGATTACTTCCACCTTATCCGGATCCATCCTCAACTCATTTTCCGAAATAACAAATCCCAAATAAATGAGTTCTGTCTTCATGAATGAGGACTTCTTCATATTAATCAGCAGCTTCTCCTGCTGTAGTTTCTGCATCACTGTAGCCAAATGCTTCAAGTGTTCTGCCACTGATTTACTGTAAATCAGTATGTCATCCAAATACACAATGACGAACTTCCCGATGAACTCCCTCAGGACTTCGTTCATCAACCTCATGAAGGTACTTGGCGCGTTTGTTAAGCCAAATGGCATAACAAGCCATTCATACAAATCCTCGGTTGTTTTGAATGTTGTCTTCCATTCATCGCCTTCTCTCATGCGAATCTGTTGATATCCTCTTTTCAAATCAATCTTTGAAAAGTACCTTGCTCCGCTCAAGCAATCCATCAGATCATCCATCCTCCGGAATGGAAATCTGTACCTGATGGTTATCTTATTAATCGCCCTCGAGTCGGTACACATCCTCCAGCCTCCCTCTTTCTTCGGACTGAGTATTATTGGAACAACACACGAGCTCAAGCTTTCTCTGACCAAACCTTTGTCCAACAACTCCTGGACTTGCCTTTTAACTTCTTCATTTTCTTGTGGCGTTAATCTGTACACGGCTTTGTTTGGCAAACTGGCTCTTGGTATGAGGTCAATGTGATGAATCACACTCCTCATCGGTGGAAACGAATGAGGTAATTCGTCCACTATGATGTCAGTGAACTCTTCTAGCAGTTCTTGAACCTCATTTGGTAAATCATCCACTCTTGTGCTAGTCAAAACAATCCTCGGTTTCCTGACCACAAAGAATTGTGGATCTTCCTTCTTCTTCACCTCTGTGAGAAGTTCCTTCCCACTCATGAGAAGTACTGTGTTTCTTACCTCCGGCTTCACCTCCTTATCCTTTATCAGAAGCAACATGTGTGTCCTCCCATTTTTCTCTAGGGTGTATGTGTTCATTCGCCCATCATGAATCACATTTATGTCATATTGCCATGGTCTACCCAGCAATAGATGACAAACATCCATGGGAATAACATCACACAAGATTTTATCATTATATCCACCTATCTTGAATTCAACCAAGCATTGTTTAGTAACAGTTACCTGGTGTCCTTTTTGTAGCCATGAAACTCTGTATGGGCTTGGATGATCAGTCGTCTCCAGCTCTAGCTTCTCTACCATCTCTATAGAAACGAGATTTTCTGTGCTACCACTGTCTACGATGACCTTGCACACCCTGTCCTTGGTCTTGCAAGTAGTCCTAAAAAGTCTAGTCCTTTGGACTGAGCTTTCCACCTCCTTCTCCGGTGTCAAAAGGACTTTTCGCATCATAAGCGATCTCCCACCTTCAGTGTCTTCAGCCTCAACATCCCGCCTCTACGCTTCGATGATGTGAGCTTCTCCAATGTCCTTCTTTTTTTCTGGACACTCGTAAGACTTGTGCCCATTCTTCCCGCATGTGAAACATGTAATTACTCCACCTCTTCCTCTTCCTCTACCTCTAGTACGAGGAAAAGTGTTGTTGTCAGCATAATCTCCCCTCTGCTCTGTATGCTACCCTCGCTATCAGGTTCCACCTCTCTCTGGGTGAGTCTGAGGTTTCTTCCATTCCTCCTTGGGCTTCTGGTATTTTTCCTGGGCAACTACCTTGCCTCTGGGATGACTTCTGCCTTAGCCCCTCTGATTTTTCTTTTTTCTCAGCTTCTCCTCTGCTTTTAGAGCCATCTGATAAGCATCTTCCACCGTTCTGATGGTAACCATGCTCATCTCATCCTGCATATCATATCTCAAGCCATTCATGTATCTGGCAACTTTTTCATCATCACTCTCTCGATGACCTACCCTAATGTTCAGTCGATAGAATTCCTCAGTGTATTCTTTCACTGTCATCAAATTCTATCTCAGGTTCTGCATCCTCCTGAACAGAGTAATTTGATAATCCATGGGGATGAATTTCTCCTTCATCTTCATGATCATCCTGTCCCATCTCTTGATCTTCTTCTTGCCCTTGCAGCGTCTGTTAGCTTGTAGCTCATCCCACCACAATGTTGCATGTCCTTTCAAGCGCGTAACAGCATGCTTGACTTTCTTGTCCTCTTCGACATCTTCGTAGTCGAAGTAAGTATCCAGAGCTCTAATCCAATCTAGTAACTCCTCTGCATCCAAGCTTCCCTCGTAAACTGGAATGTCCATTTTCACTTTTGCACCCATCCTGGCAATAGCTCTGATCAAACGCTCGTTTGATGCATCTTTGGCTGCAACTTATTCTTCACGTTCAGCCTCAATTTCACTTTAGGAATCACTCAGATCCCCTGCACTAGCTGTACACCTTTGCGCTGACTCCATATCTTCGAGTCTTGCTCGGAGATCATGCATCTGTCTCTCCATTTCTGGATTTTCCATTTGCCTGCCTCTTCTTCGCACTTCCCTATCCTCTGGATCAGGTGTTGGCCTTTCTCTTCTTGGAAGAATGGTGAATTCTCTTCCTTATCTGCTATAGAGAGCAAAGAAAATTTCTTTCTCTGATACTAAACTTGAAGTAGCCGCACCCGCAGGCACGCCCGCTCACAGGATCTTCTTCTTCCCACGGCCCAAAGAACTCAAATGTTCTTCTATTTCCCTATCAGGAAATCCACACCCACAGAACTATCGCTCGATCCTCTTTCTTTGCTTATCGGGGAATCAGACTTCGCGACTTCGCGATGTCAAAGGTCGATCACTGGGCTCTCGAATCCCCGAGACCCGATGGCCAGTCAATGCTGACTTTTCCCTTTTCTCTATTGGAAATTACCTTATCGCGATTTCAGTACTCGCAATACCAAGCAGCTCATTTTACCGACTCTTGATACCCGATACACTGAAACTCTGACGCACTCGTGCAAGTTGACTTTTCCCCTTCCCGTCACTTCTATCGGGATTTCAGGGTTCGCGGGATCGCGAATCCTGATGTCAATGGGTTCGAGACTTTACTTTTCCCGAACTCCGATACGCGTTCCACCTGTCCTCCACTCGCCAACTCCGCTGTGGCCCACGCACACCTGCCCTTTGGCTATCGGGATATCGCGTATCGCGATATCACGATTTCTGTTGCAATAATTTGGAGCCTCGACTCACTAAACCCCAATCCACGATATGCATGTGAATCCAACGACCCTCGTGGTCCTGATCAACAACTCCACCCCTCCTAATCTTGGAACCTTTTGGGAATATGTCTCCATATCTTCCCTGCAATTTTCCAAGATCTAACAACTTACGGTGATTTGTGAATTCTCCTTGGGGAATTCTGATCGTTCGTTCCTTCCTGATGAATTCTGCGAAACGAATCAAGTACTTCCTCCACGAAGATTGGTTCACCTACGCGCAAACTTACGGTGCCTGCTTGAACCCTCGAACTTCAAGTCACAACTTGTCCTTGTTGTTCTCCAACAAACTCAAAGGCCTATCCTTCCTAAGCTCTTCCCACAGCTTTAAGTCTTTAGAAAGAAAAACCCTCTTGCACTCACTCCTTGTGGCAAACCTTCAACAACGTCTAAGTGTTGAAGTCCCTCGACTCTGCGCACCCCTGCAACAGTAGTCTTTCATCTCTTTACTCAGGTTCGCAACTCTGAGACCTTTACCCAACCTATGCACGACTTGCACGGCCCTGTGCCCAACTGCACCTTTGAGGAAATGAGAACAAAAGCTATCTCTATTTGAACCCCTCTATCAACGCACTCCTTGTGGACAGTTCAACTGCACTCCTTGCAGGAATTCTACAGCTCAAATAGAGAAACAATTGAAACTCATTCCTTCACCCTTTCAGACTTCAATTCAAACATGAAATCATATACACAACACATAAAAGCAAATGTATGGCAGGAAGCAAACATTCATGTGCATATCGACATCAAATACACAGAGAACAACACAAACCATGAATTTGAATCAAAGCTTTCTTTTATTAATTCAAATGTTTGTACATGGGTGTTTTTACACAGCTCTCTGCATGCTCTTTCTCTTCCTGGATGTTTATTTTACAATACAATGAGGGTTTCTATATCCCGTTTCCCTCTTGCGCTCTAAAACTGTCTAGTCTAGAATTAAATTCCTATCTACCTGCATTAACTATTTTAAATGTCGTCTACCTACTAAGGACGAGAGCTATCTGCTCAAGGTCCATTTACAATATACAAGTGCACCTCATCTTAATGGCTCATTTAAGATCTATGCAACAATTCCAAAGTGTTTTCAAAATTTGTGTTAGCTTGTCCAGCTGTCCTTTGCTTCTATGCTGGCTCGCTTGATGTATTGGTGATGCTCCTGCATCAGATTCCCTAAGATTTGATTCACCACCTTAGTCAGTCCATCTGTCTGAGGATGATATTTTGAATTGAAAGACAAACATATCCCCAGTTTCTTCCACAAGATCCTCCAAAAGTGTCCCACAAATTTAGTATCTTTGTCTGAGACTATACTCCTGGGAAACCCATGCAATCTCACAATCTCCTTAGAAAACAAATTCGTTATGTGGGTAGCATCGTTGTTTTTGTGACACGATATGAAATATTCCATCTTCGAAAATATGTCAACCACTACAAATATTGATTCATTTCCCCTTTGGGTTCTTGGCAGTCCCAGAACAAAATCCATACTTATAGCATCCCATGGCATGTCTGAAATAGGAAATGGTTGATACAATCCAATGTTCTACAGTTTTCCTTTATCATACTAGAGGATTTTTCATATGTCCATGAACTTCTTCAAATCATACCTCATGCTTGGCCAGTAGTACGAAGAACTCAACTGCACATATGTTTTATCATGGCCAAAGTGTCCAACCAATCCTCCACTATGTTTCTCCTTTAGCAAATTGTCCCACATTGAGCATTTCAGGATACACAACTAGCTTCGTTTGAACAACAGTACCTCTTGGATCAGATACTCCATCCTTTGATTTATGTCTCTTAGCAAAGGGTTCTCACATGCTTCATAAGATTCCTTGAAATCCAAGTCTTCTTAATACATCTCCTTGAGGTGTTTAAATCCCAAATTTTCCACTTGCAATTCCTGCAAGATCAAACATCTCTTACTCAAAGAATCTACAACTTTGTTAGCGCTCCCACTAATATGCTTAATAAAAAAAGTAAAATTTTGCATAAATTCTACCCATTTGGCATGTCTCTGATTCAATTTCCCTTGTCTAGTTATAAAATGCAAACCCTGATTATCAGTATACAAAACAAACTCCTTCGAGATAAGATAATGCCTTCACTTTTTCAAATCTTGAATTATAGCATAAAATTCCTTGTCATATGTTGAATACTTTCTCTTAACATCAATCATATTCTCACTGAAATAAGAAATAATCTTATTATCTTGACTTAAAACTGCACCAATGGCTACTCCACTTGCATCACATTTGACCTGAAAAGTCTTCTTAAAATCTGGCAGAACCAAAACAAGTTGTTCTATTATCTTTTCTTTCAACACTCTAAATCCATTCTCAGCTTCTTCTGTCCAATTAAAATATCCATGTTCCTTATTTATGGTGTCCAGTATGGGTGCACAAATACTTTCGAAATTCCTGATGAATTTCCTATAAAAACTCTCCAACCCATGAAAACTCCTTACTTCAAACATGCTTCTTAGAGAAGGTCATTCTCTTATTTCCCTCACCTTTTCTGGATCCATCTTCAAATGTATCTAGATCCTGATGCAACCTTCTCAACACCATCTTCAAATGTCTCAAATGCTCCTCTTTAGTATTACTAAAAATTAGGATATCATCTAAATAAACAATCACAAACTTACCAATAAAGTCTTTGAGTACTTCATTCATTAACCTCATAAACGTACTCGGTGAATTCCTTAAGACAAACGACATAAAAAGTCACTCATACAATCTTTCATTTGTTTTGAATGATGTCTTCCATTCATCTCCCTCTCTCATCCTTATATGATGATAACCACTCTTCAAGTCTATTCTAGAAAAATAACTAGCTCAACTCAAGATATCCATCAAATCATCCATTCTAGGTAAAGAAAATCTATACCTGATGTTTATCTTATTGATGGCTCTAGAATCTGTGCACATTCTCCAACCTCCATCCTTCTTTGGACTCAACACAGTTGGTACTGCACACGGGCTCAAACTTTCCCTGATCAAACCTTTATCCAACAACTCTTGGACTTGCTCCTTGACCTCTTCATTCTCGTGAGGGGTTAATCTGTATGCTTCTTTTTTTGGAAAATGTGCTCCTGGAATAAGTTCAATATGGTGAATAATACTCCTGATGGGCGGTAAAGAGTGAGGTAACTCATCCACCACAATATCAACAAACTCATCCAATAACTCTTGAAATTCTATAGGAAAATCATTCATAGATGTGCTTGTGAGAATGACTTTTGGTTTTCCTACAACAACAAACTGTTTTTCTGATCTTTCTTGACTTCTTTCAAGAGTTCCTTCCCACTCATGAGAAGTATACTAGGACTATCTTCCTCTTTGACTCCCTTATCTTTTATTGGAAACAACATATTCTTACACCCATTCTTCTCAAGGGTATAAGTGTTCTTCCTCCCATCATGTATGACATTCCTGTCATATTTCCAAGGTCTCCCCAATAGAACGTGAAAGACATCCATGGGTATAACATCACATAAGACTTCATCTCTATAACCACCTATTTTAAACTCAACTTTACATTGTCGACTTACCATGACTTGATGTCCTTTCTGCAACCACGACACTTTGTATGGATTTGGATGTGCAGTGATCTCTAGCTTAATATTTTACACCATCTCCGTGGATACCAAGTTATCAATGCTCCCACTGTTTATGATCACCATGCATACCCTATCTCTAGTCTTTCAAGCAGTTATGAACAAACTATTCCTCTGGACTGGTTCTCATACCTCTTTCTCTGACTTTATGAGAAATTTACTCATCATGAGTGATCTTCCTTCTTCCATTTCTTGTACCTTCATTTCTGTCTCCACATTCTTTTTCTATGCTTCAGAAATGTGAGCTTCTCCACCTCCTGCATTCTTTCTCTCAGGACATTCCCAAAACATGTGCCCTATTTTTCCATAGGCATAACACTTCACTTCTCCTCCTTTGCGTCTTCCTCTTCCTTTTGGAAAAGAACTTGTTCCTCCATAGTGTCCTCTTCTAGAACTTCCTCCTCTCTCTGTCTAATTGTTATATCTTCCAGCTTCTCCTATGGATTTCTAGAACTTTTCTTTGACAGTTCCTCTTCCTCTGTTAGGACTCTTTTTGCTATTCCTTTGACTCTGCTTCCTAGCCAACTTTTACTTTTCCTTCAAGGATACCTGATAATCATATTCCATAGTTCTCATTTTCATCATGCTAATCTCATCCTAGATTTAGTATCTCAACCCATTAATGTACCTAGAAAAATTTTCTTCATTATTCTCCCCGTGTCCTTCTCTAATTTTAAGCTTATAAAATTCTTCGGTATACTCCTTCACCGACAAACCTTTATGTTTTAGATTCTGCAAATTCCTAAATAGATTTAACTGGTAATCCTTGGGTATGAACTTAGCCTTGAGCTTAACTACCATTCTATCCCAACTCTTCATTTTAGTCTTACCTTTCCTCCTTCTGTCATCTTGCAATTCATCCCACCATAAATCTGCATGTCCCTTCAACCTGGTCACTGCATGCTTTACATTGTTCTCATCATAAATCTACTCATAGTCAAAGTACTTATCTAAAAAATGTATCCAGTCAAACAGTTCTTCTACATTTAAGTTACCTTCATGCATTGAAACTTATATCTATGCTTTGGTTCCCATCTTGACAACAACTCTCAAATGTCGCTCCTCTACTTCTTTTTCTCCTGCAACTTCTTCTGCTTCGAAATCTTCATTTTCACTTTCACTGATGTCACCAACATTGATTTGATTTCTCTTCTTTGCATTGTCTCCATGGAGTACAATCTTGCACGAAGTTGTATCATTTCCTCTTCAATGGATGCATTGACTACAGGTCTCTCTCTTCGTCTTCTTGGCGGCATGATTCTAAATTTTCTTTTTCTCATAGAGCTTATTTTCCCACTCTGATACCACTTGATTCCAACCCCCACCACTCATGGGGCTCGCGTGGCCTCGCGGTCTAGGATCGTTCACACCAAGGAGCTGAATTATCTCTCAGGCTCTTGTTGAACCCTCAAAATACTCTACCATAGGCCTTTTCCCTTTTTTTCCTGCGTGCAAAATTACATTCATGGGGGTCTTATAACCTCAGCAGAGAACTCCACATGACCTTGGCCCAAAACCCTGGGCTAATATCTTTCACCATTAGGAACTTCGGCACTTTGGAGCTCTGGGATTCAGGAGTTCCGACAAAAACAACCTACAATCCTCTCGAATGTTGAATTCATGAAGAACATAACAACAACGATGATCAATGGCACACACTGTGTGCCGATATCTACGACTCACAAAGATTTTGGGACTTTGAGCTTTGGGAGTTTTAACCTCTTCAACATGCAACACCTTCGGATGCATGAACTTTGAATTTGCAAATCTGATGGCTAACATCTGCCTCAAATCGACGGTCTCTATTTACTCTACACTCTGGGCTTCGAATCTTTTCACAACACTACACTCCAAATCCTCTGGAGTGTCGAACTGGCGAAGAGATGGATCTATGATCCACGTGTCCCTCTCAATGGACGATGAAGATCTACTCCAGACTTCGAGAGTTATTGAACCTTAACCCTTTACTCCTCCATTCTCTCGACCTACCGAACTTCTGAATAACTAGCAATATTTTGACATGTGGCATTGACACCAATGGTCAGGATCTTCTTCGGGCTTCACAGCTTCAGAAATTTCTCATGCTCTTGCAACAACAGCTTAAATTTTTCGGAGCGGCAAATTTCTCAACACGCTAGATCTGCGAACACATGTACTTGTATTCAACGACCAAGATACACTCCGGCCTTAGGGACTTTTTTCCTCCCTACAACACACACCTAAAAACCTTTTAATTCGTGAAGTCCGAAGGACTTAAAGGGGTAACACCCACGTTTTTCTCTAGATCCAATGGTCACGAAAACCTCTAGCTCCCTCCAAACGAATCTTGTCCGCTCATCCTCCAAAAAAAAGGAATTCTTCCTTTTGAGAACTAAATCTCGCTATCCTTCCTGAGGTTTATTGACTTTAAAGGACTTAGGCTCTAGTGCACGCTTTGCACTACTTCTTCAGAGCTTGAGACTTAGAAAATCTCTTGTGCACTCCTTGTTCTTGCTCACCTTGAGACTCTTTCAACACTTCACTAAGTGTTGGCCCTCTGCACACATTTCACACGTCTATCCTTCGATATTTTATACTTAGACGAGTATAGGTGCACTCCTTGGACTCACTCTACAAAATTCACACTATCTCTCCTGAGCTATTGAGTATGAAAATGACTCTGCCTTCGCACTCCTTGCGAGGCCACTATGCACTCCTTGCACCAAGATTTCAGAAGAGAAACAATTGAAACTTATATAACATCAAAGGTTCATTCATTCAACCATGAAATATACACACAGGTGTATAAACATAGAAAATAGATGACATAACATTGCCCGAATAACTCAGAGATAAGAAAACTTGGACATTTGAAGCAAATCTCCTCTATTATATTCCTCCAGCAAAACATTTACAAAGTGTTCTTGTCACTCTCAACTTATTCTCTTTAGCAAGATAACAAATAAACTTTATTAGCCTCTGTTGGGCATAGATTACATACATTTATAAATGGAGGGGCTTCTCGAGACTTCCTTCCAACTACTCTAGTGGTTTCACATCATAATTAAAGCATCCTACCACTAATATTATTACAAATAAATGAGCATTTACAATATAGATACGAGTCGATGCTCAAAATCTGTACAATCCTTTGAGCATTAAATAAATTGCAATCTCCTAGATTGTTTACAATGGCTCTTGCTTCAAAATCTTAAAGGGCCTTAAATTACAAAACTTTCAAAACATTAAAGTGATGTGCTCTCCTTGAAATCCAAACATTTTTAATGTGTGTGCTAGCTGCTGAGTTGTCCTCCACTTGGAATCATTGAATGTTGATGGTGATGCTCCTACATCAATGTGCATGGATATCTAGTGGTATGACATTACCATCATATGGTCACCAAGCCAGGGTAATAGCTCTCAGTTGCAGGGATGAGAGAACTGGGTTCTCATCACGAGATATCCTTATCATTTATGACAGCTTTTTGTGGGTGACACTATCATTATATGGACACCACGTCGGGGCAGTAGCCTTCAAATTTTCCTTAAATTATGAAATAAATGAAGAATGGAAAAATAATGGGCTTGGAAAAAGTGCATTACAAACAAAGGTACCACACACCCTCTATAAAGACACCCATGATTGAGACACTACAACCCCTTGTATGTAATGAACCCCATGCCCATTGAGTCTTGACCCTTAACCACTTCACACACTTTACATGGCTTAGAGAGGGATCTCTTGGAAGCTCTCCTTGACCTAGGGGAATATATACACAATAGGACACCTCGTCAACACTCCCATATTCAAGCTTGATTATAAGTCGCATAATGTCTTTGAGAACTTAATTGTTTGACATGGTAATATTTGATGGACCTGCTTAGGTGGCTCATTTATTGATTTGATTTACTTATCATGATGTTATAACTTGAGATCCCTGGAGGGCGTGTCTACTTGTCTTTGCAGGACCTAGTTCATGGACAGTTTTGGAAGAACAAGTCTAGCTTAGGCTTCCATGGGGCTTGAAGCCCATAGCTAGATTCCAAGGGCCCGCATGCCGAATGAGAAACATGAAACCTCAGAGGCCTAGAAAATGACTTGGACAACATAACCTATCCCCCACATGCCAAACAATTTTCCTAGGAGAGGCAAAACATCACCTTTAGAGGCATGGAGTCACCTAGGGGGCTAGGGTTTGGTGGTGAGGTTGATATGCATTGGCATAATGAAATTTTGATGGGTTTGAGGCTTTGACCATGAAGGAAGTGACTTGGATGCTTGACATTTGGCTTTGGGAAGCCTTTCTACACTCCTCCATCACCAACGACTTTCTCCTAGTGCCAAAACGTCCCCCAAAGGGGTGATGTCTTTATAAACTAGGGTTTTCTTTGTGCAAAAAGTGAAATTAAAGTGAATTGTTTAATATTACTTTGTAAAAAGGAGAAATATTAGGGTTTTTGACCTCTAGTCTTTTGTTTTACTCTAAATTATGTGGATAAACTATCTTAATGACATTTTGTATAAATAAGAGATCATAAGATCTCATTTTAACACAACTCTCCCATCTTGGAGAAGTACTTCGACTGAAATTTTTGCTACACTTGGAGTATTTTGCCTCTTTTGCTATGGAATGATGTCTTTTGGTTATGGTTTTTGATGATGATGATGATGCACTATCTCTTGGAGGTCACTTCTAGATTTGTGTGGTGGTTTGCATTGGCATGTTAAGGTTTTTATTTGATTGGTATGGTTCTTTACTTTTTTATTATCATTGGTAATTCAAGTTAAGTTTGGTTTGACCAAGGCTAGATAGGGAGTATAAGGATATACACCCCTATCCTAGTTTCCACCACTATTATCAAGCTTTTAAAGTTATTTGCAAGGTTTTTGTTGAAGATGTAAGAGGTTTTACACCCCTCAATTTGAAACCCTGGCTAGATTACTTACCTTGGGAAGTAAGAGGATTCACACCCCCAAGGGTTTAGTATTCCTAGATCCTTATTTAAGACCCCATTAACCCATAACTAAAGGCACTAATCGTGCATTGGAGATATAAATTGATACATTGGGAAACATGAAAGTTTTAAGTTTTGGTCTTTTCTCACTTGAGTTTTGTTCCACTAGCCTTGAGCTACCTTGCCTCATTTAGGCATCCCCTTTCAACCACAAATTATTGTTGTTTTATTAAAACTAAACTACATTCATTACGGCTTCTCTAACCCTATCCTACTAACCCTAATTATCTCTTAAATTAACCCTGGACTAGGCCTAAAAATCTTCCTTAACCTTCTAATAACCTAGGCATGCTTATTGAGCTAACTAGGGGCTGATTTGATTGGATAAGTTTTCTGAAATAAGTGTTGTTTTTCTACAGCCATAAAGCTGGTAATTTCTCTGTAAAAACCCTAACCTAAAGTCACTCAAAATTTGTGATTTCACCGTCAAAAGTTGCTAAGAATTTTCCAATTTATTCTACTTTCTTTAATACAATTTTTGAGTGGTTTCTTTGCAAGTTTTAGTGGTTGATTTCACTACTGTCACAACAAGTTTGATGAAACCATAAGGCTGCAAAATAATTTTTCATACATCTTTTATGACAACCATAATTCATTGCTAAAGTCTCATGCTATAGATCATGAAATTCTCCACTGATTATGTACTTTGTTTCAAGCATATTTCATTTGATTTTGAGCAATCTTTCTTGCAGCTCTAGTACTTGTTTAACTGCTGATATATACTATCATTTATTGCTGCAAATCAAAGACAACAATCCTAGCTTGCTGATCCAACTAACATATTATACTGCATAGTGGTTTTCCTTGTGTCTCGGGTAGGTACCGACTTCTCGGAAATTTATCCAAGGCTTTGGCAACCTCAAAAAAACCTAAGACTCACTATCAACCTTCCATTTCCATCTAGAATATTGACCTCTAGGGGCTCCACTCTTTCCATTTATTTTTTCCCCCTCCATTCCCCCTAGGGTCACCAGGATCGCCTCCCTAGAGTGACCTAGTCACCCTTAAAGTGTGGAACCTATATCAAGGTGACATTGGGTATGGTGTCCTTAAGTTTTCTCCACTTGGTGGTTGGGTCAGGATTTTCCCAACCTACAACTTGTGCGATAAAATTTTTGCGGCTTTGCCAGGGAGGATTTTGAATCCTCTTCAGAACCCTAACAACACTTTGGAAAGCTATCTCGAAGCCTTTACCCTAGATTTCCTCAAAACTCCACCCAAGGGACGTTCCATTTCCACCTTCCTTGATGAGCTCTTCATAAATATCATCTGACAACTCCACTTTCCCATAACCCACTTTTTCCATTTTTCCCCTTTCCCTCCTTTGGTGAGACTTGATCTCACCTGGAAACTCCTTTGAGGTGTCTTTTTTGTCAATGGAATTATGGAACCATGGGATGAACCCTCATCCAGAACTTATTGTGACTTGACGATGGAATTTTTATAGATGGAAAATGAGAAGGTTGCTAAAAAAGCTACTAGGGAAATGATGAATTACATAAGAGAGATATTTCCTACCCTTGACGATGAAGAAAGTTATCAGGAAGAGAACACGATGAGTTGTGAACTTTTCTAAGATATTCATGATACTTTATTTCATGATCTCGGAAATGAAGAAGTATCTAAGGAAACCTTGGATATGATGGATCCTCATGAAGAAATGCAAGTAAATAACTATGCACTAAGGATCAAGCCTCTTGTGATGAAGAAGTGATGGAGGGGCTTGTCTATAATAAGAAAGAAGAATTATGATAAAGTGTAACATGTTGAGGAACCACTATATTTTCTCCCGCTTGATGAAGGTGATGTTTTTCAACCTTTCTCTCCTCCCACACATAATGTTGAAGAAGCAATCAGTCTTGATGATGAATAATTTGAATATCCAATTGAATATGTCCATGCCTCTATTCCTCCTGCACACGAAGATGAAAAGATGGTCATTTTCAGTCATACTGGTGATCTTATGAATGCACCCTTAGATGTGGTTGATGATCCTATAGACACTCTCATACAGACTGATAGACGCATATGGGATCTCGGTTCTCTCATTTTTTATAGAGACCCAATTTTTGACATTGAGGGTAGCTCTCAGGCAGAGGGGGTGTCATTTTCAAAGGATTGGTCTTCATGCATGTATGATTTAGATATTTGGAATCCTGGTGATGATATGGTTACATATATGTTCTGTCCCTTCGAGGATGAATTGTCGCAGCATACTCAGAGTGATATTTTGTCATCCCTTGATACATACCCTTTTGAGGATGCAAATTTATTCTATGAGGACTTTCAACCATTGTTCTTAGATTTTGATAGACACCAAGTCATGGCCAACCCAAAATAGTCCAAGGTCCGCACTACCAAAAGAAAGCACTTTTATGTAGATTCCTTGGGTAAGTATTTTCATACAAAGAAGAGATGTTTCCTAAGTCCGATGGAGGAGTTTCTCTCTAAGGTTGTGCCTTACCCCATTTCGCCTAGTTTGGGAAATCACATGGTTTTCTTGGGATCTCTTGTCCTTTCTCAGCCTTTAGGGAGCAGTGATATTCTGAGTGAATATGAATACAAGTTGTCATATATATATGGTAGTCCTCTTCATAGATGGATTGATCAGGCTTGTGGCTACACTTTCAGGCGGGACGATCAGGCTGATAGTTTCTCTTTCCAACATGATTTCCTCCCTCCCACCCATGTCCATGAGTTTCATTTCATGATGGATTATATGTCTACTTATGCTCATGATTATTATGTGCTAGAATTATATTTTTTGTTTCACATGATTAAGCATAGGGGGATATATCTTGATGAAATGATGAACATGTGGTTTCCATGGTTGTATGACTTCACCTAACGTCACCTATTGATAGATCTAGCTATCCTTCTAATTTATGCTAGCTATTTGTGGGTGACATTGTCATTATCTAGACACCACGCTAGGGCAATGGCCTTCAACTTATCCTTAAATTATGAAAGAAACAAAGAATGGAAAAAGAATGGGATTGGAAAATTTTCATTGCAAATGAAGGTACCACACACCCTATACAAAGGCACCCATGAATGAGACACTAAAAACCCTTGTATTTCATGAACGCCATGCCCATTGAGTCTTGAACCTTAAACACTTCACCCAATTTACATGGATTAGAGAGGGATATTTTGGAAAATATCCTTGACCTAGGGAAAGATCTACCCAATAGGACACCTCGTCAACCCTCCCATATTCAAGCTTGACAAGCCGCATAATGTCTTTGAGAACTTAATTGTTTGACATGGTAATCTTTGATGCACATGCTTAGGTGGCTCATTTATTGATTTGATTTACTTATCATGATGTTATGACTTGAGATCCTTGGAGGGCGTTCTTACTTGTCTTTGCAGGACGTAGTTGGTGGACAGTTTTGGAATAACAAGCCTAGCTTGGGCTTCCATGGGGCTTGAATCCCACAGGTGGATGCCAAGTGCCCACATGCTAGATGAGAGATATGAAACCTCAAAGGCCTAGAAAATGACTTGGACGACATAACCTAGCTCTCGCATGCCAAAAAAATTTCCTAGGAGAGGAAAAACATAACCTTTAGAGGCATGACGTCACCTAGGGGGGTTAGGGTTTGGTGGTGAGGTTGATATGCATTGGCACAAGGAAGTTTTGAGGGGTTTGAGGATTTGATCATGAAGGAGTGACTTGGATTCTTGACATGTGGATTTGGGAAGCCTTTCTACACTCCATCACCAACGACTTTCTCCTAGTGCCAAAATGTCCCCTAAAGAGGTGACGTCTTTATAAACTGTTGGCATGTTTACAGGTAGGTGTTCTTGTCATTGATGGCAAGATCAGAGTATGTAGTGATGGAAAAATAGGGACAATGTAAGATCAGGAGGATTAGCACAGAGTCGCACGAAGTGCGCAGGTGTGCAATAGGGACAAGGTTAACTCATTGCCAAAGCTCAAGAGAGATAGCGTACTCACGATCTTAGCGTAAGCCCAGGAGGAGAAGTGACAATAATCAATGGATCTCATTGAGAATTCCCGATGAACGTCAGATATGATCCCGAGGTACGACCAACGTTGTATCCATGAGAACCTGCATGTTCTTTAAAGAGCAAGGTGAAGTGGGGTTACAAAATCCCGAAATCAGGAGGACAGTTTCGAATACTGGGAGTTGGAAGAGTCGAGACTCTTCATCATCAGGAGTCCCGAAATCACGAAATGTGAAACGCTGAAATCCTGATAGTAGGAGGAGAGTTTTGGATACCAGGAATTGGAAGAGTCGAGACTCTTCATCATCAAGAATCCCAGAATCACAAAATGTGAAACAACAAAATCCTGAAAGCAGGAGGACAGTTTCGGATACCGGGAGTTGGAAGAGTCAATACTCTTCATCATCAGGAGTCTTGGAATTGTGAAATGAAAAATGTCGAAATCCAAAAAGCAGGAGGACAGTTTCGGATATCAGGAGTTGGAAGTGTCGAAACACTTCATCATAGAAATACCGAAACGTCGAAATGTGAAACACCGAAATCCTGAAACAGGCACATCAACAAAGAGTTTCGCAGACCGGGAAATAACTCCATTTTGGATTTTTGGATACCAGGAGATGGAGGAGTCAAGACCTGAGACTCTTCATCATAGGAGTCCCAAAGTACCGAAATGCGAAATTGGGAAATGCAGTTTTGAATAAGGCTTGGTCACCATCAGTGGTCACCATCGGTGGTCACATCGTTGAAGAGATGTAGAGAAGAGATTGAAGAGATAATCTCCTTTTTTAGAGTTTCGAGGATTGGGAGTTGGAAGATTCAGAGTGACTTGCAACAAATTCATGAAACGCAAAATTGCAAAATGCAGTTTCGAATAAGGTTGTGGTTACATCCAGTGGTCATATCTACGGAAGATGGAGGAAGGAGCTAGTGCAACCAAGCTCCATTTTGGGGATCACAACTTGGAGTGTCGAGACACTTGATCACATGAATGTCGAACTACCGAATGCCAAAATGTCGAAATGACGAAATGTCTATGTAGCCGGTGGTCACCATCGGTGGTCACGTAAGTGGAAGGAGCTAGCATAGCTAGGCTCCATTTCAAGGTTTGCACTGCAAATAATAGAAACCACTGATGGCTTCTGCCAGAGGACTTGAAGAGACTTCTATGTAATTTCCAGAGGAGCTGAAGAGTCTCAAGGAATTTTCCAGTGGAATGAAGATTGGTCATAGAGGCGATTGACAGATGGAAGAGCGTTGAAGCCTGTAACTGCAACAGAGAGGTTAAGCTTGAATGTAACAGAGAAGAAAAAAAGTCTCGACTGCTAGAGAGGCAAAGGAATCTTGGCATAACACCCATTGATGATGAACGCATGGGTTTAACTGCCAAAGAAGATGAAGAGTTGTAATAATGATCAGGCAAAGCACTCGACATGAGGAGCATGCAGAAGCATTGCGCACAGGCATGCACAAGGTGCACAGAGACTATAAGAAGGTAGAAGAAAGGAGAGATGGTTGTGGTTGTGGAGAGGTATGAAGGAGTGAAGAAAGAGGAGTATGCAATAGCTGAAATATAGAGAAGAGGAATGGTGCATTGAATGAACATGGCGCACAGAGCAGAAAAGGAAGAAGCACAGAAAGCGCAAGGCATGTGTGCAGCAAGACAGTGAGACACTAAAGGAAGGTTGAGGTTCTCTTGTAGAGAAAAACAGAAGATCATAAATCACAAGAATATGCAGACAGAGAGACACTGATATAGGAGAACAGAGCAGCATAGCAGAATAGTGATAAGCCTGGCCATAAGCCAATGATAAATATTGTATCACTGTGATAAATTTATATATAGAAAACTTTATATTTCAGGGTGGAAGGGAGGTGCTAGGGAGGACTGCTGTCCTCAGAGGTTCAAGTGGGTTCTTGAACACAGGGAGTTGTATCTTCCATCTGGTTGCAGCCAGAGAAACCAGGGTGGCAGGGTGGTGCAAGGGAGAACTATTGTTCTATGTTATACAGGTTGGTTCCTGTGTGACTGGAAGTTGGTGCTTCCATCCAATTGGTGTTGGAACACTTAGGGAGTTGGTGATTCCTTCTAGTGGGTGCTAGAGAAACCAGGGATTTGGTGCTTCCTTCTAATAGGTGCTAGAGAAAATAGAGAGTTGGTGCTCTCAACAAGTTGTATCTTGCAAAACAGAGGTTGTAGCCTCATTATGAGTTGGTGCTCATACGTATGATAATGTATAGAATGTAAAGATTACTTATCATATAAAGAAGAAGAGGTTTTTTCCCTTTTATGGGTTTCCTTAGGAAATATTTGTCTATGTATATTTCATATGTGTGAATGATGTTGAATGTTCTATTGCTTACTTCCCTACCTTATTGTGATTGTCATTCAGTTCTCTGCAAAGAGTTTAAAATAAGCATAATTGTTTAAGCTCGGTAACAACTGATTCACCTCCCCCCATCTCAGCTGTCCAACAATTGGTATCAGAGCCGGCCCCTTTTATCTAAGGGTAGATCCTAGATCTTAAACATGTCAAGCCATGAAGGAAATTCAACCAATAAGGCCCCTCTGTTCAATGGAACAAACTTTACCTTCTGAAAAGTTAGAATGAGAACCTACATAATGGCTTTAGGTGCAAATGTCTGGGATTGGTAGATATTGGTTATGTAAAGCCAGTTGTACTAGCTAATAAGGATGACAAGCTAGAATTTAGCTTCAATGCTAAGGTTATGAATGTTATCTTGAGTGGGCTTGTAGAAGCAAAATTCGTAAAAGTTATGCACCTAGGAACTGCCAAAGAAATGTGGGACAAACTCATTAG
This sequence comes from Picea engelmannii, assembly GCA_009831015.1. Taxonomy (NCBI): domain Eukaryota; kingdom Viridiplantae; phylum Streptophyta; class Pinopsida; order Pinales; family Pinaceae; genus Picea; species Picea engelmannii. The sequence goes on from ML776882.1 coordinate 1,356,641, forward strand.
TTGTTATGAAGGTAATGAGAAGGTAAAGGACGCCAAGCTTCAAACCTACAGAGTATAGTTTGAATAGCTGAAGATGAAAGAAGATGAAACTGTTGGAAAATACTTTCTGAGAGTCAAAGAACTGGTAAATGCAATGAAAGCACTTGGTGAAAAAATTGAGGAACCTTCTTTAGTTCATAAAATTTTGAGATCTCTACCAGATAGGTTCAACCTGAAAGTCTTTGCTATAGAAGAACTTAATGATATAAAAACCTTGGAGTTTGATCAACTTTTAGGAACATTGAATTCATATGAAATGAGAATAGTTAAAGATAAACCCACCTCCAGAGAAGCATCATTTAAGGCAGACAAGAATGAGGATTCTGAGCCTGATGAAATTGAAGCAAAATTTGTGAAGAGGATGAAGAGGGGATCAGGAAAATACAAAGGTAATCTGCCTTTCAAATGTTTCAACTATGGTAAGATAGGTCACTTTGCAAATAAATGTCCTCACAAAAGAAAGGATCAGACATGTGATGATGAGGAGATGCACAAACACAGAAATTTCTTTAAAGGGAATAATTTTAAGAAGAAAAGTCTTTGTGTAAACAATGATGATGATCCTTCAGATGATGAAGACAATGAATCCTCTATTGAAGATAAACTAAATGACTTCATACTTATGGCCAAAGAGGATTATGATAATAAAAGCATAGGTAGTGATGATAATGATGAAGAAGCTGTGGTTGATATGGAAGGAGAACTGATCAATGCACTGGAAGAGATTGACAGACTCAAAATTAAGAACAGAAAGCAAAAACAATTGTTGATACAGTTCGATAAAGACAATAAACAACCCGATGAAGACTTTACCCTGCTAAAAGTGGAATTAGAAGAGGCAAATAAAATCAAGGACATTCTGAAACAACAGTTATTGGAAAAGAAGGCTAGATGTAAATCTCTTGAAGAAGAAGTAGTGAAAACTAGGAAAGAGTTGGAGAGGTTTCAAGCCTTGTATCATTAGAATCTGTCAAGTATCAAAGCCTCAGAAGGATTAGCCACCATTCTGAATTAGCAAAGGAATCCAAAGCTGAAAACTGGTTTGGGTTATGAAGAGGGATCAAGTAGTGGTCAACCAAGAAATAAAGAACCTATCAAGTTTGTCAAATCCTCAAACATTGACAACAGTCACTCTGCAGAAACAAAGAAAGAAAATCAGCTACCAAGAAGGAATGAACGAAAAAGTACCAGAACCAAATCTGTAGATCAAAGAAATTATCAGCATGAAAGAAATTGACCTCCTCAAAGAAGACAGACTTTTTCCAGGTACCAATGTTTTTTTTATGGATATTGTTTCTTGTGTTCTAACTTTGGTCATAAAGTTGTAAACTGTTCTTTAAAATTAAATTATGAGCAATCAAGACATTCAAGGTATAGATATATTCCACAACAAAGAATGATATAGCTAAGTAACAAACCACCACAGACTGCAAATCATTTGATGGATGGGAGAAGGACAAAGGTTAAGCATAAAAATCATTATGATCCTTTATTCGACGAACCAGAATGTTACATCTATCATAACTATGGACATAAATCTGTTGACTATCGCTTAAGGAACTATGAACTAGATTTGAATTCCCCTGCTGAAAATGTCAAGGTTTGGAAAAAGAAAGAAAGTGACAAGTGTGGATTAGTGTTGTCAGCTCAAAGACAAATAAACCCTTGGTATATAGACAGTGGATGCTCCAAACATATGATGGGAGATAAAGGTAAGTTTCTATCTCTAAGTGAAAGAAAATCAGGAAACGTAACCTTTGGAAATGATGCTCCAATTAAAATAAAAGGTAAAGGAATGGTGAGTCTAAGTAATGGAAAAGGAAATCCCAAGATGTTCTGCTTGTAGATGGGATGAAACGTAATCTTCTCAGTGTAAGTCAAATGTGTGACAGAGGATGTGAAGTGGTGTTCATGTCCAAGGACTGTAATATAAAGTCTGTAAACTCAGGATAAGTGGTGGCCAAAGGCATAAGTACAGAAAATAATGTATATGTGCTGAAAGAAGATGGAGAAGAGTGTCATCTAAGCAAACATGATGAAATTTGGTTATGGCATAGGATACTTGGACATCTAAACTTGGACCACTTAATCAAGCTCAAAAATCTTGAGGCAGTAAAAGATCTTCTGAGAATATCAAAACCCCAAGATTCTATGTGTAAACCCTACCAAGTAGGAAAGCTAACCAAGACACAGTTTAAGTCTAAGAGCTTTACTTCAATAGAGAAAACACTCCAACTAGTTCATATGGATTTATGTGGACCATCAAGACAGGAAGGCACGGGGAAAGAAAACTACTTCATGTTGATTATTGATGATTACTCCAGAATTACTTGGGTTGCCTTTCTCAAGGAAAAAGTTGAAGCATTTGAGAAGTTTAAAAAATTTAAGGCTTTAACTGAGAATCAAACAGGCAAGAGGTTAAAGGTAGTAAGATCAAACAGAGGAGGAGAATTTATTTCATGTGATTTCAAGAAATTATGTGATAAGCATGGGATCAAGAGAGAATACACAATCCCAAGAACTCCACAACAAAATGGAGTAGTTGAGAGGAAACACAGAATAGTGTAGCAAATGGCCAGGTCAATGATGAATGAGAAGAAAATTGGTCAAACCTATTGGGTAGAAGAAATACACATAGCAGTCCATGTTCTTAACAAATCCCACCTCAGACCACAAAGTGACAAGACACCTTATGAACTGTGGTATGGGAGACCTGCTTCAATCAAACAATTCAAAGTCTTTGGGAGTAAATGTTACATAAAGAATAATGATGAGAACCTTGGAAAATATGATGACAGGGCTGATGAAGGTATCTTCTTAGTGTATGCTACAAACAGTAAAGGATACAGATTCTATAATAAGAGGCTACATAAAATGGTTGACTATATTGACATAAAAGTTGATGAATGAATCCCAGCAAGAGAGGTGTACAAAAATGAGTCTTCTACAGAGGACACAGCTGAAGATGAAGATGAACAGGTCCAAGAATCAGAAAATGAATACTCTGAATCAAATGAAGACACAGATACTTAGACATACTCAAAACAACAGACAACTTCAAACTCCTCCTCTAGAATCACTCAAAAAAACCATCCTGCAAGTCAGATAATTGGTGAAAAAGACAAAGGTGTACAAACCAGGAGAAAGATAATCAAAAACACTGAACAATCACATATAGCTTTCATATCCATGCTGGAACCCAAGAATTTTAATGAAGCTAGAAAAGATGACCA
>ML776882.1:1360296-1381797 GCA_009831015.1 Picea engelmannii
GGGATGTTCATTTCTCAAGAAAAATATCTAAGAGAAATGTTGAAAAGGTTTCAAATGGAAGATTCTAAACCTGTGGGCACACCTATGGTTACTGGATGAAAATTAAGCAAGGATGATGACTCACCTAATGTTGATCAAAGTTCTTATAGGTCAATGATATGCAGCCTGTTGTACATCACAACATCTCGCCCAGACATGATGCATGTTGTTGGAATGGTAGGAAGATATCAGTCTGCACCTAAACAAAGTCATTTTCTAGCTGTCAAAAGGAATTCAGATATTTGAAAGCAACAATGAACTATGGCCTATGGTATCCTAAGAATTAGAATTTTCAATTATCAGTCTACTCAGATGTTGATTGGGCTAACTGCATGGATGAAAGGAAAAGCACGAGTGGAGGTGTGTTCTTCTTAGGAGATTCTCTAGTAGCATGGTTGAGTAAAAATAAAGGTTCCATTTATTTATCAACTACAGAGGCAGAGTACATTGATGTTGCTACCTGTTGCACTCAGGTATTATGGATGATTCAGACACTTGCAGACTTGGAGGTAAAATACGTTGCACCGATCCCAATTCATTGTGATAACACTAGTGCCATCAGTGTGTCTAAAAATCCTGTATTCCACTCCAAGACCAAGCATATTCCCATAAAATACCATTTTCTGAGAGAGCAGGTCACCAATCAGGTTGTTCAGGTCCATTACATTCCAACCACAGAACAAATTGCAGACATCTTTACTAAACCCCTAGCCAAGACACCATTCGAATATCTCCGACAGAAGCTGGGTGTCATCCCGTCTCACACCTAAGACAGTCCATCCTGTTATGGGGAGTTTTGTATTGATTGAATATCTGATACCTCCTAAAAATACTACAACAGCTCAGGGGGAGCATGTTTTCTTGGATATTGATGTCAAAGGGGGAGAAAAGGAGTGGTCCCGACTGGATGTTACAGTTGGAGGTCCAAACAGATTAGCGCAGTCATTCAAGTTTGCCATCAATGCCAAAGGGGGATATTGTTGGCATGTTTACAGGTAGGTGTTCTTGTCATTGATGGAAAGATCAGGGTATGTAGCGATGGAAAAACAGGGACAATGTAAGCTAGGAGGATTAGCGCAGAGTCACACAAAGTGCGTAGGTGTGCACCAGGGATGAGGTTAACTCATTACCAAAGCTCAAGAGAGATAGCATACTTAGGATCTTAGCGTAAGCCCGAGAGGAGAAGTGACAATGATCAATGGATCTCATTGAGAATTCACGATGAACATCAGATCTAAACCCGAGGTCCGAACGACATTGGATCCAGGAGAACCTGCATGTTATTTAAAGACTAAGGTGAAGCGGGGTTACAAAATCCTGAAAGAAGGAGGACAGTTTTGGATACCAGGAGTTGGAACAGTTGAGACTCTTCATCATCAGGAGTCCTGGAATTGCGAAATGCGAAACACTGAAATCTCGAACGCAAGAGGACAGTTTCAGATACCGGGAGTTGGAAGAGTCGAGACTCTTCATCATCGGGAGTCCAGAAATCGCGAAATGTGAAATGCCAAAATCTCGAAAGCAGGAGAACAGTTTCAGATACTGGGAGTTGGAAGAGTTGAGACTCTTCATCATCAGGAGTCCCGGAATCACAAAATGCGAAACGTCGAAATCCCGAAAGCAGGAGGATAGTTTCGGATACCGAGAGTTGGAAGTGTCGAAACACTTCATCACAGAAATACCGAAACGTTGAAATGTGAAATGTCGAAATCATGAAACACGCACATCAATAAAGAGTTTCGTAGACCAATAAATAACTCCATTTCAGAGTTTCAGATACCGAGAGATGGAGGAGTCAAGACCCGAGACTCTTCATCACAGGAGTCCCGAAGTGTCGAAACGTGAAATTGCGAAATGTAGTTTTGAATAAGGCTTGGTCACCACCGGTGGTCACATCATCAAAGAGCTGTAGATAAGATCTCAAAGAGATAAGCTCCTTTTCCATAGTTTCGAGGATCAGAAGTTGGAAGAGTCAGAGTGACTCGCAACAAATTCGATTGCGAAATGTAGTTTTGAATAAGGTTGTGGTCACAACTAGTGGTCACATCGACGAAAGATGGAGGAAGGAGCTAGTGCAACCAAGCTCCATTTCATGGATCACGAATTGGAGTGTCGAGACATTTGATCACATGAATATCGAACTACCGAATGTCAAAATGATGAAATGACGAAATTTTTATGTAGCCGGTGGTCACCGCCGGTGGTCACGTAAGTGGAAGGAGCTAGCATAGCTAGGCTCCATTTCAAGGTTCGCAGTGTAACTGCTAGAAACCACTGATTGTTTCTACCAGAGGACTCAAAGAGACCTCTATGTAATTGCCAGAGGAGCTGAAGAGTCTCAAGGAATCTGTCAGTGGAATGAAGACTGGTCATAGAGGCGATTGACAGATGGAAGAGCGTTGAAGCCTGTAACTGCAACAGAGAGGTTGAGCTCGACTGTAACAGAGAAGATGAAGAGTCTCAACTGCTAGAGAGATGAAGTAATCTCGATATAAGACCCAGTGATTATGGACGCATGGGTTTAACTGCCAGAGAAACTGAAGAGTTGTAATAATGATCAGGTAGAGCACTCGACATTAGGAGCATGCAGAAGCATTGCGCACAGGCATGCACAAGGTGCACAGAGACTATAAGAAGGCAAAAGAAAGGAGAGATGGTTGCAGTTGTGGAGAGGGATGAAGTAGTGAAGAAAGAGGAGTGTGCAGCAGCTGAAATACAGAGAAAAGGAATGGTGCATTGAATGGACATGGCACACAGAGAAGAAAAGGAAGAAGCATAGAAAGCGCAAGGAATGTGTGCAGCAAGATAGTGAGACACTAAAGGAAGGATGAGGTGCTCTTGTAGAGAAAAACAAAAGATCATAAATCGCAAGAAGATGCAGACAGAGAGACACTGATATAGGAGAACAGAGCAACATAGCAAAATAGTGATAAGCCTGGTAAGCCAATGATAAATATTGTATCATTGTGATAAATTTATATATAGAAAACTTTATATTTCAGGGTGGAAGGGAGGTTCTAGGGAGGATTTTTGTCCTCAGAGGTTCAAGTGGGTTCTTGAACACAGGGAGTTGTATCTTCCATCTGGTTGCAGCCAGAGAAACCAGGGTGGCAGGGTGGTGCAAGGGGGAACTATTGTTCTCTATTATACAGGTTGGTGCCTGTGTGACTGGAAGTTGGTGCTTCCATCCAGTTGGTGCTGGAACACTTAGGGAGTTGGTGCTTCCTTCTAGTGGGTGCTAGAGAAACCAAGGAGTTGGTGCTTCCTTCTAGTAGGTGCTAGAGAAAACAGAGAGTTGGTGCTCTCAGCAAGTTGCATCTTGCAAAACAGAGGTTGTAGCCTCATTATGAGTTGGTGCTCATAAGTATGATAATGTACAGAATGTAAAGATTACTTATCATATAAAGAAGAAGAGGTTTTTATCCTTTATGGGTTTCCTCAGGAAATATCCATCTCTGTATATTTCATATGTGTGAATGATGTTGAATGTTCTATTGCTTACTTCCCTTCATTATTGTGATTGTCATTCAGTGCTTTGTAAAGAGTTTAAAAGAAGCATAATTGTTTAAGCTCGGCAACAATTGATTCACACCCCCCCCCTCTAAGTTGTCCAACATAAACTAGGGTTTTCTTTGTGCAAAAAGTCAAATTAAAGTGAATTTTTTAATATTACTTTGTAAAAAGGGGCAATATTAGGGTTGTTGAACCTTAGTCTTGTGGTTTACCCTAAATTGTGTGGACAAACTATCTTAGTGACATTTTGTATAAATAAGAGATTATAAGATCTCATTTTAAGACAACTCTCCCATCTTGGAGAAGTACTTGGACGGAAATTTTCACTACACTTGGAGTATTTTTCCTCTTGTGCTATGGAATGATGTCATTTGGTTATGGTTGATGATGATGATGACAATGCACTATCTCTTGGAGGTCACTTGTATCTTTTTGTGGTGGTTTGCATTGGCATGTTAAGGCTTTTCTTGGATTGGTATGGTTCTTTACTTTGTTATTATCATTGGTAATTCAAGTTAAGGTTGTTTTGGCCAAGGATAGATAGGGAGTATAAGGATATACACCCCTATACTAGTTTCCACCACTATTACCAATCTTTTAAAGTTATTTGCAAGGGTTTTGTTGAGGAAGTAAGAGGATTTACACCCCTCAATTTCAAATCCTGGCTAGGTTACTTACCTTGGGAAGTAAGAGTATTTACACCCCCAAGGGTTTAGTAGTCCTAGATCCTTATTTAAGACCCCATTAACCCATAACTAAAGGCACTAATCTTGCATTGGAGATATAAATTGTTACATTGGGAAACATGAAAGTTTTAAGTTTTGGTCTTTTCTCACTTGAGTTTCGTTCCCATAGCCTTGAGTTACCTTGCCTTATTGAGGAATCCCCTTTCAACCACAAATTATTGATGTTGTATTAGAACTAAACTACAACGATTAGGGCTTCTCTAACCCTAGCCTACTAACCCTAATTATCTCTTAAACTAACCTTAGACTAGGCCTAAAAATCTAATTCCCTAACCTTCTACTAACCTAGGTGCATTTATTGAGCTAGCTAGGGGCTGATTTGATTGGATAAGTTTTCTGAAAAAAGTCTTGTTTTCCTACAGCCATAAGGCTGGTAATTTCACTGTAGAAACCCTAACCTAAATCCACTCACAATTTGTGATTTCACTATTAAACGTTGCTAAGAATTTTCCAATTTATTCTACTTGGTTTAATACAATTTTTTAGTGGTTTCTTTGCAAGTTTTAGTGACTGATTTCACTGTTGTCGCAACAAGTTTGCTACATCCATAAGGCTGAAAAATACTTTTGCATACATATTTTATGACAACCATAATTCATTGCTAAAGTCTCATGTTATAGATCATGAAATTCTCCAATGATTATCTACTTTGTTTCAAGCATATTTCATTTGATTTTGAGCAATATTTCATGCATCTCTAGTACTTTTTTTTATTGCTGATATATACTGTCATTTATTTCTGCAAATCAGGGACAATAATCCTAGCTTGCTAATCCAGCTACCATATTATATTGCATAGTGGTTTTCCTTGTGTCTCGAGTAGGTACCAACTTCTCGACAAATCATCCAAAGTTTTGGCAACCTCAAAAAAACCTAAGACTCATTATCATCCTTCCATTTCCACTTAGAATATTGACCTCTAGGGGCTCCACTCTTTCCATTTATGTTTTCCCCCTCCATTCCCCCTAGGGTCACCGGGATTGCCTCCCTAGAGTGACCTAGTCACCCTTGAAGCATGGGACCTATATTGAGGTGACATTGGGTATAGTGTCCTTAAGTTGTGGCCACTTGGTGGTTGGGTTGGGATTTTCCCAAACTACAACTTGTGAGATAACAGGGCCGAACCCTCAATTTTTCCTTCACAAATGATAAATAATGTAAACAATACTAAAATTCCCTCCTAGGTGACAAGTGTGGTGATGTCATGCTCCAAGAGGGTGTGTGAGCGCCTCCCAAGGCCATGTGTCATAATCTCATGGTGTAATCATGGTGAAAGGTGCATCTCCTCATCTATGGTCATGTCACATCATCAATGGTACCCCAAATGGTCATCAAACCCTATCATCGTCAAACCCTAAAATGTTACTTCATCATCAATGGAGGACCAATGTCTAGGGCATAGGTCATTTCATTCAAGGTGGAGAGGGGTGTATCTCATTTCTACAAGGCATCCAACAATCCATTGGTGCAACATCCTCAATCCAATGAGAAATAATCCCTGAGTTACACTACCCAACATGTGGGATTTTATCCCATCTGTGTGCCATTGTGACCAAATCTGTGAAAAATCAATCCCATCTATCCATTGTCCAAGGTCCTGAAGATGTGAGAACCATTGTATGAATGTGTTGTGTCATTGGGTGACTCACTGTTGTGCATCACACTGTCATATCTTGCAATAAAGGTAGAACATCATGGGTGAAAGATTGGGGCGTCCTTCAAAGAACCATGTCAGGGGCATCCGAATCAAAATAGAATACAAAATCAAGTAAATCAATGTTCATAAGATATACCAGTCCTTAAATCATGCAAAGTAAGTTGTTACTTAATATATAAGCCGCATGGACAATTCACTTCAATATCCCCTTCAAATATGACACCAACTTGGGATTTTATGTAAGTTAGCAAGTTTGAATATGGGATGGCCTTCACTGGACCCTATTAGGTGTGCCAACCAAAAAAGTGAAAGAAAAGACACATGTAGAGGGATATGTCCCGAGGGAAACAGTGAAACAAAATAATCCTTCAAGAGTAAGTGTGATAGTGGTACGTGTTGGGATTAATTCATGGCTTATGGTGTCATTGAGTCCATTTATATGAGCGTATTTGTGGAGTTTGTGCTTGTTCTTGAGTTACCACTTTCTAAGTGCTACATTTTTTTGAACCCCTTTATCTTCCTTTTTATTTTTCCTCTTATCATATTTGCAAGTCCCCTTTATAAGGTTTCAAGCTATAACATCAATGCTTGGGAATGGTGCAAACATGAAAAGGGTAGAGCTCAAGTTGACTGGATTTTGAGAGTCCGTTGCTATTATTCCTTTCTTTCTTTAGCATCATTCTTTTATTCTTTTAGCAACAATTGCAATCAACCTCTAGGCCTTCAACCCCTCTTCTCATGAGAGAATGGACCATGACCCATTACTGAAGTTTAGTACAATGTGACAAGATCCAAGATGGAAAGTGTTAAGTATGGTGTGGAATGAAACATTACCCTTGTGAGTGCCCCCTAGTAGTACCCCTTTTTCATGGGCGATGAAAACATGGGACTAGGGAACAAATGTTGGCCACCAAGGTGAAACAAAGAAACAAACATAACTTCTTGAGCTAGTGATCCATTATCCAACTTCAACCAATGATCCTTATCCACGTGTCTAGTTCATTAATCACAACACTTCACATGAAATAAGTATTAACATATCTCACGGTAAATTTGGGTTACCATCTCCCATACACTGAGTTCATTGGATGTGATGAGCTTGGTTGATCTGAAGTAGAAAAGGCAACTTGAGGGGAGCTACTAGGTTGTTATCTGTGAACATGTTGATCACCATCATGGTCGGTGTTACCCACCAATTTTCACTAGGATGAACTTGCAGTTGATTCACTGAGCCACCAAATATTGAACAAATACTTATTCAACATTTAGAGTTTAGAAGTCCAGCTGACCATTTTGGCCCCTTTTCTGCTTTTTTACCGCATTTCTATACCCCTACGGGGAATTGTAATAATATAAATTTAGCATGATGAAATTTTAAAAGGATTATCCTCCTAGGACTTAATCATGGGCGCATTACTCTAGAGTGTTTTTTGACTTATTAATTATTCCTTGCTTGAATTAATTTTTAAGCAAGTTATAATTTCTAGTTTTTTCACTCATTTCCTCCAAAGCTAGAGTATGTATTGATGGTTAGGCCTTATCTTGGTCATATAATTATAGTGTCTAATTTATATTACCATACTAATCATCCTCCTAGAGTCTCATGGAAATGCACTACGTCCCCCTTAGGTTTTTTAATTGTTTATGCAAAAATAGAATTTCCCGCAAAATCGGGATATTTTAATTGTAAATAAGTCCTAAGTTAAATAAGTGGTACTAGGAGCCATTATATACCTTGGGGTATTTTTTTCGAACTCGGAATACCCACTTTACCTAAGTACCCACTTTGTGAGTGAAATTAGTGATTTTTAATCACTTAAAATTAATTTTACTCACAAAAATTAGTAAAAGACAAATAAAAGACAAAAAATTAGCAAGTGCTATTTTTTGGGAAACATGTCAGGGACATGTTTTGAGTTAAATCACCCTTACTTGAGTTCACCAAGTCTTTTTGGAAATTTATAAGGAGTTAGGGATCAGTTGTTTGAGTTTAAACTTGAGTTGAAGAGATTTCTCATTGGGAGGCGCACCCCTCTTGGGGGAAGTGGCACATTCTTGAGGGTGCCTACCTCTTGAGAGGTTGTTCCCTCCCTCTTTCTCTCTTTATCACAAGTGGCGCCCTTTAGGAGTTCTATGAGAGGTGACAGCCATGTGATACCACTTGTTACCTCTTTCCCTCACACATGGTGCACCCTCCCTCTCCAAGTGGTGTGGCCCCCTCTCTTGGGATTGTCACCAAATGTGCTATATGTTAGTGCTTGCTCTCCCATTGTAAACTAGATTTGAAGACCTAGAGTTATATTGTTGTAATGATTTAAATATTTGTGGAATAAATAATTGAAAACTTTGGAGGTCATTCTTGTGGTGTTGAGAAAATGTGTGGATGTCATTGTTCTATTTTGATGTGTTGAAGTTATGGTAAACTTGTTTTTCACAATTTCATTGTTAATTTATCCTTGAATAGTAAGATATTAGTGGGCTAGTTTGCATTGCTAAATATTATTATTTCTATCATGTTTAATCTATGATCTCATGTTATTCTAGTTTGATTTACATGTTTTCTAGATTTTATATGTAGGAAGTGGGTGCACCCACCTTTAACAAAGTATTTTGCAGGAATTTTCTAAGTTTGCAGGACCTTTGGATTGAAGGAGTGGAGAGCTCTAGGTCGAGTCTCCAAAATCTTCAATTTCCTTCTATCAGATCAATTTCCCTCTTCAGTACACCAAGAGGAATCCATAGCTCAATATCTACTTCCATCCGACACTCTTTTCTCTTTTTCTCAAACAAGTTCTAATATTTTCCAGTTACCTTTTATTTTGCATGCAAGATTTAAAGCTTTGTCTTATTTTAAAGTTAAATCTAAAGAAAGTTTTGTTTGCATGCATAGATAATCTAGATCTAATTTTTCACTTTCAAGTTCCATCTAAAGTTTAAATCTAGTATAGAAAAGGTCTCCTTTTATCAATCATTTTTCTCCCAAATTTTTAAGGGTTAAACGATAGTCTTTTTCCAAGATTTTTCATCTCTAAATTTGGCATCTAAGTGCTTTTAATAGTATGATTGGACCTAATGGTTAAAAACATCTGTTTCCTCCTAAGAGGTCACAAGTTCGAATCCAAATGTGGGTAGGGTATGTATACCTACGTAGACTTTACCAGTCAAATCATTGGGCGGAGGGGGTCCCCTGTCCCACAAACATGGAGGTCTCATACACCAATTTGGTGTCTAGCTTGGTCGTGACCTTAAAAATGGACTATTATTATTATTATTATTATTTTCTTCTCTAAAATAGCAGCCAAAGACCCTAAGGAAGCAAGCTTTCTATCTTGTTTTGCTTAGCTCATTTTGCTCTTTTTTTCTTAGTTTTTACTTAGTAAATTTTTGGGGTTTTTCTAACATAAGTCCAAGACACTTCTAAAGTGTTTTTGGGCATATTTTAGGTTTTTTTAATTTCTATGTTTTTCAGGTTGGTGAACAATCAAGGGGATATTTTGTCAAAAATTGGTGGATTTAGACATTCCAGAACACCCGGGAGCACCCCATTCTTCAATAAAGACTTCTAAAATCTTGTCAAGACTTGTTATACCCCTAATGAATGATCACAAGTCATCCCAAAAAAGATATTTGTAATGTCATTAATAAAATAAATGGACCGCATAGTCCCCGTTGTTCATCCCCCCTAGGGGGAAAGATGTCTTTGTGTGATTGTTCATTTTGGCTCATTTTTACTTATGCTTACAATTATCACCCAAAATAAACCTTTCATGTTGAGTGAAAGTGCACCATTACATGATTTTCAGGTGGAGTGATAGTGCACCATTACATGATTTTTTATTCTAATTTTGCATATGCAATCATTTCTATTGTTAATGATTCATAAATATATTAATAAATCATTGAATATTCAATATTTCACTTTGAAAAATATTGTGTTTTGTATTTCTTTAATTTTTAATAAGACTACTAGAAATAATGTTTTCAACTTCCAATCTCTAGATGAAAGATAATCTAGTCAGAGGTTACACATGGAGTTTTATATATACCTCCAAAAACTACCATAATATCAACACTCCCTCCTAGCTAGGGAGGTATTAACAAGTAGCATCATCATAGGCACACATGCTATCTCATGATCATGTAGATTAAGTCATGAGCAACATTACCACTATCAGTATCATTTGATAGAATCCTGGTATCAAAAATATATCATAAAATGCATCATCTCTCGAGGCCATACACCATCTGAGTAATTGGTCATGATGTTGTATAAGTCATGTGTTGAACTCAGTGCACTCAACAAAGTGTCACAAGGACCATTCTTCTAATCCGGACATACGTCCCAGAAGAATAATTGTCCCAATAGATGTTGAGTGTCCTCAATGGCTACAAGAACCATCCTCTCCATTGTATCATCTCTAATCCATACTAGCATGATGTGAATGCATCATATCTAAGTTGTACTAGCATAATGTGGAGTACCGTCTACATCATCTCTAAGCCATACTAGCATCGTGTCAATGCACCATCTCTAAGTTGTACTCGCACGATGTAGATTGTCTCTGTATAATCTCTAAGTTGTACTAGCATGATGCTTTACATCATCTCTAAGTTGTACTAGCATGATCATATCTATCATGATGTGAGTCATATGCATCATCTCTAAGTTGTATTAGCATTATGCTCTACATCATATCTAAGATGTACTAGCATGATGCGACTCAAGCATAAGCATCGTCTCTATGTTGTACTAGCATGATGCCAATGCATCATATCTAAGTTGTACTCGCATGATGCGTCTCAGGACATCTGTATCATATCTAAGATATACTAGCATGATGTTGAAGAATTATATCTAAGATGTACTAGCATGATACACATCAACAATCTGTCAACTTGGACCATTCTCCACAGGGAGAATGTTGGTCCATCAACACTCCCTCCCAACCGAGGAAGTAATCTCTTCCCTTCCAACCAAGGGAGAAATCTCCACTAGTCCCATCTTGTCCCTCAAGTATGTGAACTTTATCATGGATAGAGGCTTTGTCAAAATTTCAGTTCTCTTCTCATCTGTGGAGATGAACTAGAGAATCACTTCTCCCTTTTGGTCTTTATCACGGAGAAAATAGTACTTGATCTCAATGTGCTTCGACCTATCATGGAATATGGGTTTCTATGAAAGCTTCACACAACTCTGATTATCACAATATATCGCAGTTGAATCAAGCACATGATCAAATAGTCCAGAAACTAGCTTATAGAGCCATACTGCTTACATACAAGCATTACAAGCTGCAATATACTTTGCTTTTGTAGTGCTGAGTGCAACAGAATTCCGCTTCGTGCTAGCCCATGATATCATAGCAGATCCCAAATTAAAGCATACACCATAAGTACTCTTTCTATCATATGCACTCCCATCCCAATCTGAATCAATAAATCCATGCAGTTGTACATCATTGTTTGAGACATATCTCAATCCATAGTTTAATGTCCCACAAAGATATCTCAAAATATGCTTTGCATCTATCCAATGCTCATGTCTAAGTTCCACTTACAACTAGCTCAATGTGTTCACAATAAATAAAATGTTTGGTCGGGTATTCACCAAATACATCAATGAGCCAATCCATTTCTAGTACAGGGATGAGTCTATTGGATCTAAATCAAAGTCTCTCAACTTCCTCATATCTATCACCATGGGAGTTGCCATGGATTTTCAATCCATCATCCCAAACTTCTGAAGGATCTTTACAACACAATTCCCTTTTCCTAGGAATACTTCACCACGCTTTTGCCATACTTCCAGTCCCAAATAATAATGCATGAGACCAAGATCCTTCATATCGAATTCAGAGGATAACTCCTTCTTACACTAAATAATGAGAGGCTCTGAACTTGTCAGAAACAAATCATCAACACATAGTAGTAGGATCATAGGTGCATCATTCACAACCTTGTAATAAAGGTTTGGATCAACATAGGTCTTGGAAAATCCAAGTCTCGTCAAGTAACTATTAATTTGTGCATACCAAGATCTTGGAGCTTGCTTGAGTCCATACAAGGCCTTATTTAATATGCATGCATGGGTATCTCTTGGGTGTACCTCAAAAACTTGAGGTTTCTCTATGTATACTTCTTCCTCAATTACTCCATTGAGAAAAATAGTATTTACATCCATCTGATGTAAACTCCAACCCATGGATGATGCAAGAGATATGATGGCTCTGATAGAGGTATATCTGGAAACTGGAGAAAACATCTCATCATAGTCTTATCCCTCCTACTCAGAGAACCCTCTATCCATGAATATCGCCTTGTATTTATCGATACTCCCATCTACTACATGATTTATCTTGTAAATCCATTTTGAGCTTACTATCGACTTTCCTTCATGTCTAAGCACAATTTCCCATACATCATTTTTCATGACGGATTGATATTCTCCCATCATAGCTTCCTTCCATTATTTCTTCTTGACTTCTTCCTCAAAGGTGGAAGGTTCTGCATTGACAAGACTTGTCATGAGTGCTGGATAACTAGAGAATCTTTTGGGCCTCTTGTTCTCCTTGAAGGTGCCATTGGGATCTTTATGTATTTTTTCTTCTTGTAAGGTGGATTCTAGCCATGTTGGTCATTTTCTATTCTTGGGTACAACAACTGGTTCTACAGGTTCAAGTGGTTTCTCTGGTTCTTCACTAGGATGTTCTGGTAAACATGCACTTTCTTCCTTGGGGTCTTCATATTATTCTTCATCATTAGATTCTATGGGATCTTCTATAGATTTCTTGAAGGAAATCTTCTCATAAAAAGTTACGTCTGTGCTGATTTCAATCTTTTGTTGGCCCGGGACATAGATTATGTAAACTTTTGATGTATCACTATATCCAATGAATATGCCCTTCTTTCCTGAAGGTTCCAACTTCTTCATTTTTTCCTTTGGAACATGGATATAGACAGGACACCAAAATATCCTTAAGTGTTCTACACTTGGATTCTTTCCTAAGAAGTATTTTTCTAGAGTCATGTTATTCAATATACGATGAGAACTTATATTATGAATATATACAATTGTCATAGTTGCTTCTCCCCATAGAAACATGGATAGATTCTGGTCATTCATCATTGCCTTATCATATTCTTCAATGGAACAATTCTTTCTTTCTGCTACACCATTCTGTTGGGGATTATGTGGGACAATTAGATCCCTCCTAATCCCAACTGCTTTACAAAACACAACGAGTTTCTTGGAGGTGTATTCTCCTCCATTATCAGATCTTAGTGTCTTGATCTTTGTATTTGTCAAGTTTTCCACTTCAGCCTTGAATTCCTAGAACTTGCCAAATACTTCATCTTTCATTTTTATGAGGTACATCCAAGTATTTCTTGAGAAGTGATCTATGAATGTCACATACTAAATAGAGCCTGAACCGGATTATTTTCAACATGAAATGAGAGTGGAGATATAACACATAAATATTCAGAGATATTGCAAGAGAGACAACAATATAACAGGGATATATAAAAAATATAACAAGAGCCACATATATACAATAATACATGATTTCTATTAATGAAATAAATGTATAGAGACTATAAAAATATAGAGTGAAAGACTCGCTAGAATGGTGGCAACTTATCTCTGAGAAGAGATGTGACGACTACTCGCATTCATAAGAAGATGATTACAATGAGGCTCTGAAGGAATTTTTATAATAAAAAAGAATGCCCAAAACCCTAGACATCCAAAAACCTAACCCTAGGAGATGAAGCGCCAAAATTCATGTGGGCCCTGTTTGGGTAAGTTAGTACATCAACTTCTCGGGGTCGTAACTTTTGCATACGATCTTCATTTTAGGTGTATGATAGCCCGTTGGAAAGGTATCATCGAGGAGATTCATTTTGGGGGATAAATCATGCCTTTGGATATCATTGAGAAGCTAAATATTGAAAAACTTTCATTTAGGCCCTCAAAATAGACCCGCAAGTTAAAAACTGCTAAAAATAGTAAATTACCAAAATTGCCAGAAAATTGTTTTGAGCCAATTGGAAAAGGTGGGTGGCCAATGATATCCACCTAGATCAATCCTCCCTCCTTATGAAGCAATGGTATTCATTGCATTGAGTGTCTGGGGGAGAGGGAAAAGCATTTGTTGAGTCTGCATCTTGAGGAGTTGTTTGCCTTGTTGGAGAAGTTGCGCTGCTTAGCTTGTTGAAGGTTGTCACGAACATGTGGCTGGAAGGGTTGGACCTTTTTATCCAGTCTGGCTACATGAGATGCCTGTGTGTAGAAGGAATCTTTGTGTTTTGCTGCAACCTTGTCGACCTTCTTCTGTTGGATAGAGGGTGCTTGGGGTGAGGTTATAGTGGTTGCAGTGTCCTTCTATTCCCCTTTTGAATAGACTGTGAAGAAGCTGAATTTTGTAGTATGAGATACTACCTTGCGACACGGTTTAGGTGGAACAATAGTTGGAACTACCTCTGGTATTCTGTAGAGATGACCCCCCAGAGTAACAATGACACTATGAGGTTGAGACTCATAAACAACATGACGTCTCCACATATATGGTTGGCCCAAGAGGACATCACAGACATCCAGTGGGGCAACATCACATAATACCTCATTCTTGAAGGGTTGGATGTCGTATGATAATCAACACTGTTGGTTGACACGAAGATCTCATCCTTAGTGAAGCCACCCGATCTTGTATAGTTGCAGGTGTGGTGTTTTCGACAATCCCAACTGTTTGACGACCTCTGTTGAGATGAGGTTTTTCTGGCTTCCGCTATCAACAATAAAATGCAGTGGGGTCCCCTTCACCAACATCTGTGAATGGAAAAGGCACTCTCCCTATTTGGTATATGTTTGTTCTTCTGGTTGAATTGTTGTGGTTGCGTCAATAGCAGTGGGGTCTGCATCAATGATCTGTCCTTTACTAGTATTTTCATAATCAGATTTGGAATTAGGGTTCGACTCCTTGTCTTTGATCTCGGCCACCAATGACTGTCTTGAGCGACATTCATCGGTGTTGTGCTAGGGTCTTTTGTGGAAATCACACCATTTTCTGGTGTCCTTCTTTGTCTTCTCGTGACCCTTCTTTTCCTATGGCTTGGACTAGTTTTCGGGAGACTGTTTGTTAGGGCCGTATTTTTCATACTTTGGTTGTTGCAGATTTGCAGACCCGAACTCTTGTTTGTTCTGGTGCTTAAATTTCTGCTCAATTTTAACAACATATCGATAGGAAATACGGAGTGATGATATGTCCAGAAAATCCATTTCAGTTTGGATGTATCTGTGTAGAGCCCCACGGTATTTTAGAACCAAATGTCGTTCAGAGTCTTTGATACCCATCTTAGTGTGAAAAGTATGGAAGGCATTGGTGAACTCCGGAACTGCTTTGCCCCTCTCTTGTTGCAGTGTGGTCCATCTCATGTACTGTTCCTCATAGTTTCCAACAGGGTAATACTGTTCCTTTACCGCATCCACAAAAGAATCCCAAGTGAGCTTGGCCCCATATATTCCAGACTCCTCTATGGAACTTTTCTCCCAGTAAGTTTCCCACCAATGTTTGACATGAGGGATATCTTTAAGGAGTGCGAAGGTGATCTTTTCTCTGTTGGAAAAATTGTGAACAGAGAAATAACCTTCTAGCATATTTAACCATTTGCCTAGGGCTTCTGCATCTATCTGTCCTTCAAATACAGGAATATCAAAATTAACTTATACCTTGAAAGGCGAGGTGCTTCCAAAGTGGCCGCTTTATGAAGATGCGCCTCTTCCTATCGGCAGGCGTTGAAGGATGTGGGAAAAATTCTCCATCATTTCGTCCCTCTGTCGCGTGAGAGCTTGCTCAAGCAACATATTCATAGGATCATCTACTCCATCGTTTTTCTTTTCTTCCGCCATTGAGGGTTTCTTGGGTGTGTGAGAGCGATTGTCCTCAAGAAAGACAAGCTCGAGACCCAACTTTCTATAATCATATCTCGTCAGCGACATGCACTGAAAAACGATCAAGAGCAACCTGCTTTGATACCACTGATCCGGATTATTTTCGGCACCAAATGAGAGCGGAGATATAACATAGAAATATTCAGAGATATTGCAAGAGAGACAACAATATAATAGGGATATATAGGAAATATAACAAGAGTCACAGATATACAATAATACACAATTTCTATTAATGAAATAAATGTACAGAGACTATAAAAATACAGAGTGAAAGACTCGCTAGAATGGTGGCAGCTTATCTCTGAGAAGAGATGTGACGCCTACTCACATTCACAAGAAGATGATTACAATGAGACTCTGAAGGTCTTTTTACAATAAACAGGAATTCCAAAAACCCTAGACATCCAAAAATCTAACCCTAGGAGATAAAACGCCAAAAGTCATGTGGGCCCTGTTTGGGTAAGTTAGTACATCAACTTCTCGTGGTCGTAACTTTTGCATACAATATCTGTTTTAGGAGTATGATAGCCCATTGGAAAGGTATCGTCAAGGAGACTCATTTTGGGGGCTCAATTATGCATTACGCTAAGAAGCTCGACCTCAACAAACCTTCATTTAGTCCCTCAAAATAGCCCCAAAAGTTAAAAACTGCTAAAAATAGTAAATTACCAAAATTGCCACAAAATTGTTTTGAGCCAGTTGGAAAAGGTGGGTGGCCACCGATACCCACCTAGATCAGAGCCTCGTAGAGACTTTACTGGAATAAGACCACATACATCTGAGTGTATTAGATCCAAGATCTCCTTGGAGCTATTCTCACTACTTGGGAATGAATTTTTAATATTCTTCCGAAGTGCACATCCTCTGCAAATACCTTCATGTATTGATATTAGTTTTGGTATGCCTACAACCATCTATTTTAGAGATGGAAATGATTGATAATGATGGTGAACATACCTTCTATGCCATAATTCACTAGGATTGAGTTCATCATGTACAAGAGATTGAACATTCTGACCTAGGAGTTTATACAATCTTCCTTCATGTATCTCAATAACTCTAGCATATTCTATTTTTGAATCTTTAGACCATATAAGAACTTTTCCATCGACAAAGGATATTCTATTTCATTTGTCTTCCAAGCAAGAAATAGATACTAAATATTTTTTCAAACGATGAACATATAAAACATTGTTAAGATGAACATTGTTATCTGATTCCATTTCGCTAGAAGCTTTTCCCATTCCTTTGAGTGCATAGGAGTTATTGTCTCCAAGTTCCACTTTATGAGAGGTTTCATTTTCCTTCATCTTTGAGAGATTTTCACGATCACTAGTCATATGTCTTGAAGCTCCACTATCGATCAACCACATGTCATCTTCAAAGGATCCTGTAAGAGCTGAGTAGAAGAAGAAATTTGTTTCTTCATGCTTGGCTTTCTTTGAAGGTTCTTCATCATTGGCAACTGACGCATGGTGTCTTTCCTTTCTCTTCTTTGCTAGTTTAGGAAAATCCCTTTTGTAGTGACCATAATCATGGCATCCATACCATTGTACCTTTGACATATCTCTCTTATGATTGAATTTCTTTCCTGAACGGAATCTTTTCTTACCTCCATGTCTTTTGAACTTTGTTGCATAGGCTTGAGCATCCGCTTCCTTTTGAGTTTATCCTTGTCTCTTCTTGTGCACAACAAGTCCAAAGTTCTTCCAGCGTTGGAAACTCCTTCCTTGTATTCATGATTGTAGCAAATGCATCCCATGATCTAGAGAGACCATTAAGTGAAATATTCACAATTTCCTTTTCTGGAATAACTTCTTCAATGGCTTATATTTTATCTCTCCACTGAGAAATCCTTACAAAGAATGAGGCTACAATATCATCCTTAGTCATCTTTGTGTCACGAAACTCATTCTTCAGACTCATCACTTGTCCAATATTTCTGATTGCAAAGAGGTTAGTTAGGGCATCATACATCTTCTTGGATGAGTCAAGATCTGATATATAAGGTATCAAGTGATCTTTTACAGAGTCTGTTAGCACAAGTAATTTTTTGTAAAAAATTGCAATTTTGGCCCATATTGGTTTTTGCAAGGTGATTGTGCTTTTGGGATTGAGTGCATTGTTTTTCAAGGTTAAGGTCTTCCAATTCTTTTGGGTGAGGTATTTAATAGTTTGACAAAATAAAAATTCCTTTTGAGTTTATCCTTGTCTCTTCTTGTGCGCAACAAATCAAAGTTCTTCCAGTGTTGGAAACTCCTTCCTTGTGTTCATGATTGCAACAAATGCATCCCATGATCTAAAGAGACCATTAAATGCAATATTCACAATTTTCTTTTCTAGAATAACTTATTCAATGGCTTGGAGTTTATATCTCAACTGAGAAATCCTTACAAAGTATGAGGCTACAATATCATCCTTAGTCATCTTTGTGTCACAAATCTCATTCTTCAAACTCATCACTTGTCCAATATTTCCGACTGCAAAGAGATTAGTTAGGGCATCATACATCTTCTTAGATGAGTCAAGATTTGATATGTAGGGTATCAAGTGATCTTTTACAGAGTCTATTAGCACATGTATTTTTTGGTAAAAAATTGCAATTTTGGCCCATATTGGTTTTTGCAGGGTGATTGTGCTTTTGGGATTGAGTGCATTGTTCTTCAAGGTTAAGGTCTTTTGGTTCTTTTGGGTGCTTTTGGGATTGAGTGCATTGTTATTCAAGGTTAAGGTCTTTCGGTTCTTTTGGGCAAGGTATTAATAGTTTGACAAAATAGAAAATTCTTTTTTAAAGGCATATTTAGCTCCCAGTCTCTATGGAGTGCTTAAGGCCCAATCTCCAATTTTAGTGTTTCATTGGAAAATCTATAAGTCCTTTAAAGCCCAATCTCCAATTTTAGTGTTTCATTGGCAAATCTACAAGTCCCTTAAAGCCCAATCTTCAATTTTAGTGTTTTGGGCAAGGTATTAATAGTTTGACAAAATATATAATTCTTTAAGGTATTAATAGTTTGACAAAATAGAAAATTCTTTTTTAAAGGCATATTTACCTCCCAGTCTATGTGGAGTGCTTAAGGCCCAATCTGCAATTTTAATGTTTCATTGGCAAATTTACAAGTCCATGATCCAAGGTCAACATATAAGACAACACGAAGAAGTCACAACATGGTTCTTTTGGGCGCTTTTGGGATTGAATGCATTGTTCTTCAACATTAAGGTCTTCCAATTCTTTTGGACAAGGTATTAATAGTTTGACAAACTAGAAAATTATTTTTTAAAGGCATATCTCTCTGTGGTTAGAAAATGGATTGAGTGCATTGTTCTTCATCATTAAGGTCTTCCAATTCTTTTGGACGAGGTATTAATAGTTTGACAAACTAGAAAATAGAAAATTATTTTTTAAAGGCTGGACGAGGTATTAATAATTTGACAAACTATAAAATAGAAAATTATTTTTTAAAGGCATATGTCTCTGTGGTTAGAAAATAGAAAATTATTTTTTAAAGGCATATGTCTCTGTTGTTAGAAAATAGAAAATTATTTTTTAAAGGCATATGTCTCTGTGGAGTGTGGTTAGAAAATGGATTGAGTGCATTGTTCTTCATCATTAAGGTCTTCCAATTCTTTTGGACAAGGTATTAACTGTGGAGTGTGGTTAGAAAATGGATTGAGTGCATTGTTCTTCATCATTAAGGTCTTCCAATTCTTTTGGACAAGGTATTAATAGTTTGACAAACTAGAAAATAGAAAATTATTTTTTAAAGGCTGGACGAGGTATTAACAATTTGACAAACTAGAAAATAGAAAATTATTTTTTAAAGGCTGTGGTCCAATTTTAATGTTTCATTGGCAAATCTACAAGTCCCTTAAAGCCCAATCTCCAATTTTGGTGTTTCATTGGCAAATCTACAAATCCACGATTCAAGGTCAACATATAAGCCAACACAACAACAAGACGACCAAGCAAATCTATAAATCCATTGTTTCGTTGGCAAATCTACGATCCAAGGTCGCTCCAAAGTCAAGACCACAACATATAAGCCAACACAAGAAGAAGAAGTCACAACATGTTCCAAAGTCAAGACCAAGCACCAAGCCACTAAGGAGGGAACCCACAAGGAACATGAGTGATCAACGAGTCGCCAAAATTACCGAACACTTGCATATATAAAGTATTGAGATATGAGAATCTTAATGCATGTGGGACGTGGTCCTTACAAAGAGCCAAGCCTGTTAACTATCAAACCAAGCGCTGCCAACAAATCATGTGTTAACTATCAAACCAAGCGCTGCCAACAAGATATCTTGACAGCATAGCATTCGTTTGTTATAGAATATGAAGCCTGCAAGAGGAAAAATGGCAATAGCAGCAATGAATTTTGCATCATTTTTTCGAGACAAAACTCTTGCAGCTGATTCTCCTTTAATGATAGCATTGTCGGCAGCAGTTGATGCTCTCTCATATATTGATGGCGCAAGTGAAATCACAAAGAAGCTGGTCTTTTAGTTACAGTTGCGAAACTATTGAAGTTTACAGTTTCGCAGCGAAACTGTTGGAGCTTTCAATTTCGCAGCGAAACTGTTGTAGCTTTCAATTTCACAGATAAGTTAAACCAAGCCAGTTAGGATGCCAGCAAGGATGGATCGTGTTTAGACATTACATGGACTGGAAAGAACAAAGTTTTGTCATCGAGTTCCAAAGATGTGATGATATTTGTATGCATTAAATGCTCTAGATATGAAGTCCTATAAAACAGGGGTGTGGTTGAATTTGACTAATCTTTTGTAACCTCTTGATATTATAAGCATAATAAGAGCATCTCGATCCCTAAGTAAAGCAATTTTTTTCTATCTTTGAAAATAAAGATCCATTGTTTTAGGATCTGAAATGTAATCGTTATAAACTATAAAACATATGCATGAGAGGAGAGAAAAGGTTGACTCGAGTGTATCAGGAAGGACTATTGTGTATGTGATGTTTTGACTGTTCAGACCGGATCAATTAAGAAGTAAAGAACCGTTTGAGCAGAGATTCTTGTGTTGATGAGTTTCAGCAATGTGATCCTTCTATGTGTATGTATTCTTTCTTTCTTTCTCATTTAACTCATAAGTCTTAAGTGTTTAACTTAAGATAAATGATTGCAGAATTCACTTATGGTGCTTTGTTTTCATCATAGTTAGATACTTTCACATTTTTCTCCGAATCACTTTGGAATTCATCCTATGATTGATGTTCCAATGTAATGGTTGTTAATCTTAATTTCCTCCCCCATACTACAACGAATTAGATAGCTTGAAACATCAATTATCTTTCCTTTGTTTTGACTTTACACCTACTCGTTGTTGATCCTTTCAAGTGACAGTTTTATCTTTGGCTCCATGCCCAATGGTCTTGCAAGATACCAGAGATATAAAATATGCAGAACAGAAACGAAATGCTAGAAATAACAAAATAACAGTAAAATATCCAGCATAATCTTCACAATACACAGAAATGATATACGAAATAGCAACAGAAATAGCACTTGAACAGAAGTAGCACTTGATTCAGATAGCAATGTTCACAGGCCTCTTCGAGGGGGCAACCTCCAATC
>ML776882.1:1394138-1431234 GCA_009831015.1 Picea engelmannii
TGCTACGGGTCTTTCTTCAAGGGTTGACATCAATGACAACCAACCTTAATCAACACAACCTTTGGGAAAGGTTTGTGATCAGGGGTCCCTTAAGGGGTTATCGTACCATTCCCGAACATACTTACCACTTTCCGCTCATTACACTCCAATCATATTGTCTTCTTCTAGGCCCTTTGACTTTAGTGACCCAAGAAGGGCATGTACCTCATTTCATGGGAAGAAGGGGCTGAAGGCCCAGAGGGATTGTTGTTGGCTAAAAAGATAAAATCCTAGATATAGACCTTCCATATGCTTCATCCAAGGATCCTCGAGAGAACAATGAAATGCTTCTCTCTAAGAAAAGGGGGACCTACAAAAATAAATGATAATGAATTCTTAAGTGGTTTGTTGGAGGATGGGAGGTCTCACCATGATCTGGCCTACCATGATCATGGGTATTTAGCGGTATGACATTACCATCATCTGGTCACCAAGATAGGGTAGTGGCTCTTAGTTACACGACTGAGAGAAAGGAGGTCTCATCACGAGCCAACTTTCTCATTTCTGCGAGGTATTTGTGAATGACTATGTCATTATCTGGACACCAAACTAGGAAAGTGCCCTTCAACTTGTTCCTTAAAACATGAAAGAAAGAAAGAATGGCAAGAAGATGGGCTTGGAAAAAGTGCATCAAAAACGAAGGTGCCACACACCCTCTACAAAGGCACACATACATGAGATAATATGAGCCCTTGCATGTCATGAAACACATCGACCTATGAATTCTAAACCCCTTCCACCTCATCATTCACTACATAACTTTGAAAAGCCATCCTTGGGAGCATCCCCTACTTGAGGGCTTTGGTCTACCTAATAGGACTTTTATGACACCCCTCCCATACTTAAACTTGGTCAATTGTATAGGGTTTTTCAACACTAGTTTAATTTGATGAGGTAGTTTTGATGCACATGTTTAGGTGCCTTTCTTATTAGATGTGGTTTTATGATATATTTTACTTGAGATCGTTGGAGGGTGTACCCTTTTGTTTTACAGGACCTTGGTGGCCATTTTTGGGAGAACAAGCCTAGCTTGGGATTCCATGGGGCAAGGAGACCACAACTTGGATGTTGTAGGCCCACACACTGGATCACAAAGACATTCCTTTGGAGGCTTACATGGATCATGGAGGATCTTATCCAACCCCTAGTACCCAAACGACTTTCCTAGGAGAGGTAACACGTCATCTTTTGAGGGTTGACGTCATGCTTGAGGGGGTTTGATGGTGATGGAGTGATTTCACATTGACACTTGGCATATTTTCACCGAAGGAGACATGGATTGACCCTAGCACTTGACTAGGAGGCTCAAGGAGCCCCAACGACCTCCATTTTCGTCCAACGACTTGCTCAAGTGGTCAAAACGTCCCCTAAAGGGGTGACATCATCTTATTTTAGGGTTTTTATTTGTGTTAAAGTGAAAATTAAATATTATTATTTGATGCAAGGGGTAAGATAAGGGTTGTTGACCCCATATCTTATGTTTTACCCTTTCTAAGTAGACAAACTATGTTTTAAGGTTTTTGTACAAATAGAGATCATGTGAATCTCATTTCATAACATAACTCTCCTATTGTGAGAGGATACTTGGCTGAAATTTGCTCCCTATTTGGGAATTTCTCATTGTCTCTTGGTTGCTACTCTCTTTTAATGTCTTTACTTTGGCTATTGGATGGATGGATGATGCACTATCTCTAGTGGAGGACTAGTTCTTGCTTTATGGTGGATTTGCTTGGTTAAAAATAGGTTTATCTTGTTAATTCTTGGACTAGGTAAGGAATCTTTGTTCCTATTGCTTATTGACATGGTTTCAAGGTTAATTTTATTAAGCTTTTGGGGATTATAAGTGCATACAACCCCACTAAGTCCATTGTAATTTTCTTGAAATACTTTTTTGCATAAGGAAATACTAGGATGAGTAAAAGGGTTTACACCCTCCTAGGGTTTTTCCTAGCTAGCTTAGCTTGCTTTGGAGAGTAAAAGGGATTACACCCCCAAGGAAGTAGCTCACCTAGCTCTTTAATTTTGAGACTCCACAACCCAACAATTAAAGACATTAATCTTCTTTGCATTGGAGAAATAAAATCATTGCATTGTTATACGCAAAAACATGAGATTTTGAGATTGTCTAAATTAGAATCTATTCTATGTGCTCTAAGCTTACTAAGGCCGCAAGGGAGTTTTGATTGGTCAAGGATATCTTATTGATGTTATAAAATTTATGCTACAGCCGTTAGGGCTGCAACAAACTCATTTAACTTCTTTCTTTTACTCACTATTCATATGTCAAAAATTGTTAAGAAGCTGCAATATTAATCTACTAATCATTGTGAATCTTTTGGGTGGTTTACTTGTGATTTTTAGTGGTTGAATCTTGTTGCTGTAGAAATTGTTTGATACAACCATAATTCTGCTACACTAATTCTATGAGAACACTATCTAGCAGCCCTCTTTTACCGTCAAAGTTTGTGCTTGAATATTGGAAAGTTATCTACTGGTTTAGTGCTTCATTGTCCAATAATTATTTGACAATTTTGATGGTTAATTCTGCAGTAAATTGCTATTGTTCTTGCTGATATATATTTTTGTTTACTGCTAAAATTAGGGACAACAAGATTAACTTTCTTGTCCACCTAACATATACTGTACACAATTGGTTTTTCTTGTGTCTCGGGCAGGTACAAACACTCTCAGTAGGTACCCAAGGACTTGGCAACCTTAAACCTTTCCAAAGACTCATTCTTAAGCCTTATTTCATCTAGTAACTTGAACTATAGAGGATTCCCTTCATACATCTCACTTTCCATCTCATTTCCCCCTAGGATCACCGGGATTCCCCCCTTGAGGTGACTACCTCACCTCTAAAGTGAATGAAACACCAGCGTAATGTGACAGTGGATAGGTGCTCTCTTAGTTGTCTCCATTTTGGTGGTTGGGTTGGGATTTTCCCAACCTACAACTTGTGTGATAACAAGAACCTATCAGCTGCCTGTACAATGTGGAATCCATCAACTATGAAATTGAAGTTGTCACCTTCTTCATATTGGTGATCATGGGTGTGGCCATAGGTTTGCAGTCCTCCCTCCAAAATCTCTTCAGGATATCAACTACTTACTTACCTCGTCCAAGGAATATCTCCCCTGGTTTTTTGCCAAATCTCCAAACCCAATATGTAATGCATGATGACGATGTCCTTCATCTTGAACTAAGTTTCCATATTTGTTTTTCACCCTGCAATGAGATTCTATGTACCTATAAGAAACAGGTCATCTACGTATAGCACCAAAATAAAGAGACCAATCCCAACAAATATATAATATAAGTTAGGGTCTGCTTCACTTTTGGTGAATCCCATACTTGGCAATATCCATCGATCCTGGAATACCATGCTCTTGGTTTTTGCTTGAGTCTATACAAGGCTTTATTAAGCTTGCAAAAATGAGATTTGTTCCCACTTACCTCAAATATCTGAGGCTACTCTATGTACACTTCTTCCTCAATGAACCCATTAATGAAAGTTGTATTCACATCCATTTGATGTATCCTTCATCCCATGACTGAAACTATAGACATAATTGCTTTAATGGAACTGTACCTGGTGGATGGAGAAAATGTCTCCTCATATTCCACCCCCTCTTTATAGGAGAACCCTCTCGCCACAAACCTTGCCTTGAACTTCTCTATACTTCCATCTACATCATGCTTGATTTTGTAGAGACACCTAGAAGTTACTATTGACTTCCCCTCCAATTTTACCACTATGTCCCAAACATCATTCTTCATGATGGAGGTGTGCTCCACCAAGGCATCCCACCAAACTTGTTGCTCTACTGCCTCCTGAAAACTGGAAGGCTTTGAATCTATGATGCTACTTGTTACCCCCAACCTAGGGGAAACTAAGGAGATCATGTCTCGAGGCCCACAGGTAGCAGACATGGAGTATCTAGAGATGGATGGGAAAAGCATAGCCTCAGAGGTCCCTTATTTTCATTGATGCATTCTACACATCACCGACAACAACATCCACTACATTGGCCTAGTATTAGAGGGAAATGGGTCTAGCTCCATGAGGTAATGAGTCTGGGTATGATGGTAAGTGTCACTCTAATATTTGAATCATTTTGAACATGTTAAAAATAATCTTTCTTGATTTCATAATGTTTGCTTGGAATTTATGCTCTTTGCCTTATTTAAATATGGCGGGTGTCAGGTTATCCTAGCAAGTTGGTCACCCTTTGGAATAAGGTTAGAAAGATGGTCACCCTCAAGAATAAGGTGCTACTAGGGGGTTCCTTGAAGAGTCATAGTCCATTCCCTATCATACTTATCACCTTCCACACTTCTTCCATGTCGTCTCCTTATCTTTTGGGATTTTTGGGTGTATTGACCTAAGAAGGGATTATACCTTATTTCATATGAAGAAGGGGATAAAGGCCCAAAGAAGAAAAATAACTAGAAAAAGATAAAAGCCTAAAATATAAACATTCTAGATGCTCGCCCAGAGCGGTCTTGAGAACAATGAAATGCTTCTCTTAAAAGAATTGAAGACCTGCAAAAGATCAAACACATATTAAATATCGCACTTGAATGAAAGACTAGCACAAGTGCATTATAACGCTTTGATGGTTACCCCTATGGCACTTTTTGGACCTCTCTTTTCAAGTGACACTGTGGTATTTCCCCCCACCCTTGATTTATATTGGGGAATACCCAATGTTTGGACTTTATTAAATTAATGGCAATAAATGGGATTGGAAAAATGTTGCATCGTGGATGAAGGGAAACTCACCCTCTACAAAGGCACCCATAAATGAGACAATACAAACCCATGTATGCCATGAACCCCATGCCCAAAAACTCACCCCACTCCACTTCAATGCACATATGACTTAGATAGGTGTCACTTGGGAAACACCTTGGACCTGAGGAATGATTGACCAAATATGATGCCTTGAGACCCCTCCCACACCTAAATTTGACAAATTGTATAACGTCTTTGAGCATTTGTTTAGTTTGAAAAGGGGCTTTTGATGCACATGTTGGGGTGGTTTGATTATTATATGTGGATTATTTGTTATGATACTTGTAAATCATGGACCCTTGGAGGGTGTATCTATTTACCTTTACAATACCTTTCCCAATGGACAGGTATTCATGAGGAGATTATTAGTTCAGACCTTCACGAGGGCTTGAAGCCCAAGGATAAATGCAGAGACCCCAAGCCTGGGGTGAGATAGTGATGACCATTTTTCACAGATAAGGAAGAGGATGTTTCCTTTGGAGGCACATTGGAAGGCCTTTACAATGAGTTTCCATACTTCCCCACCTGGATGTTGTCCTTAGGAGGCCTTGGATGTCACCCTAGTATCCCATGATGTCACTCAAGGATAGGATTTGACACTTGTAGATGTTGGACCATAGTTTTGGCACGTGTGGCATGGAAAGAGGCATTTGAAGACCCAATGCTCTACTAGATGACCTCAATGTCATGGAGAAGGCCTAACGTCACCCTAGGAAGGATGATGTCACCCTCATTAGGGTTGTTTTCTGAAAATTGATTTAATTTTTGAATTTTAAGAACAAATTGACATGACATGTCTTCTACGTATAGCACCAAAATAAAGAGACCAGTCCCAACAAATATATGATATAATTTAGGGTTTTCTTCACTTTTGGTGAAGCCCATGCTTGGCAATATCCATCGATCCTAGAATACCATGCTCTTAGTGTTTGCTTGATTCCATACAATGATTTCTTAAGATTGCAAAAATGAGACTTGTTCCCACTTACCTCAAAGCTCTAAGGCTGCTCTATGTACACTTCTTACTCAATGACCCCATTAAGGAAAGTTGTCTTCACATCCATTTGATGTATCCTCCATCCCACGACTGAAACTATAGACATAATTTCTTTAATGGAAGTGTACCTGGCCGCTGGAGAAAACGTCTCCTCATAGTCCACTCCCTCTTTCTAGGAGAATGCTCTCGCCACAAACCTCGCCTTGAACTTCTCGATACTATCATCTACATCATGCTTGATTTTGTAGAGACACCTAGAAGTTACTATTGACTTCCCCTCCAATTTTACCACTATGTCCCAAACATAATTCTTCATGATGGAGGTGTGCTCCACCAAGGCATCCCACCAAACTTGTTGTTCTACTGCCTCCTAAAAACTTGAAGGCTCTGAATCTATGATTCTACTTGTTACCCCCAACCTAGGGATAACTAAGGAGATCATGTCTTGAGGCCCACGGGTAGTTGACATGGAGTATCAAGAGTTGGATGGGAAAAGCATAGCCCCGGAGGGACCTTCTTTTCATTGATGCATTCTACACATCACCAACAACAACATCCACCACATTGTCCTGGTCTCATAGGAAAATGGGTCTTTCTCCATGAGGTAATGATTATGGGTATCATGGTAAGTGTCGCTCTAATATTTGAAGCATTTTGAACATGTTGCAAATAATCTTTCTTGATTTCATAATGTTTTCTTGGAATTTATGCTCTTTGCCTTATTTAATCCTGGTGGGTGTCAGGTTATCCTAGAAAGTTGTTCACCCTCGGGAATAAGGAGCTACTAGGGGGTTCCTTGAAGATTCATGGTCCATTCCCTATTATACTTATCACCTTCCACACTTCTTCCATGTCGTCTCCTTATATTTTGGGATTTTCTGGTGTACTGACTCGAGAAGGGATTGTACCTTATTTCATAGGAAGAAGGGGCTAAAGGCCCAGAGAGGAAAAGTAATTGGAAAAAGATAAAAACCTAAAATATAAACCTTCTATATTCTCACCCAGACAGGTCTTGAGAATAATGAAACGCTTCTCTTAAAAGAATTGAATACCTACAAAATATCAAACACATAAAAAATATCCCACTTGAATGAAAAACTAACACAAGTGCATTACAATGCTTTGATGGTTACTCCTATGGAACTTTTTGGACCTCTCCTTTGATGTGACATTGTGGTATTTCCCCCCACCCTTGATTTATCTTGGGGAATACCCAGTGTTTGGACTTTAATAAATTAATGGAAATAAATGGGATTGGAAAAAGGTTGCATCGCAGACGAAGGACAACTCACCCTCTACAAAGGCACCCATAAATGAGACAATATAAACCCTTGTATGTCATGAACCCCATGCCTAGAAAATCACCCCACTCTAGTTCACATGCACTCATGACTTAGATAGGTGTCACTTGGGAAACACCTTGGACCTGAGGGATGATTGACCCAATAGGATGCCTTGAGACCCCTCCCACACCTAAATTTGACAAATTGTATAACGTCTTTGAGCATTTGTTTAGTTTGAAAAGGGGGGTTCGATGCACATGTTGGGGTGGTTTCATTATTAGATGTGGCTTATTTTCTATTATACTTGTGACTCATGGACTCTTAGAGGGCGTATCTATTCTTCTTTGCAGGACCTTTCCCGGTTGACAAGTATTCATGAGGAGATAATCAATTCAGACCTTCATGAGGGATTGAAGCCCAAGGATGGATGAAAAGACCCCAGACCTGGGGTGATATCATGATGACTATTTTTCACAGTGAAAGAAGAGGAAATTTCCATTGGAGGCACCCTGGAAGTCCTTGACAACGAGTTTCCACCCTTCCCCACCACGACGTTGGCCTTAGAAGGCCTTGGACGTCACCCTAGTAACCCATGACGTCACTCAAGGCTAGGGTTTGACACTTGCAGATGTTGGACCATAGTTTTGGCATGTGTGGCATGAAAAGAGGCATTTGAAGACCCAACATTCTAATAGATGATCTTAGCATCTCATAGAGAAGCCCTAACGTCACCCTAGGAAGGATGACATTACCCTCATTAGGTATTTTTTGTGAAAATTGATTTAATTTTTTTAATTTTAAGAACAAATTGACATGTAGGCTCTGTTTTGTAAAAGGACACAACTGTTGGGTAAATAAGCCAAGATTTCCCATATAAATATTACTGGTTGAATTCATTTTTTCATCATAACTCACCTCTCACAAGAGGGGGAGTGAAATTTCCGCCCTTTTGGAGTACTTGGATGAAATTTTGAGGCCTAACGTCACCCTAGGAAGGATGAAGTCATGCTCATTAGGGTTGTTTTGTGAAAATTGATTTAACTTTTGAATTTTATGAACAAATTGACATGTAGGTTCTATTTTCTGAAAAGACACAACTGTTGGGTAAACAAGCCAACATTTCCCATATAAATATGGTTGGATGAATTCTTTTTTTCATCATAACTCACCTCTCACAAAAGGGGGACTAAAATTGGCACCCCTTTTGGGGTACTTGGCTGAAATTTTGAGGCACACTTTCTTGGAGGCTTGTTTGGATGCATTTTGGATCATTTCTTGGTGGAATTTTGGCAAATCTCGGGTTTTTATGCTTGATTATTCTTGGTGCAGTAAGTAAATATGCAATTTTCATTTCATGATAAATTTTTATGGTATGTTTACTTGTTCATATTTAAGATTATCAAATTTCTTGCTTGAAAACCCTAGGAGTAAGAAAAATAAGGTGCTTCTTTCTTTCTCTTTGTTTTACTAGTCTTGCCTAAGAAGATCTTGTCTAGACAATCTTCTAGAGCCCTAAAGTGATAACACTTTAGAAGCTTTATCTAGTTCTTATTGCATTAAATATATTTCAAGAGTCTAAGGATAGGAGAAATCACTAGGGCCTAGAAGTGCCTACACCCTAGTTGAACCTTCTCTTAAGGGCTTGGTACTTGAGGACTTAAGGTGTTACTCCTCAAGCTTCCACCTTTTCATCTCTTAGACAAGTATAATCATTGTTATTTCTCCAAGTTATTGTGATGATATAATTGACTCCATAAACCCTAAAAGGCACTAGTTCTCACTTCTCTCTTGTTGGAATATTGATCAAACACTAAAACCTTATTCTCTCAAGCCTATGTTAACTAAGTTTAACACTAACTTAGCCTAGATCTATAAATTTCTTATTGCTGTTATAAATGTTTGCTACAACCATCTAACTACAGCAAATTTTCTGCATACACTAAGCTTTAACTCATAGCTAACTTACCCAAAACTTGCTTGTGACAATTGCCAGGGAATCTACTTGATATATGCTCAATTTTCACTATCTTTTCTAGCAATTATGAGCACTAATTCTTGTGGTTGTTACAATTTACTTTTGGTTGTTATAAACCATCATCTAACTATAATTTTTCTTCAACCATCATATAATTGCATTGTCTATCGTCTTTGGAGGCTTTACTATCATTTTTGTACATGAAATTTCCATGTATATACTTTGTTGTTCTTGTCCCGGGAAGGTACAAAAATTACACTTCTTTTCCTCAATTTCTCAAACGTAGAATTTGTTGACTTTGTTGACTAGTGAGAGGGGGGGTATTTCTTGACATAACCTTATCCTACACAACCCTTTAGGCCACTGGGGATGCCTCCCTTGGGTTGGACTTGTATCCTTCCCTAAAAGAGGGGATTTCCTATTGAGGTGATAGTGATAGGATATCCCATTGTTATGCCAATCTTCCTCACTTGCCTTGGGCTTTGGGAAAGTACAGATTGCGTGATAAAAATTTTGGCGCCATTGTTGAGGAACATGGAGTCATTTTTCCTCGAATGACATATCTTTGGTAAGCCTTTTACTTTACAAGCTTACCTAGCGACTCCACTGAGGGTGATTCCCTCACTTCCTTTGATAATCCTACGAGGATTATTTGGTGACTCCACCAATGACAAAGCCAATCATGGCTTCTCAATGGGACCCAAGTAATTTCAAACCATTGGATATTAGTGAAATCATAGGTTATCCTCGACAAATTCCTGCAAGGTATGAGAATTTGCTCCCTAAATTCACTGGTAATGATGTGGTTAGCACTGAAGACCATATGAGTGACTTTTGGGCTTTATTTCAACTCCACCCTATCAGTGATGATGTTGAAGATATGGAAATGAAACTTTTCTCTACCACTCTTCATGACAATGCTAGAACATGGTATGATAGTCTCCTTGATGCCAACATCACATCTATGGACCAATTAAAAGAAGTCTTTCTCAAGAGTTGGAGTATTAAACTAGAGAATATTCACATGTTGATAAAAAGACTCAATTACATAGAAAATACTGAGAATGATACCATTAGGGAGTTCCATACCAAGTTCGAGAGGCTGTCATAACAAATCCCTAGAATCCCTTGTATCCTTCCCTAAAAGAGGGGATTTCCTATTGAGGTGACAGTGATAGGATATCCCATTGTTACGCCAATATTCCTCACTTGCCTTGGGCTTTGGAAAAGTACAGATTGCGTGATAAAAAAATTGGTGCCATTGCCGAGAAACATCGAGTCATTTTTCCTTGAACGACATATCTTTGGTAAGCCTTTTACTTTACAAGCTTACCTAGCAACTCCACTGAGGTTGATTCCCTCACTTCCTTTGATAATCCTACGAGGATTATTTGACAACTCCACCGATGAAAAATCCAATCATGGCTTCTCAATGGGACCCAAGTAATTTCAAACTGTTGGATATGAGTGAAATCACGGGTTATCCTCGACGAATTCCTGCAAGTTATGAGAAATGGCTTCCTAAATTCACTGGTAATGATGTGGTTAGCACTGAAGACCATATGGGTGACTTTTGGGCTTTATTTCAACTCCACCCTATAAGTGATGATGTTGAATATATGGCAATGAAACTTTTCTCTACCACTCTTCATGAAAATGCTATAACATGGTATGATAGTCTCCTTGATGCCAACATCACATCTATGGACCAATTAGAATAAGTCTTTCTCAAGAGTTGGAGTATTAAACTAGAAAATATTCACATGTTGATAACAAGACTCAATTACATAGAAAATACTGAGAATGATACCATTAGGGAGTTCCATACCAAGTTCGAGAGCCTGTCACAACAAATCCCTAGAATCCATCATCCTGGAAACAAGCTCCTCCTTTTCCTCTATACCAGGGATTTCTCAGCGCAATTAAGATTCCTGCTCAATAAAAGGGAGTTGAGGACAATCCAAGAAGCTCACAACATGGCTATAGAAATCGAGGACAAGATCTCCTCATCCAAGGAAAAACCTTTCTTTTCTACAAAAGTTAGGATTGACGACACCGGGGTTACCCCAGATATTGGTAGTTCCCTGACAAAATTACAAGAAACTGTTGAGGATGAATAATTTATTAATGAACAAAAATTTGAAGAAGAGCTCTGTAATGAGGATTTCCCATCCCACGAAGAGGAGCAAGACTTTACTCATGATTCTACCAAAGATAATGAAGACCTAGTCGAAGAAAGAGAGCCTCAAGATATCAATGAAGTACTGTTGTGTGCTCCTCCCTATGATGAAGCCATCCAAGATACTATTCCTCCTGCACAAGAATAAGAGAATGATGTTATTCATTTTCCCTTTTAGGTTTTTGATGATGCCCTATTCTCTAATTCAGAGGGTGAAGAAGTAAAGGAATCCTTGGATGAGCTAGACCCTTTATGTTGTGATGAAGGTGGTGATATGATTGATGAGTTTATATCTGTCGGGAGACGTGGATGGGATGTGATTGGTCATGATGTGGATCCCATTTACGACATTGAGGGTCATTTCCAATTGTTGCCTTCACAACTATCATATACGATCGCTACTGATTCTCACATTTGGAAACAAGGAGATGATATAATTACAAATATATCTCAAACACCCAAGGATGACTTAATGCAATTTTCTGATAATGATTTCCGGTCATACCTTGGGGAGTTTGACAAATATTATCTTGATCACTTTGATATAGTCTATGAAGAAGAGTTTCAACCACCGTTGTGCTCGATTTTTGACAAGGTTGAGGACATGGTTTTCCTGATGCAGGATAC
Source organism: Picea engelmannii (assembly GCA_009831015.1). NCBI lineage: Eukaryota > Viridiplantae > Streptophyta > Pinopsida > Pinales > Pinaceae > Picea > Picea engelmannii. The sequence continues at coordinate 1,406,037 of ML776882.1, forward strand.
TTGTGATGAGGTTTTCCAACCTCCTTTTCCTTTATCTCACTATGTCACTAAGGATGTTGTTGGGAGGCATGCTTCTTGTCTCAATATTTCTCCAGGGAAAAGATTTCTTTTAGAATTTAAGGGTAGATTGAATGCCTTAAGAAGAAGTTTTATATTCCAGTCTTTCAACTTTCCCCTAACAAGTTGTCAGTCAACCTCCAAGTTCTTGTTCATCCCTTCTCATACCTTAGGGAGCGATGAAGTCCAAGGTAGCCAACCTTCGAACTCTTTGAATCAACCTCTCGAGTCTTTGACCTTTCATGACCCCTTTCAGAGATGGATCAAGCGCTTTCCTAGAAATGTGACGTGGCATGATTTTGTCCCTCCCTCTAGCATCCATGAGTTAGATTTTACGATTTCCTATGATATGATACATGTTCTAAATCATGTGTTTGACTTGTCATTGTTTTGGTTTATTATGAAGCACAGAGGCAAGTATTATGATATATTGCTAGGATGGTTTCATTGGTTATATGATTATACATAGCATTCAATTAGCATGTAAGTATAGGTAGGTAGGCATTTGCATCCATTGTATATACCGTGCATATCATATTAGTGTAGATGCATTTTCATTTTCATATTTCTTTATTTCATTTGTATATATTATATGATCATGATTATATGTTAGATTAGAGATATTTTCTTTTCAACATTTTCCTTTTTCCTTTTTATTTTATTCATATATGGACAAAGGGTGATAGTACCACCCTAGATACCCTAAAATCTTTGTTTGAGTTTTGGCAAACACAGGTCATACCAGAGATGTTGAGGTTCTCATGTGCTCTACAGTGAGCACGTGTCCCTGATTAGGAGCCATATGTTACCCCCAACCTAGGGGTAACTAAGGAGATCATGTCTTGAGGCCCACATGTAGCATACATGGAGTACCGAGAGATGGATGGGAAAAGCATATCCCCAGAGGGCCCTTCTTTTCATTGATGCATTTTACACATCACCAGTAGCAGTATCCACCACACTAGCCTAGTCCCAAAGGGAAATGGGTCTTGTTCCATGAGGTAATGAGACCGGGTATCATGGTAAGTGCCACTCTAATATTTGAAGAATTTTGAACATGTTTCAAAGAATCTTTCTTGATTTTAGAATGTTTTCCTAAAATTTATGCTCTTTTCCTTATTTAAACCTAGTGGGCGTTAGGTTACCCTAGAAAGCTGGTCACCCTCATGAATAAGGTGCTACTTGGGTGTTCCTTGAAGATTCATGGTCATTTCCTTATCATACTTATCACCTTACACACGTCTTCCATGTTGTCTCCTTATATTTTGGTATTTTTGGGTGTACTGACCTGAGAAGGGATTGTGCCTTATTTCATGGGAAGAAGGGGCTAAAGGACCATAGGGGAAAAGTAGGTGGAAAGATATAAAAGACTAAAATATAAACCTTCTAGATGCTCACCCAAACAGGTCTTGAGAATAATGAACTTATTCTCTTAAAATAATTGAAGACCTGCAAAAGATCAAACACATAATAAATATCCCACTTGAATGAAAGACTAACACAAGTTCATTATAACGCTTTGATGGTTACCCCTTTGGCACTTTGTGTACCTCTCCTTTCAAGTGACACTGTGGTATTTCCCCTCACACTTGATTTATCTTGGGGAATACCCAGTGTTTGGAATTTAATAAATTAATGGCAATAAATGGGATTGGAAAAATATTGCATCGGGGATGAAGGGAAGCTCACCCTCTACAAAGGCACCCATACATGATATAATACAAACCCTTGTATGTCATGAACCCCATTCCTAGAAGCTCACCCCACTCCACTTCACATGCACACATGACTTAGATAGGTGCCACTTGGGAAACACCTTGGACCCGAGGAATGATTGAACCAATAAGATGCCTTGAGACCCCTCCCACACCTAAATTTGATAAATTGTGTAACGTCTTTGAGCATTTGTTTAGTTTGAAAAGGGGGTTTGATGCACATGTTCAAGTGGTTTTATTATTAGATGTGGCTTATTTGTTATGATACTAGTGACTCATGGACCCCTAGAGGGCGTATCTATTTTCCTTTGCAGGACCTTGCCCGATGGACAAGTATTCATGAGGACATGATCAGTTCAGACCTTCATGAGGGATTGAATCCCAAGGATGGATGGAGAGACCCCAGGCATGGGGTAATATCATGATGACTAGTTTTCATAGTGAAGGAAGAGAGTGTTGCCTTTGGAGGCACCCTGGAAGGCCTTAACGATGAGTTTCCACCCTTCCCCACCTAGACATTGGCCTTATGAGGCCTTGTACATCACACTAGTAGCCCATGACATCACTCAAGGCTAGGGTTTGACACTTTCATATGTTGGACCATAGTTTTGGCATGTATGGCATGGAAAGAGGCATTTGGAGGCCCAACGCTCTACTAGATGACCTCAATGTCTCATGGAGAAGGCCTAACATCACCCTAGGAAGGATGACGCCACCCTCATTAGGGTTGTTTTGTGAAAATTGATTTAATTTTTGAATTTTAAGAACAAATTGACATGTAGGCTCTTTTTGTGAAAAGACACAACTGTTGGGTAAATAAGCTAGGATTTCCCATATAAATATGGTTGTATGAATTCATTTTTTCATCATAACTCACCTCTCACAAGAGGGGGACTGAAGTTGGTGCCCTTTTTTGGGTACTTGGCTGAAATTTTGAGGTACACTTTCTTGGAGGACTGTTTGGATGCATCTTGGATCATTTTTTGGTGGAATTTTAGCAAATCTAGGGTTTTAATGCTTGATTATTCTTGGTGAAGTAAGTTAATATGAAATTTTCATTTCATGATAAATATTTATGGTATGTTTACTTGTTCATATTTAAGATTATGAATTTTATTTCTTGAAAACCCTAGGAGTAAGAAACAAAAGGTGCTTCTTTCTTACTCTTTGTTTTGCTACTCTTGCCTAAGAAGATCTTGTCTAGACAAACTTTTAGAGCCCTAAAGTGCTAGCACTTTAGAAGCTTTTTCTAGTTGTTATTGCATTAAATATATTTCAAGAGTCTAAGGATAGGAGAAATCACTAGGGCCTAGAAGTGCCTACACCCTAGTTGAACCTTCTCTTAAGGTCTTGGTACTTGAGGACTCAAGGTGCTACTCCTCAAGCTTCCACCTTTTCATCTCTTAGACAAGTATACTCATTGTTATTTCTGCAAGTTATTGTGCTGATATAATTGACTCCATAAACCCTAAAAGGAACTAGTTCTCACTTCTCTCTTGTTGGAAGATTGATCAAACACTAAAACCTTATTCTCTCAAGCCTATGCTAACTAAGTCTAGCACTAACTTAGCCTAGATTTCTAACTTTATTGCTGCTGTTATAAATGTTTTCTACAGCCATCTAAATGCAAAAAATATTCTACATACAATAAGATAACTCATAGCTAACTTACTCAGAACTTGCTTGTGACAATTGCCAAGTAATCTACTTGATATATGCTCAATTTTCATTGTCGTTTCTAGCAATTATGAGCATTAATTCTTGTGGTTGTTACAATTTACTTTTGGTTGTTATAAACTGTCATCTAACTGTAATTTTTCTTCAGCCATCATATAATTCCATTGTATATCGTCTTTGGAGGCTTTACTATCATTTTTTTACATGAAATTTCCATGTATATACTTTGTTGTTCTTGTTCCGGGTAGTTACACAAATTACACTTCTTTGCCTCAATTTCTCAGATGTAGACTTTGTTGACTTTGGTGACCAGTGCGAGGGGGGGTATTTCTTGACATAACCTTAGCCTACCCACGGCCCTTTAGGCCACCGAGGACGCCTCCCTTGGGTTGGACTTGCATCCTTCCCTAAAAGAGGGGATTTCCTATTGAGGTGATAGTGATAGGATATCCCATTGTTACGCCAATCTTCCTCACTTTCCTTGGGCTTTGGGAAAGTACAGATTATGCGATAACACTACTCATCAATGCAATGTAGTTTGGAAACTTTAGAGGTATACTCTCCCTAAGTGTGCTCCTAGGAGCCCCTAAATACTCCTAGGCATCCCTCAATGTCTATGTGAACCATCAAGGTCTCCTGACAGAACTGGAAAGGGGGTAATTCCTTCTCCTCCTCACATGAAGGTTGTTGCCTTGAACTAGAAATTTTTGGTGTCTTTGGTGACCCTAGCTCAACTTTTGGAGCCTCCTTCTTGTTCTCTGTCACTAGAATGGGCTCATGTGACTTCCTGGATGTGAAGTCCTTCTCAAACTTTACATCCTTTCTTATCACTGTCTTCCTCTGCTCCAGAATATAAACCCTTTAATCCTTTGAAGTCTCATTTTAACCCACAAATAAACCCTTCTTGAAGTCGTCAAATGAAGGAAACATAGTACATGCTCCATATGATTGACACTACTAACATCGGTCCATGTACATTTGAATGCACTAGCTCTAGAATTCTCTTAGACCTATGCTTGCTGCTTGGGAAAGCAACTTTGACATGCTTTCCAAGCGTGCACCTTTTGCATAGTTCCTGCTACTCAATATTGAACTCTAGAAGACCTATGACTATCTCCCTCAGAATCGACAATGCTCTGTAATGCAGGTGCCACATCCTCTTGTGCCATAACCCACACAAATTGTCTCTCTTATGAACTAGGTCTTGAACAAGTTCACCCTGTAACCTATACAAGTTTCCTTACCTAACCCCGATCACCTAAGTTGATTTTGGGCTAGACTCCTTTGATTTGATAAGGACCTCCTAGTTTTTGAACTCTACTGCAAAGACCTTATCTTCCATAACTAAAACATAAAGAAAAAATTTCCTGAGACCTGGAACAAATCAAAGTATAAAGAGTTACCTAACTGGAGCTGTAATGAAATGGTACCAATTCCTACTACTAGGTACTTGGCATCATCATCAAGTTCAACCTAAACTCTCGAGTATTTCTCTATTAGACTTGAAAAATACTCTCAGGCTGATGTCATATGCCTAGATGTTGCATTGTTCACATACCAAGCATTCCTCGGAACCATACTAATAGAAAGGTAAGATACCATCAAGAAAACCTTCTCAAACTTGGAGACAAAATCGCTCATATGAGTTTCAATTGAGGTTGTCACTTGATTCTATTGTTGCTTCCCTTTACCCTTCTTCTTCTCCAGACATTGTGATGCATAATGGTCATGCTTATGACATATGAAGCACTTGATTTTATTCAAGTCTTTCTTCCTTGGTTGTGAAGTTGATTCCTCACTCTTTCCCTTACCTTTGTTGGGTCCTTTACTTTTTCACTTCTTGGTTTGATCAATTAGGGATAGGTTTTCGTCACCACCCTTCTTGTCAACCTTGGAATCCACCGAGTCTCCTCTTGGATATAGTCATATCAAAGATTCTCAATTTTAGGAAGGTTCTCATGAGCACAAATACCCTTGAAAAATGGTTCCCATGAAGCTAGGAATCCATTCAGTGCCATGTTCACTAGCTCTACATCTGCAAATATTCTCCCCAACTATTGCAAGTTGATCATGGATCTGTGTGACCTTCATGAGGTAACTGGAACGTTTTTGGTATGGTTGTCTCTATGGATCTGAGTTTGTTTCGCAATATCATCTTCTTGTTAATGTTCTCACTTTGGTAGAGGTTAACCAAGGCATCAAACATCTCCTTCATTGTTTTTTTTCTTGGATAGGTGAGGAATCAAATGATCCTTCATGTCATCCAAGATCACATGCTTGGCCTTCACTTCCTTATTCTTATGCTGTGCCAACTGCTACAGATTTTTAGGTGGAGTAACTAGCTTTTCGATGATATCCCATAGATCGTTTTCTTCCAATAACATTGTTACCCTAGCTTTTTAGGACAAATAGTTGGAGACACCATCTAATCTATCCTCTAATTTGAGGCTTGTTGATTCCATCTCTGAGATTTATTACACAAACTGCCAAATCTAAAAATAAAACAAAAAAAATTGTCCTGTAAGAGTGCTTAGTCCTTTAAGCCACAATAATGAAACCCTCTAACTGTTGGTCCTTGTTTTCTACAATTGATCCACTTTTGTAAACCCTCAATGATCTCAATCAAAGATAGACTCTGAAAACATGTGAATTTTCCAAAATCCCTAGATGATTGTTGTCCTATGTTTCTCTTGATTAAATAAATCAGATCTGAACTTATTTAATCACATAAATGAATATTTCTGAACATGCAACAATCACACATATAGCTGGAAAATGAATAGTGAAAGTAAGAAATGAATAACACACATGCACAATGATTTTCCCCTTCAAATCAGCTTATCATTCCAATGATCAAAGCTCACAAGGTACCTCCACACTATGTTGTAACATAGCAGTTGTATGACAAAAAAAACATTACAGAACAAAGAAGTATAACCCGCTGAAATAAAAGTATGGCTCTACGGAAGAAAGAAGGCAACAACTATTGTTGTACCACTGTACGACGTTGCATCTGTACAAATTCCCTCATGTTGTTTGCTACAATGAATCTGCACTTTCTCCTCTCATATGCATTCTACTTCTCTTGGTCTTCGTTTCTCTCAAGTGTTCCCATATGTGTTCCAACTTCTCCCATATTTTCATATTTATGCTTTTGAGAGAGATAACTAATCTACTCAATCCTAGCAACTATTTTCCCAAATATTAGCAGCTAATCTTTTTAATCCTAGAAACCGCCTTATCTACTGCAACTCTGGTTCCACATACATGAAATACAACTTAGAACCATCACTAGACTAATGCAACCACAAACCTTCTCGTCCATCCAAGTTTGCACCATTTATGTTGTCATACCCATACCACAAATTAAAATCATGTTGAAACCTAAGTCACCTGACACGATGACATGGGACACGGAGGACATGGAAATACGAGTGTCTGACACGTGAAATTTTGACCTCGACAACAGGACACGGAGGACATGGAAATACGAGTGTCTGACACGTGAAATTTTGACCTCGACAACAGGACACAGAGGACACACACACACACACACACACATAAACAAATTATATATGATTTTTTTTTTTTAATTACACATATAAAAATGAAATTTAGCCATAAAGATTCATATTTTGTTAGAAACTAGAAGATTTACATGATACAAAAATTTAAACATGTATGATGTAACATAAATGATAAATAAATGATTAAATCAAGATTCATTATAAATTATAATTTATACTGTATAGTGTATACATTCTGAATCCTAATTCAACATTGTAACATCAATGATAATAAAATGTCAAACATTATAATAAAGACTGAAGTTTGAACACACAAGAAGTTAGAACCATTAGTTGCGCCTGCAACATTCTCATTAAGTCATCAAAATCAAAATGTGTTACAATGATCATGATTCATACTAATACCAAGTCAGAGTCACTAACACTATAGGTGAGAATGCCAATGGCAAATACAAAATAGACATAGGGTAGATACTAGAACCGACACCATAGATGGTAGATGGAAGAGCTGTAAAGACTCAGTAGTACTTGTCCTCCATGAAATAATCATCATCAATATGAGTGTCCTCGCCACTGCTCTCCTCTTCATCCTCATATTGCTCCTCCTCCTCCTCTATATCCAATGGAATTTGTGCATCTGCTGCTATGGAGGATGACCCCTCAAGAGGATCACCATCATCAAAAGTGACTGGCTCTAGCACTGGATCATTGAGATCGAAGTTGACTAATGCCAACTCAACACTGTTGTCTAAACCCATATCATCAGGAAACAAATCCCACATCTTTGTCTTTCCCTTCACCCACTCTTCTCTCTACTTATAAATAAGATGAAGATTGTTGTGCACATACACCATTGTCTTTTCCCTGGACTGATCAAGCCTACTCTTCTTCAAACTGTACAAATTCCCATATGTGCTCCAATTCCTTTCGCAGCAAGAGGATGAAGTAACCTGAGAGAGGAGCCTCATAGCTAACTGTTGTATAAGAGGGCATGTTGCCCCATGAGTTACCCACCAAGCATAGGGCTTGTTAGCCCTCCTGTCTCTGAGAACATCATAGCCTCCAAATCTCCCAGTGCCAGTGGAAAACTCTATGAAGCCCTCCTCCACCTCATCAAGGTATGCTCTATCCTGAAATGGCTGTCTAAATGCATCCTTCCTCCCCTGTGAAATCTCACCATCCATGTGAGGAGGGAATCTGCGTGAAGGCCCACAATTGAGCCATTCATTAGTATAGTACTTGGGATTCAATGAGTGAGCCAAGCAATGTAAAGGTGTACAATTCTTCTCCAACCTGCTAATAAGAATATCCTATATGGTGTTGAATAAGGTGTCTCCTGTTGTCCCATACTCAGGGCACTCATGCTCTAAAACAACGGTCTTCATAGACTCAATCATGGAATCCCACCCCTCATAAACCTCTCCTAGGATGGGCTTGTCTGTGTCTGCAAACCGCAACAAAGAGATGATAGGGTCCATGATCTTAAGGGTAAGATCTACCCTCTCCCACCAACCATCATCTAACACTGTATCCTTGACCCTTTTTGAAGAAGCTTGATCTTTCTTTAAAATAACCATGGACCCAAGAGCACTCTTGACCTCCCTCAACCTCTTAAGCATGATGAATGAGGAGGCAAACCAAGTATCTGCAATCTTCGACAATGATAGATGTGTGTATGCTTTGTAGATTGTGAGGGCATTGGTATGGTTTTGTACAAAACTGTGGATATGGCGTGCATCCTCAATAAGACTTCCCATCCATGTCACTTCCACAGCAATAGATTTAAGTGCTAAATTCAAAGAATGAACAATGCAAGGTGTCCAAAATATTTGTGTATATTTAGCTTCCACAATCATGCCAGTAGCTTTGCAAACAGGTGCATTGTCTGTAATAATTTGCACACAAGAATCAACACCTACATCTTCAATAACCTTATTGAACAACTCACCCATATATTGTGCATCCTTGTATTTTCCAAGAGCATCCACCACTTTCAAGAAGACTACTCCATTCAGGGAAGACACCATGAAGTTGATGAGTGGATGGTGTGCTGCATCTGTCCAACCATCAGAAACAATACTAACACCGGTTGAGGGTCATGTTGATTTGATAGGTTGTAGGATTTTATCCACCTCCTTCTTTGCCTTCACCAACAATGTGGTTCTAAGCTTCTCTGAATTAGGAGGAACATATCTGATTGGAGCCTAATCAATTAGAGCTCTACACATCACAAGAAACAAAGGAGACTGTGCAACATTGAAGGAAATGAAGTTGAGATAGAAAAAGAAACCAATGGTAAGATCAATCTCTTCTCGCTTCTCTCACTGAAATATCTTGTCCATTGGACCAACTGCCCCCCTCTTTCTTGCTTGTTGAGTAACTTGAGTTGCACTCCCACTCCCAAATTTAAAATTGCTAGATGGCTTCTTCAAGAATGGAAGAGGATCATCATTTTGGATTTTCTTGGATGCTGCTGCCACCTTTCCCAAGCCAATAGCATCCTCTTTTTCCATTTCTCTTTTTTTGGATGCACTCACTGATTTACATGCTCCAACTCCACAACGAAGCCCCAACAAATGGCCTTTAACTCGGTAATAAGTGCTTTTAAAATCAGTATGGCAAAATCCACATGTCCACAAAATCATTCCCACCCCCTTTTGCCTTGGCCCCATCTCCTTGTTTCTTTGTAACATACTTCCACAATGGATATTTGTTGTCTTGACTTTGTTGTTTTGTTTCCCTGCTGATTTTTCCATCATTTGAAGCTTCACTTCCAACTCCACTTGCAGAAGATGGGACACTAAAAGAGGGTACTAAATTTGTTGGAGGAGGAGCAACACCAACATTGGGATTCTTCCCTTTCCTTTGCCCTTTTTCTATTGTCTTTGATGATTGAGCCATTAGTTTTGTTAGAGGAGGAAGAAATATCACTGTTGTAGCAAAAAGCTTGTAGTTTGGTCCTCAAATCCACTTGGAAACACTTGCAATGCTCTCAAACCTGCACAAAAACCTCTTCCTTGCTCACCAAAATCACCCACACTGTGACCTATTGAGAAAAAAATGAGAAAATGAATGAGAAATACGCTTTTTAGAGGGGGCGGGCCTCCTTTTTCCATGACATGTGTCAGGAAATCGGGACACCATCCTAATTCGTGTCGGACACGAATTAGGTTGAATCCGTGTCTCCACGTCGGATTCGAGACACGAGGGGGGTTTTCAATGAATCATGTTTCATAGGTTGAAACCATAGGTCATGGTTCCACTCCTCATGGAACTTGGCTCCAACACCGTGCCAACCACAAATCTTCTCGTCTATCCAAGCTTGCAACATTTATTCTATCATACCCATACCACAAATTCAAATCATGTTGAAACCACAGGACAAGGTTTTACTCCGCAGGGAATGCGTTTCTAATATGATGCTAGGGTTTCTAGATGATCCCATAGTAGTAATTGAGTAGAATAACATTTTTCATAAACACCTTTAAACAATGAAGCATATATTCATAAGAAGAACCCAAAGAGAACAATGCATTGTGTGTGTAAAATGCATATTATACATATTGAATGAGCTTAGAGCCTCACCAATAAATACGTTTAGGGTTTATCCATAAGACCCCAAAGGGAAATACCACAAGAACCACTAAAGTGGTTAATCATAAGTGGAAGAGTAATCAATTGGTCCCAATGGTCCAATAAACCCCTCAAGATGGGTTTACAAAAAGCATTCTCATATTTTGGTCATTTGTTGACATGAATACATTTCCTTTATTTCTTTGTTAGTGCAATTAGAAATTCCATTCAATATACATAAAATAGGTGATATAATTAAGGGAATCATGCACCAATTATATGTGTGGATTTGGTAGAAGTGATGGAAATGAGGGCAGCTCAATAGTTATAAATAATGCTCACTATACAGCTTAGTGAAGGTCATCCCTAGTATTGTAAACTTGTAAAAGGGGTGGGTTGAATTAATTGCATAAAGGCCTTCTTAGCATTCATGTAGGACAACCTACCTTCTTGTTGTATGCTATCCTTCACACACACCCATAACCCTTCTTATGATGCATAAATTCCTCTCTTTTCTTGTAGAAAATAAATGTTCTTGTCTTGGTATCAAGGCTGCTTTTTAGTATGTTAATTCGTTGGTGGATTTCTTTCTATTTACTAAATGTTCTTTGCAAGGTTGTAAAATTGTATATACTTGTATTGTGAACTGATTATTCCTACTTTGTGATCATATTTTTTTCTTTAATAGATCTGTATTACTTGATTTCCGAAGATATGTTTTTTGTTTGCATCCCTCCTAATGTACTTGTTCTTTTGGAGATCTTAATTGGCCCCTCTTAGCCATAATTGATATCTAAGTAACCACTGGCCCTATTGATATCTCTTTTTTAATATTTTGGAGGTCATAAATGGTCTCCCCTAGTCATAATTTATATCTATGTAACCAGTGGCCCTATTAACCTCTCTTTTGTAATCTTTTGTAATTAATATCTATGTAACCACTGGCCCTATTAACCTCTCTTTTATAACCTATGGCCATCAATAAAATATTTTTTTCTTACTTTTATCTGTCTAGAAATATTACTAATTTACTAGATATGTACTTTTTCTCAGTAGCCGCTTGTCTCTTTCTTTAAGTTCTTGATTCTGGATTTTGTGGTAAGGTGTTGGACTGTAAATTTTTAATTACATGTGTTTCTTTAATTTTGTATTGTGTCAAAAAATTGTAAATTGTAAATTATTAATTTTTATTTTCTAGTTCTTAATTGGGCTACTTTGCAATCCATGTTTGAAATCCTCTAAGGCTTGAAGGAAATCAATGTCTTGCAGTTTTTACTTTTCTATTTTATTGACATTGTACTATTTTGTTTTTCTTACATTATGCTTTCCTTTTGGATCCATGTTATGGGACAAACATCCTAAAAGAAGTGGAGAAAAGGGAAATTAAAGCCTTTCAAATGAGTGAGAAAAATAGTAATGGAAGCTCAAGAACATTAAAGGTGGTTAGTGTTTCTTGTTTTGTTGTTCTCCTATATTGACACCCTTTTTAAGCTCTTATTCTCTTTTTCAAAATAGATGGGAAACTCTTTTATCAATTGCTACACCAATTTCTTCCATATTTTCTTGAGTGTTCTACTAACTCATCATCTAGAATTACTGTAGTACTGTACCAACACTAGTTTCTTTTGGATTCCCAAATATTTAAGATATTCAATTACTTGGAGATTTGATGGAAAGTTGAGTGTACTCAAGGTTATAACCAAAAACAAACCTCCATTAATTCCAAATGAATATGTTATCCAAAATCTCATTAGGTGATAAACCAAACACTGTTGTGTCTATTTTCATGGTTTTTAGATCAGCCCTTTTAGGCTTTAGGCTTGTCAAATATCACCACCTTTTCCCATGGATTGATTCTATGTAAGACCTGCAGCAAGAACAATGGTATTTTCACAATGGTGTTATAGTTCGTGCAAATTTTCCTACTAGGCTAGGGCATGGGAGGTGGGCCCTATACAAGTTATTTTCCAGTGAAAGGTTCCAAGGCCTCTTTGTATATCCTTTAGACTACTGATATGACTTCACCCTTCTATATTTGAGTGCATGACCCAAATCTGAAAAAATGTGGTTTTTCCCTTATAAGATGCAAAGAAAGTGTTGTTTTATCCTACCTTTACTATTGGTTTGATGGGACAACAACTACTACAATTAGTCCATACAATGCTGTAGAGAATGCCCTTGCACCATCAAAATATCCATATCCCCATAGATACAATAAGCTACCTGTAAATATATTATGCGCACAATCAATTTGATGAAAAACACAATAAGTAGGCCCTAATAGGTTCAATAGCCATCATACAAACTATTGAACCAACGTGTAGTATCCCATGCATCATGATGAAGTATGGTGATCCATCCACGATCTCAAGAAAAAACAGAAGGTGTATATGTCACCCATGTGTGTTTGTTGGCATATAACCCTAGTAGGATCTTGTGTTAAATGACAATAATTGAGTTAATGTTATCTATATTTTCTCTAGACTCAAATTAATAAGATTTTATATGCATTAGAAAACTATATTTCTTTCAAATTTGCACGCATCATTCACTTTATTTCTAACATGTTTTATTTATGTACAATTATCTTATCCTAGTTTGACATCACTTTGTGTAATGTGCAATGATAAAATGCAACTTTTCATGTAATGTGTAGGTTTTCTCACTTTCTTCGTGGATAGTACACAACAATATCAAGGAAGTTGTTTTCTAGACATGGCTAACTTTTCTTGATCAATTTCAACCAACCTCATATTCCAATCAGCAATCACAACCTCCCGGCAAATGGCGAGTGGGGAAAACATTCAGATTTCATTATTTGGACAAAAACCATCAACCTCACATGTTTATACACTTCCCTTGGGATACACACTAATGGGATCCTACATGTCAATGTTATGGATTAGGAATGAGGACCAGGGCACCTTATTTGGAGATGTAAAGAACATTCCTTTGTGGAAATATCATTTTTATCATAATTGGTGTATTCTTATCTCACAAAGAACTCATGGTAGTCATAATTTTGGCCTTCTCTACTCTAATTCAATAAATCTATGAAGACATTCATTTTCTATTTTGTGTATATGTGATGGTTAATTTCCCTTTAAGGTATGCATTTTAGCTATCAGATTCTTTTTTAAATGCCTAGCACACTTTCTATTTCGTATTTCATAGTAGAGCAAGGTGACAACATGTTAAAAGATGATAGAGATAGAATAGGGAAAAAAGTATTTGGATAATGTCAAGGAATGTGAAGAAGATGAAATATAATGCATGAAAAAGAACTATGATGATAAGTTAGAAATCTTACTAAATGAAGTAGAAGGTAACTGGGAAGATAATAACCATGTAGGAAGGATAGGAGAAGGTTTTGATATTCCCAAATTTATCTCTTCTTTTGCATCAACATCGTGGTTCAGATTATTGTTGGTCACTTGAATTCGACGAGAGCAATTATGTTGTTATCAAGAGTTGTGGTTGTAATCAATCCTCAGTATAAGACCCTTATTTTACTTTTTAATGAATGGAGTTGATGGTTCTAACATTGGGTACCTATGTGTTTATTATTAATATAATAGCATTAAGAATGTACTGAATTCAACAAAGTCTATTCTTAATATGTTGGGAACCTTCTAGAGGATGTAGCTTTCTTTTGTGTGACTATTCTGGAAACTAATGGCGACTGTAGAATTATCGAACCATCTTGGAAATTAAATGTAGTTGTACCATTAGGCATGTGTTTTGGAAGAATAACAATGGCTGTAACTTATCTTTAAGAGACTGTTTAGGGAAGTATTAATGGTTGTAGCATTGAGTACCACTGCTCATCCAAATGCATATGGGTCAAAAACTCTCATATTCATTTGGATTCTATACAATGTATTCATTATAACATTAATATTATAAATTGCATTTTGGTCTTTACTATAAACATTATAAACTCAATCTTTAAATGTTGTTGTTGCTTGAGGTGAAGAAAAGAAACATGAAGTCTGAAAATGAAATCCGAATGACATGCAAAGATACCAACTGTTTGGATTTTCCAAGATTCTACAATGATAACTCCATGGAGGTCTCAAATGATACTGAAATCATATTGTTTCCCATATCTTAATATAGATTTCACTCATCAAGTGTTGTTTCTATGAGCCTTTTGAGTAGTGATTCTATGCCAAGTTCCATAGCTTGTGCACAACTCCAATCAGAGTTCTGTTCAATATAGATTCAAATCATGGAAAAATTGTTACAACTACATATCTATCATTAGAATACACATTTTCATGTGAAGAGTGTGTTCTTTCATTTGGGCACACTATTATTTTCCCCCACACAATGTTTACAATGGTTATCACTTTGATAAGTTCTCAACTGTAGCTTTGGTCATTTCCAAACTAGAATGACCAACAGAAACTAAGCAGCGCAACAAGGGATGGGGGGCATATTCAGGTTAATCCCGAGTCTGATGTTGATGGACAAGAGGAAACCCCTCATGACAAAGAATTTCCTCTCGATGTCGACATTATTCCCATGCTTCTTGATATAATATAAAATATAAAATATTCTATATAAATTTAAAAAAATAAAGTTATAGTTCAACAATTGTGAACTCCTCAAATGTTCATATCTAAAAAATTAATAAATACTAGAAAATATCCAAACGCAAACAGGTAATGCTACAAAATCTCAACAGGGTTATCCCAACATCAATTACCATGAACAACTCTAAACAAAAAACTATAAAATCATCTTTCTTTCATCTCTACTTCAAACTGGAGCAATCTATCCTGAATTGGAGACAAGAATGACATAAGATATTTAATAATCGGACTTGTTTTTGAGTCCAGGATTCCCTTTATGTGTTCAAAGTCATGTTCATCTACAAAAAAAGACATATTTGTTCAAGTAAATTTAGTAATCAACATTTTGAATATCATATCCACTTATTCACTTGCTACAGGCCTACCTAATCTTACTCTAGGACTACAAGAATTTTGTAAAATAGAAGTGGTACTTTTTGCTTTGTTGTATCAAAGACCAACTATTTAAATCAAGAGCAACTCCATGACAGTAAGACAACTAGAAATCCCAAATGTTGTTTGTTTCAAATGTCATTCATAGTTAGTGGTTGCCATTTCACATCCCAAGCAATTTCTCCATCATGTACTTCCAAAAATAAAACTCTAGGAGGGATTTGAACCCCCTTCTCCTCTAAAAGGAAGCGTGTTTCCAATTACACCACAAGACTGTTAGTTCAATAGTGTGGTATCTGTATTACAAAAAAATTAACACACATATATCTTTAGGAGGATATCTATATTACAAAATAGTTAACACACAAATATGGCACTGAGGTTCCCTCTCTCAATATGAGTAAAGAGATTATGGACCAAAAAAACTATCTAATAGAAAAATAATATGAGGACAACATTGTTGATTTACTTCACCCAAATGTTCAAAATACACCTCCACCATGAAGGAAATTTGCTTCAGCGTACTTTTGCAAAGCCATGGCACATGCACAACATTTTCTCTACTAATTTAATTTCTAAAATGAAAGATTATATTTTTGGCTGAAGATGTGAATTTTACTAAATACAGATGGATTTCTATTGTGGTCTTCTTTGAGAATTTCAATATTCCAATAGGAGTTTGTTTAGGTGGTAATGGTAATTTGTTTGAAATAGAAAATAGAAGGTTTTGATGAATGGTGAGAACTAAAATCCATGTCCTATAGAGAGATGGAACTAATCTGACAACTAAATCTATCATAGACAAGAACATGCCAAACTATAGCAGACGTACATTCCAGAATCCAAATAATGGCAACTAAAATCTATACCAGATAATGACTGCTAGAATGCCCTCTACAGAAGGTAAAAATTTCTTTAAAATAGTCAATCTACAACAATAATGTATGCTAGGTAACAATTGTAATTTATAGCAGGAAAACTGAAATCTGAATACTAGTGGCCTAATTATGACCAGCGCACTAAAGGAATTTGTTCCTGGAAAGCTTAAAAATTGTATTAGTTAATCCAGGAAATATTCTTTACCATAGAGTAGAGACTGCATTTGAATACATATGTAATAAGTCGTGAATGCCACCTCTTATTCCATTCGTCGGAGAAAATTTACATTAAAAATGTACAGAAAATTTGAAGGGTACATCACTCATAAGTTGGAATGAGGGTACTTGATTTTTGAGTTCTTAAAAATTTCAGCAAGGTGCTTAGAACCTATTAGATTTGTTCTGGAGAAAGTCAAAAATTGAATGTTCTACCATCTTCAGGGGAGATATATGTATTAAAAAACAGTTAACACACAAATATGTCATTGTTGTTACCTCTCTCAATATGAGTAAAGAGATTATGGACCAGAAAAATTATCTAATAGAAAAACAATATGAGGACAACATTGTTGATTTACTTCACCCAATTGTTCAAAATACACCTCCACCATGAAGGAAAGTTGCTTCAGGATTATTTTAACTTCTCATAACTCACACGAACATCATTCTCTGTAGTCATTTAACTTCTAAAATAAAAGATTATGTTGTTGGTTGAAGATGTGAAGTTTACTGAATATCTATGTTCCACCAAGACTTTGGGACGGGGGTGCGCGGGAGGGGGGAGATGCACAAGGGGGACGTGTGGGAGCACCCCCAAATTTTGGGGAAATTCATGGGGATGGGGGGACGTCAGGGTCCCTAGCATAGGGGTCCCCGGCTCTAAAATTATAAAAAAAATATAAATATTAATGATAAAATCTCAACAATAACAATTCAGCCCATGTAAATTATTAAATTCATCATTGTGCATACTAAATAGTAAATAGTAAATAGGAAACAGTAAACCAGTACTAAATTCAAATTTGTAAATGATATAAATAATAAACATGATTCGGATTATGATTTCAGATTCAGTAATGAAATACATTGATTCATAAATCATAAATGAAATAGATATAGTAAAATATTGTGCATCCATAAGCACCCCTTTTCGAGGGGGGACGCCCAGAAGCACCCCTTTTGGAGAAACATGCCCCCCACACTAGGGAAACACACCCCCCTGCGTCTCCCCGAGTTTCCCCAAAAGGGGGACGTGGGGAAATGTTTCCCCAGGAGCACCCCCGTCCCCAATGCATGGGAAACGTGGGGGGCATGCACCCCACCCTGGGGGACGCATCCCCATGGAACACTGTTGAATATAGATGGATTTTTATTGTGGTCTTCTTTGTGAATTTCATGTTCAAAATACACCTCCACCATGAAGGAAAGTTGCTTCAGCCTTATTTTAACTTCTCATAACTCACACAAACATCATTCTCTGTACTCATTTAACTTCTAAAATAAAATATTATGTTGTTGGTTGAAGATGTGAAGTTTACTGAATATAGATGGATTTCTATTGTGATCTTCTTTGTGAATTTCAATATTTCAGTAGGAGTTTGTTCAGACAGTAATGGTAATTTGTTTAAAATAGAAAATAGAAGGTTGAGATGAATGGTGAGAACTAACATCCATGTTCTAGATAGGATTGAACTAATCTGACATAACTAAATATGTCATAGAAAAGAACATGCCAAATTGTAGTAGACATACATTCCAAAATCCAAATAATAGAAACTAAAATATATACCAGATAATGGCTGCTAGAATTCCCTCTACATAAGGTAAACATTTCTTTAAAATAGTAAAACTACAAGAAAAATGTATGCTATGTAACAATTTTAATTATATTGGGAAAACTGAAATCTACTTACCAAATGGCCTAATTATGACCAACACACTAAAGGAATTTCTTCCTAGAAAGCTTAAAAACTGTAATAGTTGATCTAGGAAATATTCATTACCATGGAATAGAGATTGCATTTTAATACATGTGTAATAAGTGGTGAATGCCACCTCTTATTCCAATCATAAGAGCAACCTGACATTAAAAAAGATGAAGGAAATTTGAAGGGTACATCACTAGTAAATTGGAATGAGGGCACATGATTTTTGAGTTCTTAAAATCTTTAGCAAGGTGCTTAGAACCTATTAGATTTGTTCTTTTGAATAGAAAAAATTGAATTTGCTACCATCTTCAATGGGGATATCTGTATTATAAAACTGTTAACACACAAATATGTCCTTATTAGTACCTCTCTTAATTTGAGTAAAGAAATTAGGGACCAGAAAAATCATCTAATAGAAAACAATGTGAGGACAACATTGTTGATTTAGTCCACTCAAATGTTCAAAATACACCTCGACCATGAAGGAAATTTGCTTCAACATACTTTTGCGAAGTCATGACACATGAACATCATTCTCCATACTAATTATGCTGAAAAGCGTATACCTATTAGAGATGGGCACAATTGATCACCTTTTAATCTAAAATTCTAATCTGATGGCTACCAATTGAAAATGCTGAAATATTCTTAGTCGTCCTCCCAAATCAATGAATGTGAATCACTCTTCATAACTTGTATTTTTGAATGCATCAGTTAACCTGTTTACTTTTTAACATTTACCTAATCATATTAAGAGATTACTGTACCACCATATGATTGCCACATTTAACTGATTAACCTTTGGAATTACCACATTTAAGATTAACTTTTGGATTTCCTCAGCTCTATGTGCGTTTCAGTTGTCCGTGCGTTTCAATTCACCAGAGTGCTATCCATCCAGATAACTTTCGACATTCACCAACCACTTTGCGGCTGTGCTAGTTTAACTTCTAATATGGTTGATCATTGTTGTCTCCATAGAGTTTTGGTTATTGCATTTATATGCTAACCCCCTTAACAAGTTGTGTATTGAGAATGTGTTCAGGGAAAAGGAGACTTATCCATAATAAACAGAGTAGTCTACGTAACACTAATATTGATTATATTATCTGAAAGCATAGTTTTCCAGTCTTTTCTTTATTTTCAAAAGATGGAACTCCCCATGATGATGGAACAACAAAATCTTAATGGTATCACAAAGATTTTATATTTATACATATTTGGGACCAATAATGTTTTGTAAACTAAGGATCACCTACAATAAGGTCCAACATGAGCTAGGTTATAATTTTAGAACTACTCTATGACTAGCTTATTTGTCAATTCTAGATAAGATTGGCCTAAATTTAGACAGGATATTAATAGGTGATTTGACACAAATTTCAATGAGAAAAATTATAGATGCATTCTATAGGAAGAGATGGCATCCTACAGTTTTGTAGGACGCCATCTTTTCCCATAGGCCTATGGGCAAAGATTCCATCCTAAAACCGTAGGATGCCATCTCTACCCACACGCATGTGGGCAAAGATGTAAACACAATCTTCCACAAAGGAAGACACAAAGGAACCATTTGTCTTGTTTCCCAGGCATAAACACAATCTGCATGATTACATATACACAATGGTTTCAAATCGACTCTGGTCTTTCCCTCAAGCATTTTCCTCAAAAGTAACTCATTCGCACTTGCAATTCCATCGATGAAATGTACTTGCATCTCAAAATATTTAAAGATACCCTCATTTACTAGGTAATGAAAACCATTTTCATTCAAAATCATGTTTGTATTCGTTTTTAAAATACTTTGGGACCTACCTGGTGTATAGGGCCTCTTTTGTTGGAATCAAATTTGAGGTTAATGGAAAAATTGATGGACAAAAAAAAAATTGAGAATAATAATACTAGAATTAAATTTTATTCAGTTGGTATAAAGATATCCACAATTCGTGCAAGAGGTCGATGACTTGGTGGAGCAAAATTGATCCAGTACATGACTTGGTTGAACATTTTTTGATATTTATGAGAGAGATGAGGGTGATTATTCTACCTTAGAAAATGATAATAATTATTTAAACATATCGATGCATTTATCTTTCATTCTAGAGGAGAACGCTCCTAGTAGGAATTCATCATCCTTTTTAAGGATTTTGTGGATACATAAAATAATATGGGCCTTTTTTAATGCATCATGTGGTTTGGAAAAGGTCAAAGGAGCATGTAAATATTACATTGAAATTTGTCAAAACATTTCTCATCCTCAAGGGGGGCCAATGGCCTCATAAACCTAAGTTTGATATATTATAAGTTTTATAAGTATGAGGATGCCCTTTTATGTTACAATAGGGCCCTTAAGATTGCATGTGATTTGGAGGATGAACATGCCCTGGTGCAATATATCTAGACAATTGAAGAAGATAAGATCATGAATGGTTTGGTTTAATAAGAGGAGCCTATGAAAGATCTTGCTCGTAGCATGAATTCTATGATAGGAACTACAACAAAAAGCAAGTATTAGCTCTAGCTTCAACAATACAAATCTCTAAAGGGACTGATTGAGCTTGCAATTATCATTGAATTATGGTCCAAGTTATGATTATTTATTATATAATTCAATGTTTTAACAATACACTTATGAGACTTAATAGGATGCACAATGCACTTATTTATGTGCTTTGATGAAAACATCAGTTAATGTCTACTTTTCTTCTCTTAAGTGTAGTTATGGGTTCTAATATCATTTCATTTTACATGTCTTAGAATCTTGAAGTTGCCAAAAGAAATAATAATATTATGAAAGAGATAGTGGACAAGGGGAAGCTTAGTGATGCATTGCTCAATATATGTGGTCGCATCTTGTGGGAGGAGATGGCATCCTATAGGCCTATACGATGCCATATTTTCCCATATGATGCCACCACCTATATTGAGCAATGCATCACTAAGCTTCAAGATTCTTTTGGCAACTTCAAGATTTTAATACATGTAAAATGAAATGATATTAGAACCCATAAATACACTTAAGAGAAGAAAAGTAGACATTAATCAATGTTGGCATGTGGGAATAGATGGCATCCTATAGGCCTTTAGGATGGCATCCTGTAGGAAGATACGGCATCCTACATGCCTATCATACAATTCATGCTATGAGAAAGATGTTGCATATCCTTCTCTTATTGAACCAAGTCATTCATAATCTTCTTATCTTCTTCATTGGTTTGGATGTTGAGTTTAATATGTTGCACCAGGGCATCTCCATCCTACAAATCACATGCAATCTTGAGGGTCATATTGTAACATAAAAGGGCATCCTCATACTTCTAAAACTTATATTATATCAAACTTAGGTTGAAGAGGACATTGGCCCCCCTTAGGGATGACAAACGTTTTGAAAAATGTTTTGACCCATTGAGGACTTGAATTTGTATTGTGTTGTTTTACTTTTGACTTTGAGCTCAACCCCTCATTTTTGTTTTTCTATTTCTCATTAGTGTACTATGTGTTTGGTTACTCTTGTTCATTGCAGATTGGTGGTTTAAGAAATTAACTGTGAAGTTGTCCCCCAATATTATCCAAGGTGTGATCATCCCCCGTCTCTATTAGAGTTAGAGATATTTTTAATGTTATATGTGGGTAATTTTTTTAATCAATAGAAATACCATTCTCTTCTAAAAGAACACCTCATGCTAATACTAATGAAGACTCTACATAATGTCACATTTACTAATAAAGAAACTACAGTCAATAAAATTCCCTTAATAAAAAGGCTTCATACCAAATCTATAATTGCATATAGTGATACCTTTAGGATTAGATGATGTATCGATAGCTCCACCTATGGAATCTCTATGAGTTCATCATTACCTCCATGGGTTGCATCATCTACCACATCCAATAGACACAATAGAGGTAAATGGAAAATAAGCTTTAAAAACAAAATAGACAAGAATATTTGAGATTTCAAATACACTTAAAAATAATGGCTAATTCAATTAGTCATGCAACTATCATCTAAGAAAAATATGAAGAAATATCATTTAAAACATATGGAAATCCCACACAACTAGTACATACATTGGAAATATGAATGGTTTCTGGTACCGAAATTGTCAATGTTCTTTTCTTCCCCAGTTTTTTAGAAGTGTACGATAAAATTAACCAATTGTTGCATTGAAGGAACCGAGAGAATAAAGGTCCATTTTACATCCTAGATGAGGGTGGAGGTGATTTGTCAACTCTATGTGTGTTGGTTGACAATGTAATGAATATGGATGCTAGTGCAAACCTATCTAAACATCGGCATGGTAGGTATGTGTAGGATGTTGAGCCAGACCCATATAAACATTGACATGCTATGTACATGTAGGTTGTTGAGTGCAAGGATGCATATCTCTTGTCAATTCAACACAAATGGACAATGTATCAAATATTGGAACTCAGGTATGCAACCTTGATCTTCCCAATGTCGAGATCCATATCAAATATGAGATTATATAGGTCTGGGCATTCCACAAATGTATTTTTGAATGCAGTGAGACAAGCCAATACAAGCCAATGTTCTATGAAGGGAACATACCATTGTAATATTGGATACCCCCATGCACATGCCAACAAGTAGGACAAGACAAGGAAAGCCACGTAGACTCAACTCTAACATATAAAACATTGTGAATATTAGGTTGTGTATAAAATGGGGGAAGTTTCCCCCCCATCGTTCCATTTGTCAAAAGGAGATGGCTCAACATTTATCCCCCCTTTACTCCCACTTAAGATGGCTAGGATCGCTATTAGGATACACCAAACCATGGTATGTTACCTTTCACACTAGCTCGCAATTGTTGTAAGTGGAGATTCTTTATTGCATTTGGAAGTGTCATAATATTGTGGTTTTCCATGGGATTTCCCCCAATTAAATTTCAAATTTATTTTCAAAAATGTGTAATTCACTCTTTATTTCTTCAGATACATGCACAAGAAACCAAAGTTCAAATTGAGTTGAATCATTTAATTGTTATTTTGGAGCACTATGGATCTCCTAGCAGAGAGCTTCCTCCATGGCATCGAGAGCCTAAAAGAAGCATGGAGACAAACTAACCTAACATGAGGGATGGTCCAAGACCACGCATTCCAATAATTAACCCCCCTACAATGCCCAAAAAATTGGTTGTTTCCAATAGTAGATAGTCTATGGTTAAGGCCTAATCTGCAACAAGTGGGGGAGGGTCCCAGACTGTCAGGCTGCTAAATTGTAGCTTTTAAGTGTCCTGAATCACTAAATTGTCAAACCAGGGCTAGTATACTTCGAGCTGATACACAGTATGTGCAGGCAAGCGTCTAGTATTTTATTCAAATGCTATCCTAAAAATAAAGCACACACCTATTCTAAGAATTTGAATTCTGGTGACTAACTCAAAACTGAGCATTTCCTACGAAATCATAAATAGAAGAAAAACCATCTTACTCAGAAACTGGTACTGCTATCTCTATTCAAAAATGTAATTCTACAAAATCATTCTAACTCTCTGTTTAACCAACTAACATCAGCACTATCATTTAAGTCATGATACACAGAGTACTGTCTGAACTGCGTTCATTCTGGCATTCAAGACAAATCTAGTGCTGTCTATAGGAAAACAAATCTAATGCTATCTACAGGAAATTAAATCTAATGCTATCTACAGGAAGGCAAATCTGATGCTAACTACAGTAAGCAAATCTACGTTAAAGCAAGTCTAATGCTAACTACAGAAAAGCAAATCTGATGCTAACTATAGTAAGCAAATCTACGTTAAAGCAAATCTAATGCTAACTACAGTAAGCAAATCTACGTTAAAGCAAATCTAATGCTGACTACAGTAAGCAAATCTACGTTAAAGAAAATCTAATGCTGCTAACTGGTACCAGGAGCTCCTTCGAACTGTAACCTATCTATCCTAAGCACACAACGCAACTACTACTTAACCAAGCAAAATGCATGCTACTCTGAGTTAAGAAAAGAAATCAAAAAGCCAAGCAATCATATGCATATGCTACGCTACAGGCATCAGTACTACGTTTAGCATTCACCCACAGGAAAAGATATGGTTTGGAAATCGAGCCTGTTTAGGGAATGAATAGCACGATTCTGAAGCTTTTAGACTGTAGAGTACACACAAGCATTCACACATTATGATAAAATGAAACTATGATAAATCAAAAGCAATTCTATAACGCTAAGCAAACCCTACAATATTGAAGCAGAGCTAAACTGTAACAACACACACACACTAACTAATTCTATTTGCTAATGGAACAGCGATGTGCACCAGCTTGGCGGGCCCAACCAAACGGCGCAAGCGCTGTGGGAAACAACCAGAGCCGACTAGATCACACGGTGCAAATACAATGTAAATCGATGCTCTATTAACTCATTAAAACGATATTCAAATCATGGTATAGTCGACATGTAAACAACATCAATTTCCATTAAAACATAGCTTGAACATCAGTCTGATAACAGTAGAAAAATAACACAGCAATAATAACCGTAGTCTTCGTGTGTAACCCGTTCTCAGCAATGACACGGGTTTATATCCCAAAATACAAATGTTTGTAACAGTCTTTAGACAGAGAAACGTAAAAGCAATGGATCCCTGATCCGAGAGTAGTCTTGAAATGAAACTGAAACTCGTTTCACAACTTCGTGACACGTAGTGTCACGAAGTGTGAACACTTGAAGCACCATTGATCCAAGGTAATCATCACACTCTCGAGCGCTCTGTGGCAACGGCTCCAGCTGGCCTGTGACTCTGCTTATCCCTTCATCTAACCATAACGCATGCCATGATGTATCGATTCCGAACTGCTCCACTGGTACCGCTACGGTGTGAGTTGGTA
>ML776882.1:1437208-1465852 GCA_009831015.1 Picea engelmannii
AAAATGAAAATGTCTCCTTGGTATATATAGGAGACTAGGAGGTATAATTACAACTAATGGCCTAAAGCCGACATAAATAAAATAACATTACTAATATAATATTCCCCAATTAATGGGTAATGAGTCAATATTAGGGCTTAACACAGAGTTGCAGAACCCGTGAAGGAAGTTATAGTTACCCCTGATGATGAGATTCCAAAAGATCATGATATGATAGAATCTAAAGAACCTCCCCATATGGCGATCTCTCACAAGAGAAAGCTAGCTTGGGAAAGAGAACTTATTCAAGAGGCAGAGAAGTATGGTTCCCCAGAAGGAACCATGAGACAAAGAAAGAAGCCTAAGCTATTCTCCATCGATATGGCCTTGATGTGTGATCTCGTAGAAGAAAGAATGGATGGACGCCATGACATAAGAATACCAATCCATTATAACAAATGATGTATGGGAAGTAGTTCCCATACCAAAGAACAAAGATGTGGTATCTTCCAAGTGGATATACAAAATAAAGCATGCAGCAGATGGAAGCATTGAAAAACATAAGGCAAGATTTGTGGCTCATTTTCTTCTGTAGCTAGATACACTTCTATCAGAACCATCATAGCTCTTGCAGCCAAATTGAAGTGGAAGTTACACCAGATGGATGTGAAAGCAACTTTCTTAAATGGTGTTATTGAAGAAAAAGTGTATATAGAACAACCACGAGGGTTTGAAGTTGAAGATAAAAAGACTCATGTTTTCATGTTTAAGAAAGATTTGTAGGGGTTGAAGCAAGCTCCTAGATCTTGGTATGGAAGAATTGATAGTTTCCTAACGAGATTGGGCTTTACCAAAAGTAAATTTGATCCTAACCTTTCCTTCAAGCTTATGAATACTATTGTATCCTGACCAACAATGGGTAGCTTCATTAGGATTTTATATCCTAGGGGATTGATCATCCCTAAGAAGATCCTAAAGGTATGGTAAGGACAGTCTGTTAGAGTACCTATGCATGTATATGCCAGTTGTGGTCAATAGTGGTAGCTCCGTTAAGAGTTTATATCCTATGGAATCTTATGATTCCTGGGAAGATCCTGAAGTTCCAGTAAGGAAAGTCTGTTAGAGTACCACGTGGTAGCTTGTTATATATCCTAGGGAATCTTATGATTCATGGGCAGATCCCAAAGGTCCGATAAGGATGGTCCGCCAGAGTACCACAAATGTTGTTGTTGATACACTTGCCTCATTCTGTTGCCACATACTATTGATGATGTTGTCCTAGCCTCGTGTTGTTTATAATGATGCTTCAACCTCGTGTTGTTGATGATGATGTTCCAGCCTCGTGCTATCGATGATGTTGTTCCATCCTCATGTTGTTGATTATGATGTTCCAACCTCATGTTTTTTATGTTGTTTTTGTTCTAGATTCATGCCATTGATGTTGATGTTTCAACTTTATGATGATGATGATGATGATATTACTCCAACTCCATGCTGTAAACGATGATGATATTGATGATGAGAAAAAATTTCGATGATTTATTTATGTGCCAATCAATGTTCCAGATGTTTATGATGATGCTTCCCTCTCCTTCTCTTGATGATTTTGTATTGGGTCATGTTAATAGAATATCCTTCTAGTTAAGGGGGAGTGTTTAAATATTGTAACTTTGAAGAATATTCTAATTACATTTGAGTTATTATTCTATAGATAAAATCCCCTTTTGCAGATTGATCATGTCAAGTCTTGTATACGATTAAATCCCCTTTTGTGAATTGGTCAAACCATATTTATATGGTGGTATTTGTAAAGTTGGCCCCTAGATTTTATAAAGTGGTTTTAACCACTTCTAGAAGAAGTCAGCCCTACCATGTGAAGATACATAACCCTAGTGCCTCCTAAACTAGTATTTATATGTGAGGATGGTGCCTCACTTACACATTCTCACACTCACTCATCTAGTGCGCATATCTTGAAGGCAATTGCAGTTGCAGGAGGAAGGAGAAGAGAGGCACATGCTCAGTCTTAGTGTATCTTTGGTGTTTTGGTCTTAGTCTTGGCATTGTATTGGAAATCTATTGTTGAGGAA
Source organism: Picea engelmannii (assembly GCA_009831015.1). Lineage (NCBI taxonomy): Eukaryota > Viridiplantae > Streptophyta > Pinopsida > Pinales > Pinaceae > Picea > Picea engelmannii. Next base: position 1,439,278 of record ML776882.1, read on the forward strand.
GTTTTGTTGGGTTTTCTCCCCCACGAGGGTTTCCCGGGATAAAATGTTTTGTACCTTGTGACTGTGTTTCTTTCAGTGATCCTATTTATGTTGTTGTTTTTGAAATGCATTGAATGCTCATGTAATTTGGAAATAACCTAATAACAATTGTAAAAACTTAACAAACCTCTCATTTTTTTTCTTTATTTCTCATTAATGTACCACATGTTTGGTTACTCTTGTTTGCAGTAGATTGGTGGTTTAAGATATTAACTATGAATTTGTCCCCTAATATTATCCAGGGTGAGATCATCCCCCATCTCTACTAGAGTTAGGGTGTGATCATCCCTCGAGAGACAACATGAATAGAAATATCCTTTTGCACAGATAGAGACCCTTCTCACCACCACAGAGGTCATAGATGTGTAGATGGTATCCACCACACCAACTGGATTCCAAGAGGCAATGGGCCTTGCTCCATGAGGTACAAGTCAAGTATTATGGTAAGTGTCATTTCAATGTTTGTGTAATTTGAGTATGTTGTATCTTAAACATCTTTAGATTTCATGACATATGCTTGGACATTATGCGTTTTTCCCTGTTTCACCTTGGTGGTTGACATTGACTCCCTTGAGAAGCCATCATACAGTTCCCTACCATACTTACCACTTTTCATCTCTATTTCTCCCCATTTCCTTATCTCTTGGGATTTTAGGGTGTATTGACCCAAGAAGGGGTTGTCCCTCATTCTATGGGAAGAAGGGGTTGAAGGCCCAGAGGGATTGTTGTTGGGTAAAATATAAAATCCTATATATAAACCATCCATATGCTTCACCCAGGGATCCCCCAAGAAAGCAATGAAATGCTTATCTGTAAGAAAAGGGGGACCCACAAGAATAATGATTAGGATTTCATAAAAGGGTTAGTTGGAGGATAGGAGGTCTCATCACAAGCCGACCTATCATGATCATGGATATTTAGTGGTATAAAATTACCATCATCTGGTCACCAAGCCAAGATAATGGCTCTCAGTTGCATGGCTGAGAGAAAGGGGGTCTCATCACGAGCCAACCTTCTCATTTCCACTAGGTGTTTGAGTGACAATATCAATATATGGACACCATGCCAGGACAATGGCTTTCAAATTGTCCCTAAATTTTGAAAGAGACAAAGAATGGAAAAAACGATGGGCTTGGAAAAATTGCATTTCAAACGAAGGTGCCACACACCCTCTACAAAGGCACCCGTGAATGAGACACGACAACCCCTTGTATGTCATGAACCCCATGCCCATTGAGTCTTGACCCTTAAACCACTTCATCCACTTTACATGACTTAAAGAGGGATCTCTTGGAAACATTGCTTGACCTAGGGCAAGATCTACCCAATAGGACACCTTGTCAACCCTCCCATATCCAAGCTTGGAAAGTCACATAATGTCTTTGAGAACTTAATTGTTTGATAGGGTAATATTTGATGCACATGCTTAGGTGGCTCACTTATTGACTTGATTTACTTATCATGATATTTTGACTTGAGATCCTTGGAGGGTGTTCTTATTTGTCTTTTCAGGACCTATTTGGTGGACAATTTTGGAGGAATAAGCCTAGCTTGGGATTCCATGGGGTTTAAATCCCACAGGTTGGATGGCAAGGACCCACATGCTAGATGAGAGAGATGTACTATTGGAGGCCTAGAAGATGACTTGAGAGACATGACCTATCCCTCACATGCCAAACGTTTTTCCTAGGAAAAGAAAAACATCATCTTTTGGAGACATGATGTCATGCTTGAGGGGCTTGAGGTGGTGGTGGCTACACATGACACATTTTCAAGGAATAAACCCTTGGATCATGAATATGAAGGGTGGATTGGAGACACATGGCCTTTGGAGGCCCAACCCTACCATCTCTGACTCAACTTTTGACATAAAGGTGGCAAAACGTCCCTCCTAAAGGGGTGACATCACCCTTAGGGTTTTCATTTGTGCAAAAAGTAGAATTTAAAGTGAATTGCTTAATATTCTTTGTGTAAAGGGGAAATATTAGGGTTGTTGACCCGTAGTCTTGTGGTTTACCCTAAAATTATGTGGACAAACTATTTTGGAGATATTTTGTATAAATAGAGATCATAAGATCTCATTTCATAATATAATTCTCCCATCTTGGAGAGGTACTTGGACTGAAATTTTCACTACATTTAGGTATTTATCTCTTTTCCTCTTGTGTATGGATACTTTATTAGTTATTTGGTTGATGGAAGTGATGCGCTAACCTTGGAAGGCTCTTCTTTTCTATTGTGGTGGTTTATCTTAGCATTTTCCTTGAATTGGTAAGGCGCTTTTTTGCATTGTATTATCAATTTGTTTCAAGACAAGGTTATTTTGCTAGAGCTAGGTGGGAAGTATAAGGGCATACACCCCCACCTTATCCTCCATCACTTTATGCTTAAATTTTATTGGTTTAACAAGGGTTTTCTAAGAGAAGTATAAGTGCATACACCCTCTTAGCCTAAACCCTAGCTAGGGATACTTGCATTGGGGAGTAAGAGTATTTACACCCCCAAGGAGGTAGTACCTTTAGATATTTGTTTTCTTGAATCCATTAACCAAATCATTAAAGTAACTACTGATCACTTGTTGCATTGGAGATATAAAATTGTTTCTTTCGGAAACATGAAATTTTGTGATCTTGAAGTTGTTCCTAGTGGAATCAAATCTAGGTTATAAATGCTTTCTTAAGCCACTATGGATTTTCATTTCTCCAAGTATTTGTTGTTGTTGTTACAAATTTAACCTACATCCATTAGGGCTGTAGAAAACCCTAACCAAACTCTTCAATAACTCCTAATTTACCCGTTGAAAATTGCCTAAAATCTGCCCACATAATCTACTAAGATACAATGCATATTTTGGAAAGTTTTGAGCAAGTTATAGTAGTTAAATATATTGTTGTAATAACCAATTTGTTACGGCCATAAGGTTGATAAATATCACTACAGTTATTGTTTTTATGACAACCTTGCTTTTTGCACTAAAGTCTTGTTCTATCATTGTTGAACTAAACTAGTTTTTACTAGCGTGTCTCATGCTTATTCAATTGGAAATTTAGAACTTATATTGCAGCCCTTATTATGTTTTATGTGTTGATATATATCATTGATTATCACTGAAATTAGGGAAAGAAAACTTAACCTGCTTGTCCACCTAACATTACTATATGAAAGTGTGGATTTTCTTGTGTCTCAGGTAGGTACAAACACCCTTTGCAGGCATCCCAAGACTTGGAAACCTTAAACCACCTGGAGATGAGTCATCAAAGCCATATTCCTCTTCCATCATTGACCTCTAGAGAGGTACTTATCTTCTTTCCCTTCCATCTATCTCAATCCCCCAGGGTCACCGGGATCGCCTCCCTAGAGTGACCTAGTCACCCTTGAAGTGTGTGACCTATATAGAGGTGACATTGGGTATAGTGTCCCTTAGTTGTTTCCATTTTGTTGGTTGGGTTGGGATTTAACCAACACCAACAACTTGTACGATAACAGTCTTCATTAAAATTAATGACCCTTGTCTCTAGCATACCTTCCTCATGATCAACCTTCTTACTTCAACGTGGGTCTCTAGTTCCTTCTTGGCTCTAAAGCCACCAAAGGAAGAAAACAGATGATCCCATGCTTTTGCATCAACTTCAAATTCTTGACAATTCTTGTTTCCATTAGGTACATTTTCATGTCTAGGAAAGCTTCTATCAAAACTATACTTTGTAGGATGTCATGGCTCTGATATTTCTTTTCTTCTAGAGAATACACCACCATACCTTTCACCTACCAATGCAGCTCCAAATTTGAGCATATTTGGATTCTTGGCCTCCAGTATGACCTGAATCAATGAGCCAACACTGTACCTCCCCATCAAAAAACACGTGGTAGATTCATCCAATATCTTCCTGAACTCTATCCTCAATTTTTGAAACCTTGCCATGGAACTCAACTGATAATATAGGGTTATAATTAACCTCAACAACATGCCTGATCAAAGCCATCTTCTTCTAGTTTGGGTTGGATTCCTTATCCTTAGTATTCTCTAATGTCTCCCTGTGAAGATGCCCATGACAAGAAGACTCAACCATGTCTATACAATAGTGAGAGCCAATACGAGAATTCTTGATCCAACACTGATATGAGCCTTCCCCACTATCATAGAACCTCACCACCATCCAAACTAAGCAAAGATAGGATGACCTTGTAGAGAACATCATCGCCATCCAAATTAATGACCCTTGTCTCCAACATACCTACCTCAGGATCAGCCTTCTTACTTCGACGTGGGTCTCTGATTCCTCCTTGGCTCTGAAGCCACCAAAGGCAGAAAAAAAATGATCCCATGCTTTTGCATAAACTTCAAATTCTTGAAAATTCGTGTTTCCATCAGGTACATTTTCGTGTCTAGGAAAGCTTCTATCAAAGATATACTTTGCAGGATGTCATGGCTCTGATATTTCTATGCTTCTAGATAATATGCCACCATACCTTTCACCTACCAATGCAACTCCAAATTCTAGCATATTTGGATTCTCAGCCTCTGGTATGACCTAGATCAATGAGCCAACATTGGACCTCCCCATCAACAAACACGTGGTGGATTCATCCAAGATATTCCTAAACTCTATCCTCAATTTTTTCAACCTTGCCATGGACCTCAACTGAGAATATAGGGTTATAATTAACCTCAACAAAATGCTTGATTGAAGCCATGTTCTTCTGGTTGGGTTTGGATTCCTTATCCTTAGTATTCTCTAGAGTCTCCCTGTGAAGATGCCCATGACAAGAAGAATCAACCATGTCTATCCAACAGTGAGAGATGAGACGAGAATATTCAATCCAACACTGATATGAGCCTTCCCCACTATCAGATAACCTCACCACCATCCAGACTAATCCAAGATAGGATGACCTTACAGAGAACATCATCACCATCCAAACTAAGCTAGGATTCCAAAATTTATCTCCAATACCGCCATAACCACCATCCATCATAACTAATGTGCAAGGGGGTGATGAATTCATTTCATGGGAGAGGAATGCTCCATTACCAAGGCATCCGTTCTCCCTTTTCTGACGGTGTTTAACCATGATGTCGAATTTCCCTTCATTCACCAGGTGGAGCAACTCTTATGCCTGTCGACACATGTGAATCATGGTGGGTGATATCTTGTGGTGACACCCCATCTAGGTTTATATTGATGTTATCTTCAATAAGACTAAGCTTCCTGCAATAAAAGTTTAGTCATCATTATATGTGGGAGTTGTTGTTTACATATACTTAGAATGGCATGCAAGCGGAAAAAGGTCCACAAATCACATGAGAGCATATGATTTCAAACCATATACAAAGAGAGAACCAAATCTAGAGCCAGAGCCAAGGGCTAGAGCCAAGAGCCAGACACAAAGCCACATCTAGAGTTGAGAAACACAACCAAAGACATACCCAAGAGACAAAGCCAAGAGCCAGAGCCAAGGATGAGAACCAAGAACCAAATCCAAGAGACATGAGCTATCGATTCCTTCAAATTATTTAGTTTTGTGGGATCATAAACCTCTACAATGGAGATGTTTGTGTCAATTTTTAAGCATTTAATGCATTCTTTTTCAGATCTGAAAATTACTTCCAAGTGACCTCAAACAATAAATTAAGGTTGTTATCACTGAATAATTTTACACTGAAATTATGACAGAAAATTATAGTGGAAGAACAAAGATCAGAGAGAAGTTTAGTAAAATTTTTAGATTGAGAATTTCTGAGGACAAAACCAGTCCTCTTGGCAAAATTACAACTTCAAAAAATTCTGAAAAATATTCCAATGTGCAGCTGTATGGTCTGGCTACTGTACGAACCCACACATGTGGTACAACTTGCAATAAATGTATCGTACAGTCTACACGTGTGGTTTTTCCTGTTGTTGTATGGTCCACATGTGTGGTACAGACTATATGGATCACACATGAAGCTTGTTATCCTCTTCCTCTAACATGTGCGGCCTCCTCTCCTTGGCTGAAAAAATAGAGAAAGATAGTCCAAAAACCCTAGATCAGATTTGCTGAAGTGAAGAATTTCCTCGCTGAAATTGCCACCCCAGTATCCTTGGAAAGAGTGCTCACTCACTCATGCCAACACCATAATGACAAGATGAAAATGTCACAATGAGATGTGTGGTGCCTCCTCATGTTGCCTCTCCTTTAATAGGGGAGTATAAGAGTGAGTTTAATATCCCCTTCTAAAATCAACATTAAATTATAATTGGTTATTCCTCTAAGTGGGCACCAAGCCCCAACAACAACAACAATTCCAAGACTCAGGTCTATATATAAGGGGTTTTCACAAAATAAAATGTGCAATGTGAGTGACAACAATGATTCCCACATTCTCAATGCCAAGGCCGATGTGAGAATACCTTCTCGATGCTACAAAAACATCAACACTCCCTCTTAGCGAGGGAGGTATTCCATCCACCATCACCTGGAAGTAGCTCTGTCTCCCACACTTGAAGTGACTATGCCTCCCACATTGGTTCCACTACCACAACTTCTCCCTATGACACATAAGTTATTCCCACTGTATGACTTGGACCCTTCTTGGAATACACCCCACTAATAGAAGTCTCCCACTTCTAAGCATCTTGCATGTCTATCTCTATTGATATTGAGAGGGGGGTGAATCAATATCAAGTACAATTTGAAAAAAAAATCAACTTATACTTCAACCAGTTTATATATTCAATTATATCAAATGAGCAATGAACAATAGTAGAAGAGTCACACCAATACACCACAATACACCATGCACAATATATGAGAAATAATCAATAGTTATTGTTCAAGGGAAGTAATGATTTCCAAATATAAAGGAAGGGATAAACCTCCAAAAGGAAGATACAATCCTCCAATATCACGAGAGGGTTGACCACTCCATCCTTGCCCCTTCCTTCCACCCAAGAATATATGAGAGATAATAAAACTTTACATTAAATTGTCACCATCAACCAACCATCACATAGAACATGGTAATGTTTCATGAGACTTCTTCAACTTATGCAATTCTTCACTTCTTGGAATACTCTGATCCTATAGATTATATTACTCAATGTATTCTCTAAAACTGCTCCAAGTTTCACTCCATGAATCCTCCCAGAAAAGGAGTTATAGAGAAAATGGTAGATCTTATTCAATTATGGTTTATTTAGGAGACTGAACTTGTACAGAATTCCCCGCGCTCAATATTTAACATCAGATTCTGAAATTTTTACATAGGAAACTAAATCCCATACGATTTCCAATGCAATTAGTCTCACTTCATTTGGATTCTCTATGAAGAAGTTATGACTGTTTTACCTAGAACACTTGTTTATGACTAGCTTCAGGACTATTCAAAAACCCTATCTTCCTCAGAGTGCATCTCCAAAATTATAGCGAATAAAGAGCTAAATTTTTTACCACAGGTGCCTAGATATGTCTTCTCAATATCCTCCAAATTTCACCATTTGAATCGTTCTAGAAAAACAGTTATAGAAAAAATGGCAAGATGACCTGTAAATAACATACCTTGGAACACATCACCAAGAGACTTCATCCTCCCTTGAAATTCGACCTTCTTTACTTTAGATCTCCTCTGAAATTTGACTTATATCTCCTTGTTCATTAAAAAAATTGTGTGAGTAAAATGAATGTATAATGATATGTATTTATACCCTTTATGTCACTTCCTTTTAACATTAGGGCCGACATGTAGTTTTTGCTTCAATTTACATTGTCATCTTCAAAAATTCATTTCTCCTCAATCGTGAGGATCCACATGACGTGCCATATACCACTAGAAGAAGAATGACTTATACTATCCATCCATGGGTGTTGTATCTGCATGTGTAATTTCCTTCATTTATATCTACTTCGATCAACTGTGGGGTCCAAAAGCCAATTGATAGGGTTGACATCAATGACAACTACCAAACTTCCAACAATCTCCCCCTTTGTCATTGATGGCAACACTCATGCTCCCCCTGTCCTCATGCTCCTGATTTCTCTCCTCCTTTGACATCAATGGAAAAGGGTAGGGCTTCCCCCCCTAAGTTTAATGGAAAAAGGTAACTCTCTTCTTTGGGGCTTCTCCCCCTGAACATATAGCACTTAATAACACTTCATTTTTATGGTCTCTTTCTTCCTTGGAGATTTTTCATGGATATAGGACATATATGTTACTTGGTCTTATTGTTGCAGTTGAAACCAATATTCCTGAACCTTATTCTTTTATTTTTCATCTTTGTGAGTCAAATGTGAGAGTATATCCTTGATCACAAATTTTACTAACACTGAGTAGATTATGCTTCAAGTCTTCAACCAATAGAACATTATTTGCCTTTACATTTTTGCTTCCAAGATCTACTACACCTTTTCCAAGTATTTTGGCAGATGATTCATCTCCAAATGCAACATTTCCACCCTTTATGTTCAAGCTGATGAATTTGTCTTGATCCCCGATCACGTGTGAAGAAAATCCATTGTCTATGTACCATTCATCTTCTTCTTTACATTCTTCAGCGGTCAATGCTATTCGACAATTTTCATTGTTTGGAATCTCTTTCCTTCTCCATACTGTGGTTGGCATAGGAAAATTTGGCATAGGAGCATCTTCATTCATATATCCGCAATCTCATTCTTTGTGACCAAGATAATTACATTTGTAGGATACAATATTTTTGTCCATCAATGGGGAAAATGAATTATAACTTTTGTTGACAAATCCACGATTGTTTCCATATCTTCTATTTACACCATTCGTGTTTCTTGCATAGTTGTTCCTTTCATTGATTCTGCAATTAATTGTCTTATGTCCAAAATTTTTGCAAGTATAACAATGACCAAGAAAGAAATTTTGATACCTGAGAGTAAGTGACCTTCTTTGTGATGTAGTCCATCTAGGTTCATGATCTACTCTTTTGTAGTTTCTTTCATACTGATTGAAGCTTTTTTTATTCCTAAAGGTAGGAGGTCTTCTTGGATATTCATCTCTTTTGTAATCATTCCTTCTTTCTGGTATCCTGGTCCACTTCTCATCAACTGTCTGTGTAGAGATTTCTTCAACCTTCTTGTTGGTATTTGCATCTTCTTTGTATGAAGTTTCACCCATGCATCCAAGATGTGTTAAGTCTTTTGGCACTTGAGAGTTTCTTAAGCTCTTCCTCAATGAGACAAATTCTTGTTCAAGTTTCTCACAATCTTCTTCTTTCTTCATCATTTGGACATTCCTTACTTCTCCTATTCTTCTTTCTTCTCCGAGTAGAGTTTTCAAGGAAATAGTTTCTTCTCTTAGTTTCTCAAAGTCTTCTAATTGTTTCTTCAAGATTTCAATTGTGTTTTCACAACTACCCAATTCACTTCTTAGTTTTCTATGCATTTTTTTGAGCTTGCTATTTTGAATCTCAACATGCTTCAATTTTTTAAGATTCTCATCTTCTTGTTGAATCATTTAAACTTCATGATTTTCTTCTTCTTCATTGGAGTTTTCTTCTTCAATATCATCTCTTTCAATCCTTGGATAAGGACATTCAAATTCAACATGTCCTACTCCTTCACAATTAAAGCAAAAGAACTGACCTCTATTTGCTTCTTTGAAATATGAGATATCGTAATTGGCTTCAACTTCTTCTTCTTCTTCTTCTTCTGCTTCTTCCCTTGCATAAAGGTATTGTATCTTGTTCCAATGATGTTTTGCTGATGCACATGATCCCACTTTGGATTACACTGAATCTGTCTATTCATCTAGGATGGTATCTATTGCCAATTTATTGTTCCTTCTTGCTTCCTTCTAAGCTGCAGTATTTGGTTTCTTCAAAGCATTGTATCCTGAAGCAACTGAGAAAAAAACATCTACCCCAAGAGATTTCAAGTAAGTTTCCATTCTATTACTCCAGTATTCAAAATTGCTTCCATCAAATGGTGGAATCCCATTTGGAATGTTGTCTTCCATTTCTTCTTAAGATCTTCCTTCCAGTGGTTAAACTGTACTAAAGGTAACCTTACTCTGATACCAATTGTTGATACTGAGAGGGGGGTGAATCAGTATCAAGTACAATTTGAAAAAAATTTCAACTTATACTTCAACCAGTTTATATATTCAATTATATCCAATGAGCAATGAACAATAGTAGAAGAGTTACACCAATACACCACAATACACCATGCACAATATATGAGAAATAATCAATAGTTATTGTTCAAGGGAAGCTACAACTTCCAAATATAAAGGGAGGGATAAACCTCCAAAAGGAAGGTACAATCCTCCAATATCATGAGAGGGTTGACCTCTCCATCCTCTCCCCTTCCTTCCACTCAAGAATATATGAGAGATAATAAAACTTTACATTAAATTGTCACCATCAACCAACCATCACATAGAACCTAATAATGTTTCATGAGACTTCTTCAACTTATGCAATTATTCACTTCTTGGAATACTGTGATCCTCTAGATAATATTACTCAATGTATTCTCTGAAAATCCTCCAAGTTTCACTCCCTGAATCCTCCCATAAAAGGAGTTATAGAGAAAATGGTAGACCTTATTCAATTTTGGTTTATTCAGGAGATTGAACTTGTACAGAATGCCCTGCGCTCAATATTTAACATAATATTATGAAATTAGTACACACACAACTACAGGCTATACTATTTCTAATGCAATTGGTCTCACTTCATTTAGATTCTCTATGAAGAAGTTATGATTGTTTTATCTGGAACACTTTTTTATGACTAGCTTCAGGGCTAGTCAAAAACCCTATCTTTCACAGAGTGTATCTCCAAAATTGTAGTGAATAAAGAGATGAAATTTTTACCACATGTGCCTAGATATGTCTTCTCAATATCCTCCTAATTTCACCATCCGAACAATTCTAGAAAAAATGTTATAGCGAAAATGGTAAGATGACTTGTAAATAACATACCTTAGAACAAATCACCAAGAGACTTCATCCTCCCTTGAAATTCATCCTTCTTTACTTCAGATCTCCTCTGAAAATCGAATTATATCTCCTTGTTCATTAAAAAAATTGTGTGTGTAAAATGAATGTATAATGATATGTATTTATACCCTTTATGTCACTTCCTTTTAAAATTAGGGCCAACATGTAGTTTTTGCTTCAATTTACATTGTCATCTTCAAAAATTCATTTCTCCTCAATTGTGAGGATCCACGTGACATGCCACATACCAATAGAAGTGAAATCACTTATACTATCCATCCATGGGTGTTGTATCTACATGCTTAATTTCCTTCATGTCTATCTTCTTCGATCAACTGTGGGGTCCAAAAGCCAACGACTATGGTTGACATCAATGACAACAACCAATCTTCCAACAATCTCAACCTTTGACACCTTTTGACATTATTGGAAGCCTCCTCTCTCCCACCTGAACCTGAAGGTTGAATTCTTATGGATGGTTGACTCTCCCTTTGAGCCTGCTGAATTCCTCTAAAGTCTAACTACATCTGATTTTGCACAACCTTCTTCCCACTATTTTTTAGTATAGTCTTTCCTGCTAACCTATAAAAGTTGTTCTCTCTAACTCCAAGAACAACTATTATGTCTAACCTAGATCCTCTGGGCATGATCAATGCATGTCCATCTTAGAAAAATACCTCATATACCTTATTCTCAATCGATGAGACTGAGAGCACACTCGTCCTGATTTTTGGCACCCATAACACTTATGTCACTCTTAACACACCTCTTGACTCCATATGAAATGGCACTATTCCAGATCCTTGCACTGCATGCTTAGTCCCCATACCAATTTCCACATACATATCTAAGTTAGACTTTGTGAAGCTCTTGAACAACTCCCATGCTCTTGTCATATGACAAGAAGATCTAATATCCACCAACCAAGTCTCACTAACGGAAATTGTACCAAAAAGGGTGGAGACCAATAAGAATTCCCTCTAAAACCTGTCTGCAACCTCATCCACCTCTGTTGATGATGCCTCTCCCTTTCTTTTGTTATGGACACTGTGAAGCATAGTGGCCATGCTTATGACAAGAAAAACACTTCACCTTGCTAAGGTCCTTCTTCCACTGCTATGGAGATGCCTCTCTCCCCAGAGAACCATTTCCTCTGCCCCTTCTAGCATGAGAAGCTAGGGCCTGGTTCTCATCATCGTTGCCTCTCTACCTGCCATTCCTGGACTCTATCCAAGCCTCCTCTTGGATGAAATCGGTTCATAGTTTTTCAAATGGTGGAAACTTCTCTTGTGCACAAATCCCCTGCACAAATGGTTCATGAGACCCGGGAAAACAATTCAATGCCACATTCACCCACTCTATGTCATCAACTACTTCACCAATGGCTAGAAGTTGATCATGAATCTAAGTGATCCTCATGAGGTAGCTAGCAACTATAGTTGAACTAGACATCTCAATAGATCAGAGATTATGCCTCAAAATCAACTTCTGATTTGCATTCCCACTTTGGTACAAGCCCACCAAAGCATCATACATATCGTTTGTTGTCTTCTTCTCAAAAATATGAGGAATCAAATGATCCTTCACAGAATCCAATGACACCCATTTATCCCGCACTTCCTTCTTCCTATGGAATGCCAATTCCTATGCATCATTTGGATATGGAATCACCATCTCAACGCAATATTTGAGATCATTCTCTTCCAAGAGAAAAAGGATCCTAGTTTTCTAGGCTCGTAAATTTGTAGCCCCTCCAACCTATCCTCAACTCTAAGAGTCCTCACCATTGTGTCCAAACAAAAGCACAAATCTACAACAACAAATCTGCAATAAATTGTGTCTCAAGAAGATGATATTTCTCTGTCTAGAGCCTATGCTCTATACCATGTCAATTTTTAAGCATTTAATGCATTCAATTTCATATCTGAAAATTACTTCCAAGTGACCTCAAACAATAAACTAGGGATGTTATCACTAAATAATTTTACACTAAAATTATGACATAAAATTATAGCGAAAAATATAATATCTGAGAGAAATCATCCATGCGCAAGAGACAAATTTGTGTTTAGTAAAATTTTCAGATTGAGAATTTTTTAGGACAAAACCAGTCCTCTCAACAAAATTACAACTTCAACAAATTATGGAAAATCTTCCAACTTACAAATCAACAGAAACCCTAGCTATCATCACCTGTATGACCCCTTGTGTCAACAATTCTCCTCACACATGTTGTACGAACCTGCAATTAATGTGTCGTATTGTCTCACACATGTGATTGTATGGCTTGGATGCTATATGGACTCACATGCAGTACGACCTGCAATAAATGCATTGTACAGTCTACACATTTCACTTTCCATGTTGTTGTATGGTCTACACGTGTGGTACGGACTCTACAGATCACACATGCAACCCATTCTCATATTCCTCTCACACGTGCAATATGTTATCCTCTTCCTCTCACTTGTGCATCCTCCTCTCCTTGGCTGAAAAAATAGAGAAAGATAGTCCAGAAACCCTAGATCATATTTTCCCAAGTGAAGATTTTCCTTGCCGAAATTGCCACCCTAATATCCTTGTAAAAAGTGTTCACTCACTCATGCCAACACCATAATGACAAGATGAAAATGTCACAATCAGATGTGTAGGGCCTCGTCACATTGCCTCTCCTTTTATAGGAGTATAATAGTGAGTTTAGGAGACCCTTCTAAACTAAACATCAAATTAGAATTGTTTATTCCTCCAAGTGGGTGCCAAGCCCCAAAAACAAAAATTCCAAGCCCCAAGTCTATATACAAGGGTTTTCCACAAAATAAAAAGTGCAATGTGAGTGCCAACAAATATTCCCACATTCCTGACACCAAGGTCAATGTGATAATACCCTCTTGATACTACAAAAACATCAACAGTTTGATATGTGATAGATCCAGGACAGATTCATGTCATAAGTTCAAAAGAGAGAGAGAAGAAGTAGGGGGAACCAGTTGTATGACTCTGGAGAATGTAGGAGCGAGGAAGTTTAGTTCTACCATTCGAGGTCGAAAAAGGGAAACTACGAATAGATATCTAACTGCTCCATTGGGTCTGGGAGGAAATATGACGGATAAGAGGTGATTTTCTCTAGATCTGTTTGTAGTTGAACCCTCATAGACTAAATGAAAAACTAAATAGAAGAGGGAGAGAAACATGAAATAAAGTGGGGAAGGATTCTTCCATGGAAGAGCAGGAAGGGCTGATGAGGATTCAACCATGTAGAGAGTAGAATAGAGGGGAAGTAATTATTGTAGATGTCTTGGGACACACCTCAATGCTTGTACACTCAATCGTAATAATCAAAATGCTCCATAGGGAGTATACTCTATATTTTGCATTGTATGATCAATGCCAAATAAAAGAGGCATAGTCCAATCACTTTTAAGGATGAATTCTTCCCACAATGGGTTTCTCCAGTGTAATGGCTATGCGTCTCCTTGTGTGCTTGTTTCTTTTGGAGTTTGTTTATTAATTGCTAATTTTTCATTGTTGCAGATAATGTAGGCCTATTTTTATCACTGAAGGAGATTAAATCATCCTTGTATCTATTGGTTATCAAAAGCCCTCTCACTATTCTAGTAGAACAAGGATGTAGGTGTAAGCATGGTCTTGCATGCAGTGGGTTTATTTTGAAGTGCCTTAAAATTGCAATAGGTATTCTTGGTATCATGGAGCATGTTGGCAAGCATTGGCACATGGCTTAGTTTTGATTAACAATAGTGTATATTCCTGAACACACTGGAATCAATGCTTTTTTCAATGTAGGTGGCACTATTGCAACAAACCTTAGAGTAAGACTTGTGTAATTATAAATCCAATAGCGTTAACACTAAACCTGCTACATATACAAAGAATAAACTTTGTTTCTAATAATGTATCAGCCATAGGAAGTGCAATTATGGAGCATTTGGATCTGATACCACTAATACGTAATATTTTCTAGAAAAGAAGAAGAAACGAAGCCTTTAAAAATTGTAGCTTCAACCCAAGAAGAACACACATCCATAACTACAATACATAAAAAGATACTTTTCAAAATTGGACAAAACCCATTCCAAACGTAAAAATACTCCATACCATATTAAGAAGTTGCTTAATACAATGTGCTATCGCACAAGTTGTAGGTTGGGAAAATCCCTACCCAACCACCAAAATGGAAACAACTAAGGGACACTATACCCACTGTCACCTCGATATAGGTACCACACTTCAAAGGTGACTAGGTCAGTCTAGGGAGGCGATCCCGGTGACCCTGGGGGATTGATATGGATGGAAAGGAAAGAAGAGAAGTATACCTCTAAAAGTCAATGATGGAAGAGGAAATATGGATTTGATGACTCGTCTCTGGGTGGTCTAAGGTTTACAAGTCTTTGGATGCCTACAAAGGGTGTTTGTACCTGCCCGAGACACAAGAAAAGACACACTTGCATGTAGTAATGTTAGGTGGAAAATAAAGTTAAGCTTGATGTCCCTAATTGCAGCAATGATCAATGATATATATCAACACATAAAAAATAATAAGGGCTGAAATATAAGTGCTAAATTCCAATTGAATAAGCACGAGACAAGATAGCAAAAACTAGTTTAGCTCAACAACGATAGAACAAGTCTTTAACACAAAAAGCAAGGTTGTCATAAAAATATAACTGCAATGGTATTTATCAGCCTTATGGCTGTAACAAATTTGGTATTACAACAAGAAATTTCACCACTAAATCTTTCTTGAAACTTTCCAAAATATGTGTTGTACTTAGTAGGTTATGTGGGCATATTTTAGGTAATTTTCAATGGTTAAATTAGGAGTTATTGAAGAGTTGGTTAGGATTTATGCAACCCTAATGGTTGTGTTTCCATCCTAATACACACCTACAATCTTGGATAAGTCTCCAAACCACTTGGTGTGTCCTTGGAGGTACAAACCTAAGTCTAGACCCATTGTCACCTCGATCTAGACTCCTTTCATCTAGGCTCACTCCTAGGGAAGCAAAGGGGGGTAGACCCTATTAAACTATGTGAAGTTTTTATTAATGTTCTGGGAGTTAAATGATTTGTTGATTAGGGAGACCAGACCTAATGACAAGAAGCAATGCAAGGATGCAACTATTTCAATGACAACCAAACCTTTTTACTTTACAAAACTATAAATAGACCAGTGCCTAAAGATTACCAAATCTGATTTAATGAATTATGCACAAGTAATATATTTTTATACAAATTAAATTAAAATAAAGAATGGAATAAATTTCACAATTAATCAAATAATAAATTTATATTCAATAATTTATTCTCTAAGAAATGAAGAATACTTGCAATAACAAATAAAGAATGCTTAGGAAACGTAAATATTCACATAAAAATAACTTGTTGCAAAATATTGAAAGTACTTGAAAATGAGTTGTTGAAAAGAAAATTGCAAGGAAATGTAAAGTGAATGTGTTTCAATGTGTGTAGGTTGATTTTAGTATATTTTAGGTCTCTCTTTGAATTAGGGGGGAATTAGGTGTGAAAGTTGCAAGCCTACACTATGTTGCTACCCTAAATCCTTATCTCTTCAACCAAGAGGAAGTGTTGGGTGATCAATAAGAAGAACACCAAGGTTCTCCCCTAGCTCCACAGGTCAAATCCAAGATGCTTGAGCACTCAACAAGGAGGACACGTAGTGTCATGAAACCGTCACTGGATTCAACCCCTTCTAGCCTCCCATGCCACCCCTTTTTAATGGTTTAAACAATAATGTAAATAGGTGCCTAATTAAACTAGCCACACAGTCTTTTGCCCTTTCGTGTTACCCAATATCCACAAAGTGGCAAGGGGATGGAATACGGGGAAAAAGGCAGGGCACGAGTTTGATTACTTTCTATAGAAATGAGATTCTAACTAGCCTTCACGATATTGCAAGGGTGGCAAAGCCACTCACCTGCAAGGTGTGGGCACAAATAAGTAATTATAATAACTTGAAAAAATATTTCAATAAACAACTAGCCACACACTTTTTCCTTAAGGATAAAGGTGGGAAAAATAAATTAACTTTGCAAACCTTACAACTATGGCACAATGTGGAGGGCAAGCCTACTGATTTTGTGCCAAGGTGGGTAAAAGAATTTGAAATAAAATAAAACAAGTTAATACTAGCCACTCAACCTTATCTTTGTGGGAGAAGTGGGGAAAACAAATTAAGCAAAAAAATACAAATTAAACAAATAATCTAGCCAAAACAATATTGCAAAGGTGGAAAGCCACTCACATGCAAGAGGTGGGCAAAGCAAAACTAAAGAATACTTTACAATTTACAGAGTATGAAAATGAAAAGAATGCAAGCCCAAGAGACTCTCTTGGGCTGCTTACAATGATTTAGAAAGCAAGAATACAGAGATGGCTTTTCACCAAGTCATTTGGAGGCTTCCTTGAGCTCCTTGTGGCTAAAATTGGGCAACACCTCCCCTTGGACTGGCGAAAACCTGCAAAAAACAACAAGTAATGCTTGCTGAAAGATGCTAAAGATCACCTAAAACAAGTTAGTTTTGGTTAGTATATGAAACATAAATTTTTATATACAAAATCTAAACATAAAGCTTGACTATACGCAATATTTAGAAGATAAATAAGTGCAAAAAATAAGTAAATAAGATGTGAAAATTATATCAGAAATTTGGGTGAAGTGAAATTAATCTTTTGGAGTCCACTCCTCCAAGATTTGAGTAACCTACAAACCTGTAAACCTTTGCTACACAATGAGGAAAGAAGGTGAGATATTCTAAAAAGTCTACAAAATACTTTGCAAACATTAGTAGAAGAAAATCACATAAACCTATAGCAATACTACTACAAATTTATCCGCAACAAAATACTTTGCTTGGGGTTCTTCAAGTAAAACAATGTAAGCAATAGATTAAACATAAATTCACAATATTAACTCAAGCAAAGGAAAACACAAAATGAGAGAATCCAAAGAGCACCAAGAATACACCAAGAGAACACCAATAGTTCCTCCAAAGCTTCACTTATATTAATGAAAAGAGTGGTTGCACTATGGCAGCAATATTACAAGAGAGAAAATGGGGGAAGAGCAAGAGAGAATGGGGAGAAAAATGGGCAGCATGGAGTTGATTTGAAATTATATGTCAAAATGAGAAGAGGTGGACTTATTTTAAGGGAGAGAGACCCACCTTGCATGCTTTCCAAGTGTCACTCCCAAAAGAGGGAGGCTCACTCAAAGGGGGGGGCACCATGAGAGAGGGGAACTCCCATTAGGAGAAGAAACTCAAAAATGGGGGAAGAAACCCCCATTCGTAAGTTTAAACCTTTATATAATTCCCCAAGGGATCACCCAAGGTGTGGAATGGCCCCCCCATGTGGTCCCCATCACCAAATGGCCAATCCAATGGAGATGGTGAGCCCCACAAGAGACAAATTCGCCCCTCCTCTAAAGTTAAGTTGTATGAGAGGTAGGAAAGGGGGTATTTGATTTATTTGACCCACTACTACATATAAATGACTTAGGAAACAAATTTTCTCCATTTTCTCATGACTTTAGTCACTTTTACAAAATTTGGCTTTTTTACCTTAGTCAATTAATTGCTGATTTTTAACTGACTTAGATGCCTCATGGACATTGACCTAGAAAAACTTGTCCAATTGAGTTGAAACTTGGTCCAAGGGTGTAGGGGGTCATAAGTAATTTTTTTTAGTACTCACACCCCTATACAAAATCCACAAGGACCAATTTTTTACATTTTTCATCAAAAATAATTAAAATTTTCAATTTACGGAAAATTTTAATTATTTAAAACATCATATCAAAGCTTAACAGAATTATGCAAGACTCTAGGATATTTATAGAATGCTAATTTACAACACTTCAAACCTTATTCACCCATTGGGCTCGATCATTATAACGTCTTTCACCACTTTGGAGGATTATATGAATGAAAAACTCAAGGATAATTAAAATCGTCGGTAAGCAAGATTAATTACCTGAGGAAAAAAAAACACTTGATGAAAGGACTTCCATAATGATAATTTCATATGAAATAAAATAAAAATTGACCCATGCTAACATATTACATTATTATCCCACGCAGGGGAGTGAACATTTTGTGTACAAAGAAAGAAGTTATGGGGGTAGAACTTCCCTACTGAGCCATAAGTCTTCAAATATGTTGTACCACAAGGTACATATCTTCATGGTACATGATGTTGACACCTAGTTGAAATAGGTGGTCAAAATCTGAATCCACATGGGGATGCGTGCTCTATCTTTTGGAAGGAGAGCATATGAGAACCTCAGAATCTGCAAAACATAGTTCTCACCAATACCCAACATAAGTACACGTGTGAAAAGAATAAACCATAATCAGATAAATGAAATGATATTGACAATAATCACATAAAAAAATGACTATACAATGAACTATATACATAAAATAATAACATAATTGAAAGAATCAAAGGAAAAAGGTTAGAGATATGTTACAAAGGGTTCCCCTTTGGACACCAAGTTGCTCATCATTTCCACCTTAGCCAAGGAGTTGTTGGCCATTCCTTGGAATATTCATGGGCTCACCATCCAAGTGGCTAAGGTGGAAATAATTACGACCGACCACATTATGGATGAGGTAAGATCCCAGGTGTCTAAAACATCCCTGTCCAGGGTGAGTCATTGAAGATCATTTTCCAAGTTTTATGAACTTGGATTTTTTCTTGAGAATGGACCACCCAAGCAACATGTGTCTTCCTTTATTTAACCATACTTTGAAGTCTGGAAAACCTTGTAAATTTTTGATGAATTTTTTCATATGATCATCATGGTAGAAGGCCAACCACTATTTGTAATGATCTGGAACTTGTAAACTGAAGTTGCCTTCAACATTCCCATTATCTTGTATTGAATCATCTGATGGTGGAGAGGTTGGAAGTGGAATTGTTGAGGAAATTGCTTTACTGTTGTTATCAAGGTCGTCGAAGATATTTTCTGAAGAGATGGGTTCTTTGAGAGGCAGACAGGGATTTGAATTATCTGGATATTAAATAAATTCAAACTCAAATTCATTTGTTTCCTCCTGATCCGCAACTGACTCATCCAAAATTTATAAATGAATTTCCTCTTCATATTCTCTATGAAATTCTTTCTCTATACGTATCCAATGTAATTACTTGCACTAGCAAGGTGAGCTTCCAATATTTTTAACCGATTCACATAGATGAACTCAGTGGCTTTAATAACCTCTGTTAATTCCTCTATGGGAGTTGTTGAAGAATATATATTAACATTTGAATTGACTGTTTTTATATTTGGAGTTTCATCCTCCTTCCACTTATCCATAAAAACATCAATCAATTCTTTGTAAGTTTTAACTTGGTTATCCTTGATTCTCATTAACCAATCAAGATCATCATCATCAAAGGACATGATAAACAATTTCATCCCTATATCACCATGTCTAGCATCGTGACACTATTTATAAAAGCAATGGGAAACAAACATAACATGACGTCTAGCATCAACCACATTACTACCTTGAAAACAAGGAAACTTTTGTAAATCTCTTTCTGGAATCACATGTGGATAACCACTTATTGCAGAAAAATCAATAGGTTTATAAAGATCATCCATTTTTAACTAGATTCATTAAGCAAAAAACAAAAACAAAAAATCTAACAGAAAAGGAATGGGACCCAAAATTATTAAGGATCCTATGAGAAGAAAGCTTGCCTAACCTCCTCCCCAAAACCCTTTTCGGTTCAAGGATGAAGCTAAGCAAACTGTGAGTTCCTTCTTGAAGAATACTTTGTCAAATTTTTTTGAAGTAGAGTCGCCAGATGATAAAGTTTATTCTAAACAAACAAGAAGCATCAAACAAAGAAAAAACAAAAAGGAAAACAAGAAGTCATACTCCGAAAATAGAAAGACTTATCCCTGACAACGGTGCCAAATATGTTTCCATCCTAATACACACCTAAAATCATGGAGAAATCTCCAACCCACTTGGTGTGTCCTTGGAGGCACAAACCTAATTCTAGACCCATTGTCACCTCGATCTAGACTCCTTTTGTCTAGGCTCATTCCTAGGGAAGCCAAGGGGGGTAGACCCTATTAAACTATGTGAAGTTTTTATTAATGTTCTAGGAGTTAATTGATTTTTTGATTGGGGAGACCCAACCTAATGACAAGTAGCAATATAATGATGCAACTATTTCAATGAAAATCAAACCTTTTTACTTGACAAAACTATAAACATACCAGTGCCTAAAGATTACCAAATCCGATTTATTGAATTATGCACAAATAAAATATATTTATACAAATTAAATTAAAATAAAGAATGGAATAACTTACACCTAAAAGATGAATGAATCCTAGGAATACTTGAATGAATAACCTGATGAATGCATGAAGAAGGCAAAATACAGTCCCAGATCCCCACTCATTCCTAGACTGCAAGCACTTGAGCATTATAGTCACCCATAATGATATATCGGGTGAGATTGTGCAGTGCACTCTGTGCACTATGTTTCCTTTTGGTTTACCAGGAGGGTCGATAGTTTTAGAGGGTTTTGTTGGAATCCTATTGAGATTCGAACCTAGGTTAACCCTAGAAGTAGAAGTGAGAGATGATAAAACTAACAATATACTTTCAGTTGGTTTCAGTGACTCTTTCATTCAAACTATCTTGAATGAAGAAGAAGAAGGTAACAACCAAAGCACTCCTGTACACGATGTTGGTGATCTAGAAACATTACTTAGCCGTAATGATTTTTATAAGCAAACGGAAAAAGTTCCCAGTGAAAGAAGTGCATAATCTCCAGTTGTTACTCCCAAGAATACTACATCTAGGAGAAATGCTCCAATGGCCCACCCAGTTAAAAAGGTTGTCAATAGCAGTTCCAATGGAGAGGGAGAGGAGAATCCCCCCCTGGGAAAATTGAGATTTCACACAAGCTGCCCATGAGAAAGAAAAGGAAAATTTTAGTGCAAGAGGAAGAAGATAATCTTATAGAAAATGACATCTAAATATTTTCTTTGGAGGATATGGAACTAGAAGTAGATATTGAGAAAATATTTCTTGCAATGGAACAACCGGAAAATATGGCTCAGCAAAATTCTTTATTGGAAGTCACTGGAAATTATACCTTTAGTGAAGAAGAATCCTTCACTTTTCAAAGTTTTTTTTTTTATAAAGATTCTAAAAAGTTGGTTGTAGAAAGAAGTGACCAGAAGAATAAAAAGGGAAAGTCTTTCTTAGAGGTCGACCTGAATAACATGCGACCGTCCCAAATTTCCAAAATCCATAGGGCAATCAGGGATGCTCTTGAAGACTCTATTGATGGTTTAGAAGATGGAAATGCTAAATTAAAGGAAAGGATCAGAGAATTGGAAACTTCCTTGATGCCTCTTCCAATCCTGGCAAGTCCTTTGACAATGGTTAAACCAACTACACCTGGCATTAATTTAAAAGGATCTTCTAGTTTACTCACAACGGTCTGAAGTTATGTAGAGAAAAACATTAAAAATAGAATGTCACTGATAATAGAAGCATGGGAGGTATCAAAAAATATTGTTTCTTTCAATTCAAGGGCACATGTTTTTCATGAATATCTCTAAGTTGATTTAAAGAATGAAGAAGGATTCTACACTGATGGTGTTTTATCATTTGGGATAAAAGTCTCAAACATGATAGAATTGAAAAGGAGAGAAGACAATATGCCTTCTCCAAGTCAAATTAAACAGTTGAATTCCTGTTGGAAAGAAAAGATCAAGAATTTGAATAAAATTGTCCAAGCATGCAACGAAGCCATAGTAAAAAGAGAAGAATTATTCAAAAGTCTCACATAGATAGATATGGTAGGAAGCATTGATGAGGTACAAGATCCTAAGTTATTTCTCAATTCAATGTTTATGACAAAGAAACAATTTGATGAACAAGTGGAGATATTAATGGGATTATCGGTTGAGAAATTTTACAGAATAAATGAATATAATGAAGAAGAGATAGATAATTGGTTGGTTGGTTATTCTATGAAAAATCAAGATATTGAGAAGGAAATACATGGCATTTCTCATGAATTAAGAGATTTGGAAGGCGAATTATTTAATATCAAAATCATGCATGAAATAAATGTTGCACCAATGAAAAATTACATTGAAGATTGGTTTAAAAAGGAAATTGATAAATTAACTAAAGAAGGCCAAGAAGTAGTAGTTGAGACAGTTCCTATAGTCGTCAATGAGGAAAATAAAAGGACAACAAAAAGAAAGTAAACGCGAGAGAGACCATCATAATAAGTTTATGCTAATCACATCTTGCTTTATTTATCAGTTTTTCATTTAGTTACTCCGATTCTTTGACTAGAAAGGTTTAACCGAAATATGATAACTCCTTCTTGTCTTCTTTCCAGGTCTTGCTACTCTGTGATTGTCCACCATCTTCTCTCCACGTATTACTTCTTGTTTATATTTTATTTATGGTCCGTGGGATCCCCAATCCCAGTCCTAAGGACAAACACATTTAAATTTCAAATCTTTGTAACAGACTTTATATTTCTCACAAATCCCAAGAGAACTATTTCGAGATCAATTTTAATAGTGTTTTATAACTCTAAGTTTTGAGTATAAAATATTTGAGATTGATCTATCATTTTCTTTATTTGAGCTTCACATGTGTTTACTCTATTAAAGTTCTTTTATGTGTGCAGACCATTTTCTTTTGTTTTTATATGATAAAAAATCTTTAGTTTAACTATGATGGATGTGAGGAAATTTTTCTTATCTTTTTCAAATATGTGATGTGTGAGTTTCCTGGTCATCTCTCAGGAACTCTCTTTAAAAGAAAAACATTTTATTTTTCTGAAACCTTTATATTTCTTTGAATATCACGGTGGAATTTCTCAAAGTCCTATATTATTTTGAAAATCTAGAATTCCAAGAATATCTTGAAACAGAGAAGAGTACCACCTCTATAAAAACACAGGGGGATTTGTATCCCCATGAGTTTGTCATTTCAGTCCTAATGAATTCAAACATCAACATTGCATAAATTGAAAAGCATACCAAATTGGTGATTAATTCATAAACCATACGCATCGTTTCGAAGCATTTTCTCATTCCATTTATTACAATATCTTCTCCTGGTTCCTCTCCATACTTTGTTTCCTGCATGTTTAATATGCCATGGCAAAGCATAGTTGATATAATTAATATAAAGCTTTATTCTTGTTCCATTAATTATAAAACACAAGAAGTTCAACAACATAACTACTTACAAATTGTTCAATTAAACCTTGATACTTCAACATATAATCACAACCCTTAGTTAACCCAATGTTGATCAATTGTTCAGTTGGCTCTCTTTTGTATGTTAGAACCTATTAGTAGACATCCATGGATCGGTGTAAATTAATTATTCAAATATAAATATCATAACAAATATGAAAAATTAAGTAATGTCGAAAACATAAGTACTCACAAAAGTTGTGATCAACCTTTTTTTTCCTTGTCGTCTTGTCTTATGTGATAATTGGGTTCCATTTTGTCTTCTTTTCTGCAACAAAACAATTGAAAATTAGTATTTAATATGATAAATAATTTTGATGTATAAAAAATAATAAATAAATCTTCGCATACCTCTGATGCACATTGTTGTTGGGATGCATCCTCGTGTGATGCAATTATGTTCATTTCTTTTACCATCTCTTTGCACACTCTTTTGGGCATACCTATCGACATGTATTGGATTTCCCCTCATTTGTCGCTTGGAATTTTCATAATCTTCCTGAAAAATGAAAAAGCACAAAAATGATTTCTTAAATGGACATGAAAGTAAATATAGCAAAACAATTTAATTTGGTAATTATTGGAAGATATTATAGAAAAACATGTTTAGTAATAATACCTTTTATATGACTCTTTTTTGTTATTGTAAGTCTTTGCTATTGCAAGTCTCACAGGTCTCATTGATTATGGCTCCAGAAACACTTCTTGTAGTATACTTATAACCTAATTCTTGGAGTCACTGGATTGATTTTTGTATTATAAATGGAAATGACGTCTATACATTCTTTCCATTATATCCCTCAAATATCTATAAAAAACAATTCCCCTCTCATTAACTTCAAGAACCACTCCAGATGAACTGATAACCAAGCTGTCATCATCATTTACATTCTTAACATTTTTTCCTCTTATGACGAGATTCCATTTCCTCACTATCGATCGTTGCATAAGATTAAAAAAAGGTGAAATCAAATGTTTAAAACTTGTTAGCAATTAATGTTAAGAAATTCGTTTTTAGTAAAAGTCAAAGAAAAACTTAATGTTGATTACCTTCCGATCCACATGTTTCCTCTCTTTGCAACATTTGCATAAATATTTTACTCTCTTTTGCACTCAAATTGCGAACAATCTTATCGAGTTTCTGTTGATACTGAGAGGGGGGTGAATCAGTATCAAGTAAAATTTAAAACCATTTTCAACTTATACTTAAACCATTCAAATATATCCAATGAGCAATGAACAATAGTATAAGAGTTACACCAATACACCACAATACACCATGCACAATATATGAGAAATAATCAATAGTTATTGTTCAAGGGAAGTAATGACTTCCAAAGGTAGCTACAGCTTCCAAATGTACAGGGAGGGATAAACCTCCAAGAGGAATATACAATCCTCCAATAGCAAGAGATATTTTAAATCTCCATCCGTGCCCCTTCCTTCCACCCAAGAATATATGAGAGATAATAAAACTTTACATTAAATCATCACCATCAACCAATCATCACATAGAACTTGATAATGCTTCCTGAGACTTCTTCAATTTCTGCAATTCTTCAATTCTTGGAGTACTCTGATCCTATAGATAATA
Source organism: Picea engelmannii (assembly GCA_009831015.1). NCBI lineage: Eukaryota > Viridiplantae > Streptophyta > Pinopsida > Pinales > Pinaceae > Picea > Picea engelmannii. Next base: position 1,465,168 of record ML776882.1, read on the forward strand.
TTACTCAATGTATTATCTGAAACTCCTCCAATTTTCACTCCTTGAATCCTCCCCAAAAAGAGGTTATAGAAAGAATGGTAGACTTTATTCTATTCTGGTCTATTCAGAAGACCCAACTTGTACAACATGCCCCGTGCTCAATATTTAGCATATGATTCTGAAACTCACCCACAAGAAACTACCATCTATACTCTTTCCAATGGAAGTGGTCCCACTTCATTTGGAATCTTTATGAAGAAGTTATGACTATTTTACTTGGAACACTTGTTTATTGACTAGCTTCAGAACTGGTCACAAACCCTATCTTCCATAGAGTGTATCTCCATAATTATAGCGAATCAAGAGCTGAAATTTTTACCAAAGGTACCTTGCTATTTCTTCTCAATACCATAGTGATTTCACCATCTGAATTGTTCTAGAAAAAAAGTTATAGCAAAAATGGTAAGATGATCTGAAAATAACATACCTTAGAACACATCACCAAAAGACTTCATCCTCCCTTGAAATACGGCCTTCTTTTCTTCTTCTTACCTCTGAAATTAGAATTGTATCAAATGAATGTATAATGATGTTTATTTATACCATTTATGTCACTTCCTTTTAACATTAGGGCCGACCTGACACTTTCTTATTTTGTAATTCTTTTCTTTAATTATCTTCAAGGCCTACATGTACTTCCTTCTTC